>JAVIAB010000059.1:64802285-64852285 GCA_032433765.1 Megaustenia siamemsis
CAAGTACCATGCCTGATGGCATGGGTGATACTGTCTCACCACAATTCTCAATCTCGACAGTTATTTATCATTTCTGTTGTTGACCTTCTGCCAAGCCATTCACTTAAGCTGTCTGGTATCTTTTCTCTTTGCTTCCCTCTGTCTCTTCACTCAATGTCCCTTAATTTCCCCAGTTGTCACAATATGTTTCAGCTGTTTCCTTTTCCTTCTCATTACATTGCCAAAAAATAATGATTGTTTCTTCCTAATATTGGAAATTAGCTCTCTTTTTGCCTTGTCCTCTTTCATAACGTTTTCATTACTCTTCTTAGCTGTACATGGTATTCTCAACATTCTTCTGTAAAACCACATTTCTACAGACTCCAGTGATTTTCTTGTCTGGTGTCCTATTGTCCATGATTCACATCCATATATTAAGACTGATTCTACCATTTACGAACTCCTTTTTTTTACTTCTATTGTCAAAATTGTATTGCACAGTATCTTCCTAATTTTTTTGGAAAACTGTATTTGCCTGAGCTATTTTGCATCTCACCTCTGTTGTACATCTACCATCTGAGATTAACATTGTTCCCATATAATTAAATTCATTTACCTGTTTTAATATTGTTCTACCTGTCTTTATTGTTCATTGCAGTGATGTCTTTTTCTTTGTTGCTACCACTAATTCTGTCTGTTTGCTATTGAGGCTGAGTCCTATATTTTTGCTTTCCTACAACTGCTATAATGTTTTGATAGATGATAGATCTTTCCTGTGTATACTAATCAATCAGCTTTTGTTTCTTTAGAGAGGGAAAGAAAGAGACAGAGTGTATATGTGTCTGTGTGTTGATGGGTGGGAGGGGAGGAAAGAGATATAGAGAGTATACATTTTGAGAGAACACCAATTCTGTGAGTTCACTTTTATTCTGTGAAGAGTGTTATGTCATCCCATCCAGTGCGATAACACACATAGAGATAGACAACACAAATTGCAATGTAAACCAACTCATTGTATAATTGCCTCCAATATTTACGGAACAAACATGTTGCATCTCATACAGAAAGAGCACTATATATGCTCAAGTCATTCCAAAGTCTTAACAAGACCAGACTTGTATATTGATAGACAAAGAAAAAGGAAAATCATCACAGCAAAGATGATATCCTTAAGAAGAATACTGAATGTGAAAAGAGGAGACAAAATCATAAAGATGATAAAAGGAAAAGAGTTGAAATAAACACAGCAGCATATATTTAGGTATAATAGATCAGGTGGTTTGTACATGTTTTGAGGTCACCACAAAAACAAAAACAGCATTCCTCAAAGGAAAAACTCTTAAGAGTATTCACCACTCTCTCATTTAACCCTTGACACTTAGATGCAAACAGAGTCAGACTAAAGATAATAGGAGATTCTTTGTTCTGAAGTGAGATAGTAGAATTATACCTGAGTTACAAATGGGTATGCCATGCTAATTTGAGTTAAACCATAAATATAATAAGGTTTAACATACCAACTACCATAGCTCCACTGAAAAAGTTGTCCTCACTGCACAATTAACATTTTGGTTTGTGATTATATGCTGGATTTGTTTTTTTGGTTACTTGGTGTTAAGGTTTGTTCCTTAAAAGCGGTGGTGTCAGTTTTGATTCACTTCTTTTAATAACAGTTAGTGGGTGCAGTGTGTCTTGTCTTTTTAAAAATAGTTTTCTACTTTTATAATTCTAGTCGGCTCAACATAAAACAGTAAAAATAAAAGTAAAGGTTCGCCATTCCTTGCCAGGCATATAAGGAATATGGTGTTAGTGACCATATTTTTTGGTGATTTGGTCAGTATCATGCCAGGCCGCCCCCCCTCCCCCACCCCCCCCAAACTCTGGTATCTATCTTTAAAGGCCGGCTAAGCCCGGAGCCGTGTCGGTCTGAAAAATCTGCTTCTTCTGAGGATTGAACTCCAGACCCTTCAGATCAAGAAGCAAGTACACTAACCACTCATCCACTAAGGCACTACTAAGTTGGAAATGATAAAAGAAAATGCATTCCCCTTGCCCTCAAATACTATGGCGTATTACAGTAAAGTTAAATGCTTCTTTTTGTGATGTTTTACCACACGTCATATTTCATTAATTTAACGACGTAAAGCTGTTACCGTAGCACGTTTTCTTTCTTTTCTTCTTCTTCTTTCTTTTTTCTTCTTCTTTCTTTCTTTTCATACTTAAAATATTGTTTACGGGTGTAAGCAGAGATAAACATAAAGTCATTTGTTTACAAGGACGGACGTTTCTTCTGGGACTCCACCACCTGTTGTGGTGCCATCCATCTCAACCTTTTATTTATGGTACAATATTACTAATGGTTGTAACTGGTGGTGGACTGTCTTGCTGTGTCTCATGGTGTGTAGACAAGAAACAGTGTGTGTTATTGTGCTAATGTTTTACTACCGAGATATCACTTTTAGTCAAAACCGTTGAGGCTAGATTTAGCCAATCATACAACAGACATATTTCTTAAGTCCATATTAATTTTTGTACATGACCAGCTCATATCTTAAAATGAAACAGTAAATATTTGTGATTACTTAAAATGATCCTTCAATTTTTGGAAGTGGTTGACCTGTTGACTCTAAGTTAACATTCTGTTCAAAAATATTTCACACAATATCTATCTTATTTCAACAGAGGACACAATATGATCTCTTTGTTTAGTATTCTATCTATCTATTGATCTTTCTAGCCGTGGCCAGCCCATAGGGCATAGACCCAGATACTCTTCCTCCTTTTTCTAAATTTTCTTTCTAACAGTCTCAATGCTTGCAAAAAAACATTTATCAAATCCCGCCATTGTTCTGTATTATTGTTTCAAAATTATTTTTCTTTACTGAAATTGATTCATTGATACTTGTGAAATGGATTATTTTTGTTAATGTGCAAATGACTGAAAATTAATGAATTGGCAAGACTTATTGCATGTAGGTAAGCAATAGAATGCCTAACAGGACACAGTAAATATTTCATTTGGTATATATATTTTTTCACAGAGAAGCACTTTTAGTTGTGAATATAAATTGTGGCTTTAAAATTAAACATTGAGAAATATGGGATGATATAAATGTAAATGTACAAGACTTGAATCAGCGTCTTAGCAAGCGAGTTTTCACCCATAGGTGCTCGGGCATTCATCTGGTATTCAGAAGTGTTCAGAGACTTCTGGATAGTATCGCATCAAGCCTTGAAATTCACAATGCGAGGTGGCATTTCTCACCTTCCCAGAGTACTATACTTTGGTACCTATTTCTGCCAGCGACTGGGCCAACCACAGGGGCATTTTTTTTCCAACCACAAGTACAACTCACACCGCTTCCAGCGGGAATCGAACACAGGTTGTCCGAACATCGGTAGCTCAGTCAGGTGGTTGTTCCAACTAGGCTACCGAGGTTTGGGATTGTATATTTTCTTGCAATGTGGAATGATTGTGAAAATACAATTTTAACATTCAGTATATATTTTTGTGGGGGATTTGCTATAATTATTAAGAGTTATATTAAGTTATATGTTATATAAAAGTTATTATTGTAATAGTATTATTACAGTTTAACAATAAACTATTTTAGCATTGTATTTATCTGTTAGTCAGAAAAAATTAATATACCTTCATATATTTTCCAATTAGAAGAAAATGTTGCTCATCTAGTACACTTTCCATGTTTTCTTGTATTGTTTATCACACACATATTTATGTTCTAAACATACCGCTTGGCCTGACTTAATATTGGTTTTGTTTGCAAATACAGGCTCTAACACTAGATTCACCATAATTGCCCTAAGTGCAGAGAGGGAATCCTTTTTTTTATACACAGAAAAGTTTAGAAATTAATAACAAATGCAAAAATAACAAATTGTTACAATGGTAACGTTTAATGCATAACGTATTAGAAAATGTTAATAAATGTGCCAGATTTTTAATTTAATTGTGGTCGTGAGTTGTCTCCATAAAATTCACTCTTTGCAACCTTCTCTTTAGAAAACATTGTGAAAGAGCTTCACTTATGTGGTATGATTACCTAGTCAATATTCACATTGTTATGAAAAGGGGTAAAGGCATAAAAATGTATATAAGGGCACACAAATGTGAAGCTGCTGTAAAGCTGATGATAAATATGAATGGAAAACATAAAAACACCTTATGAAATGTCTTATGACAGCAAATCATGCTCATAATAGTAGCAAATGAGGAACTTAGATTATGGTACAACAAACAAATTTAAATGTTCTATTTTGCCTCACCACTAAGGAGTATATAACATTGTCTGCACAAATGGTTTGTTAGACTTTGTAGACTCATTAAACTGAATATACCCGGTACAAATTATGATACATCATACAAGATATCATTATCAAGCTCCATGCTTAATGGTGTAGGTGATCATGTTTTCTCCACAACTTTCGATCTCGACAGTTATTTATCATTTCTGTCAAGCCATTCTCTTAAACCTGGTATCTTTTCTCTTTGCTTCATTCTATCTCTCCATACCTCATAGAAGACATAGGCAGGAATAATATTAACTTAAGAATTACACACCTTGCTTACAAGTCCACTGTTTGTTACTGTGGCTCATTTATCATTTCTGTCAAGCCATTCTCTTAAACTGTCTGGTATCTTTTCTCTTTGCTTCACTCTATCTCTCCATACCACATAGAAGACATAGACAGCAATAATATTAATTTAAGAATTACACACCCTGCTTACAAGTCTACTGTTTGTTACTGTCGCTCGTTTATCATTTCTGTCAAGCCATTCTCTTAAACTGTCTGGTATCTTTTCTCTTTGCTTCACTCTATCTCTCCATAGAAGACATAGACAGCAATAATATTAACTTAAGAATTACACACCCTGCTTACAAGTGTACTGTTTGTTACTGTGGCTCATTTATCATTTCAGGATCACTGTTTTAAAATAAAGTTGTAAACTTGAGCTACATTTGTTGGTGAAGGTTTTATAGAAATAAATTATCATAGCCAGACAGAGTCCGGTGGTACTCTCCTATCTCGTTCCTGATCGTGCAGAATGGTCTATACAGAGTGCATGCCCCTGGGATATTATTTACAAAATTTTGTTAATATCATTTCAGTGATGTTAATTTGATGGATTTAATTTGATTTATTTCTTGTTGAGGTCAACTGTTCAGTAACCTTATTTTTGATTAATTTTCTGCATTTGATCTTTCATTTCACTTGTATGGTTTCAATGAGACTAATTTACTTTAGTGAATTGATAACAATGTCATTCCTGGTATACTATTTGATTTGAGCGTTGCTTAAAAGTCCATAACAACAAGTTAATGTAATTCCTCGTATATTATTTGAACGTTGCTTTATAATCTACAGTTTGTTGCTACAGCTCAATTAACAGCTGAGAAGCTCTGCATTAATTGAGAAATGTTTTGTACAAATAGGAACTTATTTATTGATGTAGTACAACTGTCAGTAACTACCTATTTGATTTTTAAATATTATTCTGCATTTAATTAACCATTTTAATTATTTCATTTCAGTGCAACTAATTTACTGACATGTTCTAATATAAGTAATGTTGTTAAACAAGTAATGTTGTATATTGTTTGATATATGTGTTGTTTTTTTTTCCCCCCTTCTTTGTAACCCCCACATGCTTGTATTGGCTTCTGAAGGGAAAAGTGAGTACACATTTAAAAGTAGGTAGTTTAATGTTTCTTTTTACCCCTTGATATTAAATGTTGTCAGCATTTTCCTGTATATCAATATATAAATCAGAGGTTCCCATCATTGTATACCAAAGGCACCCAGGCATCCTAGACCTGCTATGCTTTCCTGTTCACTGGCAATTAATGCTAAATAAATTAATTTACAATCTCCAAAATCTGTTTTAAAATGCTATTCTTGAAGAATCAAACTTACTGGCTAAATTATAATTATTTGAACTCGCTTAATGATTTCATTTTAATTGTGGCGCTAATGCGATATACTTTAATAAAGGCTGTGTAGATATAAATCAAGCAATATACACTTGTCATGTCTTGCATTTCGAAATATAAAGTTAATGACCACCATCACACTTAGGGTTATATATCAACATCTGTCCTGTATCACGCCAGCAGATGCCCTTCTTTCTGAGAGGAAAGTCACATTTTCTGAATCTGAGTCACCTCCAAAGCAGTGTTGGTAAAAAAAAAAAATTACCACTTTTTAGATTTGAACCCAGACCTACCTAATCCAGCAGATAAAGACATCAACCACTTCACTCCCACAGCTGTCAATAAATTCACAATTTTTTTTTTGAGGGGTAACTTGATAGGGAAGAATATATTCTTTTCCCTGAACTCTAACAGGATGACATTTAATATCCAGCAGCAACTTTCTCCCGATACTTTCTCTTGAAATTGTAACTTTTCTAGTTTAGTTCTGTTACATTGTAACATGCTGCTGAAACACTCGTAACTAAGATTTTAGTGTCCTGTAGATTTCTCTTAAGTTTTAGATAAAAATAGATTCACGTAGAACAGATTAACAAAGTGATTGGAGGATTTTTATGTTTATAACACATCCTCACACACTAGAGTTATCTCCCCAGAGGAAAAAATGAGTACCTGAACTTTAGCTAGATAAGAAAAGGTTTGGATGCTCGAAACTACACTTCCCAACAGAGTAATGTTATAGGTTACCTGCATTGTAAAGTATACGACTTACATTCTAAAAGGTTGTAAATATAAAATTGTAATCATAAAATCTCACAACACACCAATAAGGGCCCTGTTGCAATAAACATATCACATACAATTTAAAATGTATGATATGATCTCTAAAATGCCTCTAAAACACATTTGTGCTGATTAAACTCAGATCTCCTCATCTATCAACCCTCACTTATGCATGTGAGAGCTGGAAAACAACAAGAGACATAGAAACAAAGTTTAATGCATTCGAAAATAAATGTCTAAGGAAAATACTTGGTATAGCATGGAACGAATTCAAAACAAATGAGGAAATTAGAGAAATCGCCAATCAACCACTAATATCTTCAGTAATAAAGAAAAGACGATCTCATATATTGGACATGTGATGAGAAGAGATAATAGCCGAATAGCAAAGCAAGCCCTCATGTGGGAAACAACAGGTAAGAGGAAAAGAGGAAGACCTACACTGTGAGAAGAACATTAATGAGAGAGGAAAGAGCAGCAGGAATCGGCTCCCGCAATGAGATAGAGCTGCTTGCACAGAACAGAAAAGATCTTCACAAGGATTGAAAACTGCTAGAATAAAAATTTAGATAAGAGAAGGAGTATTTGGGCCGCCTACGGCTCGAAAGGTCAATAGATAGATAGAGATCCTCATCTAATCTGGTCCTTGGGAACCTTAACATCTCAATAGGTCCATAGTAGTCTTCAATGTACTCTAAAACATACGAAATACACCTCATACTGGCCTTATAGACACACAATATATGACAGGTCCCTCTTGTGCCCTCTAAAATCTTCTTCAGCAGTGTTCACTCAGCAGCTTTTCCTCTTCATTCTTCACCCTCTAAAGAACATTCATTGGGTATGTGTGTGTTGTGTCACTATTTTAGGGAAAGCAGTGATATTTATACCTTGTGGCCCAACACATTTGTCTTTGGCACAGCATTTCTAGGCAGCGGGTTGCCTTCTGTATTTGATATCAGCTAGCTTGACTGCCAGAGTTGCCTTCTGTATTTGATATTAGCTAGCTTGACTGCCAGAGTTGCCTTCTGTATTTGATATCAGCTAGCTTGACTGCCAGAGTTGCCTTCTGTATTTGATATTAGCTAGCTTGACTGCCAGAGTTGCCTTCTGTATTTGATAACAGTTAGCTTGACTGCCAGAGTTGCCTTCTGTATTTGATAACAGTTAGCTTGACTGCCAGAGTTGCCTTCTGTATTTGATATTAGCTAGCTTGACTGCCAGAGTTGCCTTCTGTATTTGATATTAGCTAGCTTGACTGCCAGAGTTGCCTTCTGTATTTGATAACAGTTAGCTTGACTGCCAGAGTTGCCTTCTGTATTTGATAACAGTTAGCTTGACTGCCAGAGTTGCCTTCTGTATTTGATAACAGTTAGCTTGACTGCCAGAGTTGCCTTCTGTATTTGATAACAGTTAGCTTGACTGCCAGAGTTGCCTTCTGTATTTGATATTAGCTAGCTTGACTGCCAGAGTTGCCTTCTGTATTTGATATTAGCTAGCTTGACTGCCAGAGTTGCCTTCTGTATTTGATATTAGCTAGCTTGACTGCCAGAGTTGCCTTCTGTATTTGATATTAGCTAGCTTGACTGCCAGAGTTGCCTTCTGTATTTGATAACAGTTAGCTTGACTGCCAGAGTTGCCTTCTGTATTTGATAACAGTTAGCTTGACTGCCAGAGTTGCCTTCTGTATTTGATATTAGCTAGCTTGACTGCCAGAGTTGCCTTCTGTATTTGATATTAGCTAGCTTGACTGCCAGAGTTGCCTTCTGTATTTGATAACAGTTAGCTTGACTGCCAGAGTTGCCTTCTGTATTTGATATTAGCTAGCTTGACTGCCAGAGTTGCCTTCTGTATTTGATATTAGCTAGCTTGACTGCCAGAGTTGCCTTCTGTATTTGATAACAGCTAGCTTGACTGCCAGAGTTGCCTTATGTATTTGATAACAGTTAGCTTGACTGCCAGAGTTGCCTTCTGTATTTGATAACAGCTACCTTGACTGCCAGAGTTGCCTTCTGTATTTGATATTAGCTAGCTTGACTGCCAGAGTTGCCTTCTGTATTTGATATTAGCTAGCTTGACTGCCAGAGTTGCCTTCTGTATTTGATAACAGCTAGCTTGACTGCCAGAGTTGCCTTCTGTATTTGATATCAGCTAGCTTGACTGCCAGAGTTGCCTTCTGTATTTGATATCAGCTAGCTTGACTGCCAGAGTTGCCTTCTGTATTTGATAATAGTTAGCTTGACTGGCAGATTTGCCTTCTGTATTTGATAACAGCTAACTTGACTGGCAGATTTGCCTTCTGTATTTGATAACAGCTAGCTTGACTGCCAGAGTTGCCTTCTGTATTTGATAACAGCTAGCTTGACTGGCAGATTTGCCTTCTGTATTTGATAACAGCTAGCTTGACTGCCAGAGTTGCCATCTGTATTTGATAACAGCTAGCTTGACTGCCAGAGTTGCCTTCTGTATTTGATAACAGCTAGCTTGACTTGCAGATTTGCCTTCTGTATTTGATAACAGCTAGCTTGACTGCCAGAGTTGCCTTCTGTATTTGATAACAGCTAGCTTGACTGGCAGATTTGCCTTCTGTATTTGATAACAGCTCGCTTGACTTGCAGATTTGCTTTCTGTATTTGACATCAGCTAGCTTGACTGGTTAATCTGTTTTTAGGGACACCACTGTAATGTGTGCTAGATAAGCTCTCTTGTTCACCAGTTCTGGTGCATGCAGTCATTTGTGAATAGCTGACCTCTCTCAGCCCACTTGATTCTCCCCCCCCCTTTTTCTCTCTCTTTCTTTCTCTCTCTCTCTCTCTCTCTTACACACACACCGAATCACTCTTTTCGTCTCTATCTCACTCACTCTCACCCTATATCTCACTATCTCTATCTCACTCTCTCTCTCACTATCTCTATATCTCGCTCACTCTCTGACTCTCACTGACTCTCACTCTCTCTCTAGTTCTCACTCCATATCTCACTCTCTCTATCTCACATTCTCTCTCGACTTCTCTCTCTCTCTCTCTCTCTCTCTCTCTCTCTCTCTCTCTGTCTGAAATATCTTAGACATACCCCGTAATTAACATTACATTAGAATATTTCCAGCACACTGCCCACTCATAAGTGAGTCCTTTATTGCCTGTCCACTTTTGGACTGGTCAGCTCTGCCTGGCCATGATGCCTGTATTTGTGTGTAGTTGGTCCTCTTTCTGCTCTAAGCCTTCCTCTTTTCAGCCACAGTCTTCTCTTTATATGTATTTTTTTGTTCCTTCTATCTATCTATCTATTGTCTTTTTGAGCTGAAGACGGCACATAGGGCAGAACCACAATCTGAAAAACAGAAACCTTGCATGCCAAAGTGGCACATATTGCAGTGATCACTGCTTCTAAAATCTATGGCTCTGTTTCCATAACAATACTTTTTACAATGACAGCGTGTCAAGCCATCGATCAAGCTCCTTAGTCGCCTCTTACGAATGTAAGAATGCACGAAGTGCCTGAAAGGTCACAGTATCACTGTTCTCTACTTCCCCATAATGAGGCCCCCGATAACACATGGGCAGTTCCTTCTATATTGTTACGTTATTTGATATGTCCAAGATATGTTCATTTTCTTCTCTGAATTGATTTCAGTAGAAAATCTTGTGCATTTAGCTCTCCTAAAATGCATTCATTAGTCTTCTCTCCTCTTAAAAATTATCATTTTTGGCTCCATGTTGAAGTTGTACTCTAAAATATGTCACATACAATAGCCACATGCCGGGCATTCTTCAGTAGCTTTATAATCTTATATGAACTCTGAAATGTGTCTTAGACGCTCCATAATTAGCATTTTAACTAAAACCACAGAAACACTTCACAGCAGCCTATATTTTGTTGTAAAATATCTCTTGAACATCTCACAGTAGCTTCTTCATATAAGCTCCAAAAATATCTCAGAACCTCTTCAAAATATTCTCTAGTGAGCTGTAAAAATATCTCAGAATCTCTTCAAAATAGTCTCAAATGAGCTGTAAAAATATCTCAGAATCTCTTCAAAATAGTCTCAAGTGAGCTGTAAAAATATCTCAGAACCTCTTCAAAATAGTCTCAAATGAGCTGTAAAAATATCTCAGAACCTCTTCAAAATAGTCTCAAATGAGCTGTAAAAATATCTCAGAATCTCTTCAAAATAGTCTCAAATGAGCTGTAAAAATATCTCAGAACCTCTTCAAAATAGTCTCAAATGAGCTGTAAAAATATCTCAGAACCTCTTCAAAATAGTCTCAAATGAGCTGTAAAAATATCTCAGAACCTCTTCAAAATAGTCTCAAATGAGCTGTAAAAATATCTCAGAACCTCTTCAAAATAGTCTCAAATGAGCTGTAAAAATATCTCAGAATCTCTTCAAAATAGTCTCAAGTGAGCTGTAAAAATATCTCAGAATCTGTTCAAAATAGTCTCAAATGAGCTGTAAAAATATCTCAGAACCTCTTCAACATAGTCTCAAGTGAGCTGTAAAAATATCTCAGAACCTCTTCAAAATAGTCTCAAATGAGCTGTAAAAATATCTCAGAACCTCTTCAAAATAGTCTCAAATGAGCTGTAAAAATATCTCAGAACCTCTTCAAAATAGTCTCAAATGAGCTGTAAAAATATCTCAGAATCTGTTCAAAATAGTCTCAAATGAGCTGTAAAAATATCTCAGAATCTCTTCAAAATAGTCTCAAATGAGCTGTAAAAATATCTCAGAATCTGTTCAAAATAGTCTCAAATGAGCTGTAAAAATATCTCAGAATCTGTTCAAAATAGTCTCAAATGAGCTGTAAAAATATCTCAGAATCTGTTCAAAATAGTCTCAAATGAGCTGTAAAAATATCTCAGAATCTGTTCAAAATAGTCTCAAATGAGCTGTAAAAATATCTCAGAATCTGTTCAAAATAGTCTCAAATGAGCTGCAAAAATATCTCAGAATCTGTTCAAAATAGTCTCAAATGAGCTGTAAAAATATCTCAGAATCTGTTCAAAATAGTCTCAAATGAGCTGTAAAAATATCCTAGAAATCTTCATCAATACCTTCCTTCATATGTACTCTAAAACACCTCACACACTGTATAATACTCTCATATGTGATGTAAAATGTATCAGACACAAAACAAGTCATGCACATATATTTCAATATTCATGATGCACTTTAATAACCTCATGTACTCTCAAATGTCCCTCATACACTTCAGTAGCCAACAGAATGCTTCTTGCTTGTATAATGTTAAATTCTTTACTAGGTTCTACTGAAACTAACTTGTGTTCCCTTTGGTCATATACATTTTGGGCACCTCTGATTATTTAGCACTTTCAGGACACTTGCACAATGTTTGAAAGTTAATTTTATTTGCATTTTGATAATGCACTTACAGAAGTGAATACTCAAGAAATACACTTTCTGCTGTGAAATATTCATGTCTTAACTACAAATGTATCCTAGAAATATAATAGACAAGTTATTTTTCTGAAATAAAACAATGAAAATATCAGTGATAAAACGCTGTGTAAAATGTATTGTGATTAAGGAACTTGTACGTTGAAAGAAAAGACAATTTATTATTTAAAAAAAAAAAAATTTTTTGTTGTTGTTGGGTACATTTGAAGGAGGTATTTGGTAGCATTGTGGCAACTTGCAAAAGTGTTGGAAAAGATGCAAAGAGTATCAGAGAAAGAAATTTGTTGATAATCAGAAGATCACTCTTTTAGTTACTATGAACATGTTTTGAAGTTTAAATAAACAGTAAAGGACATGCTATGTTTTGTAGCACATAGTGAATATTATGTTAAGGAAATAATGATTCCCTCCACTCCTTAAGGTATATGGGTATTACGGTGTTAGTGTCCATAGTCCTTTAATGACCAAAGGCTCATTTGATGGATGATATGGTCGGTATCACACCAGTGATCAGTAACTGGGCTACTAAGGATAAGAGGCAGGGTTTGAATCTAGTCAATGACTTCTAGGCTCAATCATTTTACCCTAGATAATGATCATTCATCAAAGTTATGATCACAAACTTTAAATTGTTAAAATCTCCAGTTTGTGTTTTCTCGCCATGTACCTTCCCAATTATTGGTGGCATTAGTTCAGGAACCATGATTGAGAGTGGTGTTTTTTTTGTTTTAAAAAAAATACTGGTGGCTCGTCATAAAAACTATTGTTTTGTGAGATTGGGCTTTTCAGTTTTGTTAAGTAAAATATAGAGACATTCTAAAAATTGAATCCAAAGCTGACAGTTCAACCTCAGGCTGGTCCCTCACAAACATTTTGTTACCTGTGCCCCTCAAAAGCCAGAAAAATAACAAACTTTTTTGTTATTTGTAATAAGGCTATTTGCCTTTGACAATAATGTCCATCTTTTTACTGACTGGCTCCTTTATTGTTTGGATTATTATTTAAGTTGTATTTATTACTAAATGTCATTTTTTAAAACATATTTGTAACAAATTGTAAGAAACAATTTTTTTTCTCAAAGTTACATAGGTTTTTATGCAAGTTTTAATTTTACGATAGTTAAGACAGGTACAAATAAGTATCGTTATCAAGGGTTAAAATAGCACAAGATTTTTTAAAGAGAAATTAGGGCGGTTTAGTGTGATCCCGCCCACAAAATGTGCCATTGGTCATTGAAATATTTTGGTGCTAACTCTGTATTTCTCGTACACCTTAAGATATGGAGAGAGAGCACTTTAATTTTTTTTTTTTTAAAGCTGTTTTAAGAGGCTATTGCTGGTTCTGCCCGATAAAATTTGCCACGTGTGGGAAATAAATTGTGACCTTTCTGGTTGTTAGCTGGGTCACCAACCGCAGATTCAAATAATGAGCTACGCTTGAATATATCATTAAAACAAAGTAATTTGATAACAAATAAATTGTTGTTTAGAAAGTCAGAAAAAAGTTAGCATTAATTGAAACAAATAAATCATTATGATATTTCTGACCTCCCTGTGAAACTGTTTTTAAGAAAAATTTGTCTTTTTACCTTGAGCTAGTCTTTCCGGTTGCATCCCTACTCTACTGTGGTTGTTTGCTTTAATCCTTGATTTTTAATTTTTTTTTTGGTTATCATATAGTGTTCATGTTGATTCCTATCTTACCCTTTATTCCTCTGTTGGAGACAAATACTTATGTTCTGATGGGTAAAAACCGGTCTAGTCTTATATATTATCTTCCCATCACTTTTTTTTTGTTCAGGTTGCCTCACAATCTCACACTGTTGATGACAATGGCTAGGAATATTAGCTTTGCTAGATCTGCCAGTTGTAACATATGACATATCCCACCAATCTCTCCCTCCCTCCCTCTTGCTGTCTCTCTCTCTCTCTCTCTCTCTCTCTATATATATATATATATATATATATATATATATATATATACACACAAGAGTCATTCAGTAATATAAGAATACCAAATTATTTTGCAACTTTGCTGGTGAGAAAGGTAAATTAAATTATAAATAAATGCAATTTAAAAAAAATAATAATTTCCACAGCAGATTCTTAGAATTTACATTTTCTCCTAAATATTTATTATGGAAAAGTTGGAGTTTTTTGGTTATGTTTATTGTTTCTAATTTCTAAAAATACTTTTTTGTTTTTTGCATCATGTAGAATGAACTATTGCTCCTTCAAATGAGAACTATTTATCATCATTAGTTAAAATCTCCCTTACCTTTTTATTCTTCATTAAATATGTACATTTTTTTTTGTAGTTTAAAAATAAGGTGTAGGTTTGATTATAACATTGACTTGGCTTATTGGCATTTAACAGGAAAAACAACAACATTTAAACTATGTGGTAACCATGTGTTGTTGATTCGCCCGGAAACATATTTTCTTATTGCTGGTGACAGCATTTTTCTATAGAAATAGAGTTAAATGGCATCAGATTTGTTTGTTTGTTGATTATGTTGCATAAGAAACCATCATATGTTGCTTTAGATGTTGTACATCATGAAATTACTGGAGCAATGTTAGCAAGATCCCAACAGTTAGTCAGTTATCTTGTCCTGCATGGTCGTTCTAATCCTGACATCTCATTTCTATGTTGTGCATGGATGTTGTTTTATATGTTTCTCATAAATGAGTTAGACTAAAATGTATCAATTGTTTATATGAAATCATAGCCCACATCCTCATATCTTGATTGTATGGACACAATTGAAGGCCTTAATGGTCGTCAAATTTGTTATTTAATTTATTTGCATGTATTTAAAAACTAATATCTTTCATATTTTGTCAATCTGTGTAATATCATAATTATTCACACCTTCAGAATGTTTATAGTGAATTGATATCAGCACAAGACATTACCTTAGTCAAATAGGATGGCATAATGTGGCACTGACCACATTACACATAAATGTTCTGTCTATAATTGGAAAACGTGGGCACTAATGTCTTATTTCCCATTGCCCAAATGATTAGTTCCAAGAAAAGAGAATCGTATTACATAAATAATCTTGTTTCATTTGTTGTTTATATAAATCAATACATTTAAAAGAAGCATGCTTGAGTTCATTCATTATCTATCCCCTCAGTATCTATTTATTATATATATAACTATGTGTAGTTTTACAAATTTAAAATGCTTCATGTACTATAAGTTAATGTGTAGACAATTCCATCTGTTAGAGTCTCACAAGATACATATACAGGTGTACTTTGAATGTCTGCATATGATCAGTAAAATGTGATAATTGTGATCAAAATCTAGACCACTGTTTTAATCTTGATCTCAGTAATGGTTTCATTATTGCTGCTTCTTGTCATCCCTTAAGAGAATAGAGGGATGGGTGGGTCAAGGATGCATATAATGAGAGACTCACTGATGAGTAGTTGTCTAGGGGTGAGTAGGGGTCTGGTTGATGGAAAGTGCTTAGTGGGGAAAAGTAGATGTATCTACAATCAACACCGTCTAGGAATGGTCAGTCTACATATGCTTTGAGAAATGCTGGGATGGGCGGTTGAGTGGATTTGGGATACCTCGACTGCAATGAAACTGATTCCATGAATAGAATAGAATAGAATCAGGTCAACCAGCCCTCTTAGAATATTTTGCTTACCCGGTATATCGGTAGACAAAGAACACTACTTTCAAACATGATATATAATCCAATGGAAGTGTTATTTTTGTACTGAGGTTTTATCATGATTGCCTGCCCCTGATTAGTCAATTTGGCTTTCTTTGGTTGGAAAGAGTCTGCATGTGCCAGATCTAGATAATAGCTGGTCAGAACATAAATGTTCAGAATTGTTAAGTTGTTTATTATTAAAGCATGATGATGATATAGCATGCTTTAGATAACACTGACCATCTATATGCCCTCATTGTATATTGTTGTTATGTCATGAGCAGGAAGGTATAAATATGGATTCAGAATTACAGAATGAGTTTCCTGTAAAATAAAATAAAGTAATAAAGCTGCTGTTAAACAGTTTGTTAAATTTTAAATGTAAATATTTTCAAAGCCATTGGTTCCCAAAGTTTGTGAAGTGGCCCTCAGGGATGCATTCAAAATTTTTTTGTCAGGATGCTGTGCTGAAAATATTGTTGTTGCCTACTCAGTGTTTGTGGAGTTGTGATAGCTTAGTGGTTAGTGAACTGGACTACAAAGGAGTCAGGTTTGATCATGATCGACGGCTTCTGGGTTCACCCAGCCTTAAATGGGTACCATATTTTTTTTTCTGGAAAGTAAAGCGGTACAGGTGCAATACCAACCACATCACCCAAAAATCATGTGCTGAAGGTCTGTAAAAAATTATGTTCACTAACACCATATTCCTTATATGCCACTTTGTGTGACGGGGGCTCTTTTCCTTACTTTACTCAGAGGTTGAAATAATAAAATTACACCAATATAGGCTTCATATTTATCAATACATAAATGAGTTTCTACTGGGTAGTGTTCATTCTGTTGGTATTTATCTGTTATATACCCTATCAGGAAGCCCCAATTAATTTGTATAAATTGAATACTCGCATCCCCATCAAGGCCAGCTCCTTGTCGTGGGGATGGGGCTTAACAGTCACCAGGGACTGAAAACCAAGACTGGCCAGGCCTTCCTACACCCGTGCAAGACCACAGTCTGCTCTAGCAATTTTAAGTGCTGAAGTCGGAGGCAACCAGCCAAAAGGCGGCACTACAAAAATCAGGATGCCACGCACTCACGCCAATGGGAAGCATGCCTATAACTGCAAATCGATATGGCACTCGCCCTGTGATGGACACTCAGGCAGGTGCAGCGCCGGGCCCTCAGCCTCGAAAGGGCCCAACCTATATTACTGGATGTCCTTCTCAATCGCTCTGTGGAGTCAGGGGGCGAGAGAATAGAGTTACTGGCCAACCCAAAATAAGACCACTCAAATAATGCACTGGAATGCTGAAGGCATCAACAGCAAAAGAGATGGGTACAGTAAAAAGATAGATTAGAAAATATCCTGCATGAAGAACAAGTAAGCATATGCTGTTTGCAGGAAAACCATCTAAACAACGACATAGCCTTGAAGATTAGGGGATACCAGTGCTACCGATCTGACAGGAAAAACAGACAAAAGGGCGGAATACTGACTCTTGTAAGGAACACTTAATGCATGTCAGATTGAAGTGTATATGGATGGGGCGGAATATCAAATACTGCACCTCAGGACAGGAAATACAGACTTCCATCTACTAAACTACTACTGTCCGAGTGACCGCCCACTAGCACTAGACACAATTACATTAAAAGAAAGAATAATTGTATGTGGAGACTTTAACAGCCATTCACAGAGCTGGGGCTATGAAGATATGGACAAGAGAGGTGAAGAACTTGAAAATTGGCAGGATGACAATGGCTTATACTATTAAACCAGGCAACAGATCCACCAACATTCTATTCCAGATCATGGCATACCACATCTACACCAGACCTTGCTTTCCATTCACCAGACCTGGATTGGAATATCACACGTATTGTTGGGAAACAACTTGGAGGCAGCGACCACCGACCTGTCTTTTTAGTGGTGCAAAATGAGGCCGTCAGGGAGAGCAGCACTCTCTCCAGATGGAATTACAAAAAGGCAGACTGGAAAATGTATCAACATTACACCAGTGTACTGACTAAAGATCTAAATACAGACAGAGACATCAACAAAATAGTTGATGAATTCAGTAGACTAATAATACAAGCTGCCAGTGAAACAATACCCAGAGGGGCACGGAAACACTACAAACCATACTGGAATAGTGAACTAGAGCAACTGCACAATGACATGGAAACATCTCGAAAACAAGCAGAAAATAACCCCTGCCAGGAACACCACAATAACTATCAGCATGCTAAAGCCAAATTTCAATGGGCTAAACTACAAGCCAGACGGAGAAGTTGGAAAGAGAAAACAGAGTACATGAATCTAGAACGAGACACAAGAAAAGTGTGGAAGCTTGTAAAACAGCTGAATGATGAGGGTACAGAAGGGAACACAAAATTACCCTGAAGAAGGATGGAAACATTCTAACAGGTAAACATGCAGCAAATCACTTTGCAGACTCCTTTGCAAATGACAACAATATTGAAATTAGCCTAGAGAAACGTCAAGAGACCCGTCTAAAACAACAAAATGCAAGACAAGAAGAGACTGCACATGAAGTCATGGAAATACCCATTACACAAAGAGAGCTAGAGCTGGCAATATCCAAATTAAAATGAAAAAGTCACCAGGTAGTGATGGAGTGTCTAATGAAATGATAAGAACTTGGGAACTGCAGCTAAAGCAAACTACTGCAGATCTACAACATTTGCTGGATCACAGGTAAAGTGCCACAGGCATGGAGAGAAGCAATTATGATACCATTACTAAAGCCAGGAAAGATGGTTCAATGACATCCAGCTATAGACCAATCAGCCTTACAAGCTGTTTGTGTAAAACAATGGAACGTATAATCAATCTCAGACTGCAGTGGTACCTGGAAAGTGAAAATCTCCTTGTCCCACAACAAGCAGCTTTAGACAGTGTTACTCTACCGAAGATCAGGCAACCTATCTTTCCCAGGAAATTGAGGATGCGTTTCAAGAAAAGAAACTGGTACTAGCAGCATGGATAGACCTAAAGAAAGCATTTGATAAGGTATGGAAGAAGGGCTTTTGAAGAAACTGAGAAATTATGGAGTAAATGGCAGGATGTACAAATGGGTCAAAGCATACCTGCATAACAGGAGAGCCAGAGTGCAACTGGATGGTCTTAAGAGTAAGAAGGTCTTACTGCGCCAGGGCGTTCCACAGGGAGGGGTACTATCTCCAACACTTTTCTGATCTACATCAATGACCTAGTTACTGAACTACCACATGGTATCAAAGTGGCAATGTATGCAGATGACTTGGTAATGTGGTGCACAGAGGAGTATGCAACAGTGGCCTCCAAATTGTTACAAAGAGCTATGAATGCACTGAATTCATGGACAAATAGATGGTGTATCAGCATCAATACAGACAAATGCAGTACTACACTTTTCACTCTTTCCCCAAAACAAAAAGCAGGAGCCATCTATATAAACAATGAGCCTGTGAAAGAAGACATACAGGCTACGTATCTCGGAGTTACATTTGATAACAAACTATCTTGGAAACAGCAGATAAATAAGGCAACCCAAAAGCAAGGAGAAAATTGGCTATTCTAAGAAAGCTGTGTGGAACTACGTGGGGTGCGAGTGGGAAAATACTCAGTAAAGTTTACCAACAGAGTATACGCCCACATTTAGAATATGGATCATCTGCATGGTGTTCAGCATCAACACCACACTTCAAGAACTGGATAAAGTACAAAACCAGGCACTTAGGATCATCACAGGAGCAATGAAATCAACACCAATATTAGAGATGGAGAAATTGTGGAGGATACCAGCACTGAGAGAACGGAGGGACACAAAGGTGCTGATACAGGCAGAAAAATTTGCTTGCATGCCGAGACATCCAATGAAGGACCGATTCCAAAATCTTGCATTGGGACGACTTAAGAGAAGCAGTTTTATCCACCAAGCCAAGCGTATTAGTAGACAAACACCAGACATGCCAAGAGCTGTTAACCCCCTACTGCCCATACCAGAACAGACTCCCTGGACAGAGGAATCTGGATTATCAGTTCAAATACGGACAGAAGTGAAAGGAATAGTTGATAAAGAGGAACAGAATAGTCTACAGCGAAAAACAATAACTCTCAGTTTCCTGGATGAAGAATACCCACAAGACCTATGGATTCGTGTGTATACAGATGGATCAGCACAGAATGCAGTAAAAAATGGGGAGCAGGTGCATATATAGAATACCCAAATAACACTAGGGATATGAATAAAATAGCAACAGGGAAATATTGTCACAATTATGATGCAGAAATACAAGCAATAAAGTTAGCAATAGAAAAACTGCTGAACATTAATCTTAGCCCGCAGCCTGTAGTGTTTTTGACAGATGCAAGATCAGTACTCCAGGCACTACAATCCAGAAAATTACCACATCTGCAGACCTTATTGACTGAACTCTGCAAGCACCACAGGGTTGCCCTGCAGTGGATCCCATCTCACTGTGGAATACCAGGAAATGAGAAAGCAGATCAGTTGGCAAAGGAAGTTCAACAGGCACACAACTAGATACACCTGTTACATACCATCATAAGAAACAGATAATCAAATCAATCAGAGGACCACAAGCCCCAAATCAGGATGCCTTTTATAATATGAATAGATATGAACAAGTTATCATTATACGTCTCAGAACAGGACACAATCGACTCCATAGTCACATGTATACAAAATTCAAGATCGGCACCTCAACTACTTGTACATGTGGACAGGCGCCCCAGACTGCTGAACACATACTTCAAGACTGCACTGAATATAGTAGACTGAGGAAAATCCATTGGCCCATAGATACAACACTACAGACAAAACTATATGGGCCACTGCAAGAATTACAAAAGACAGTAACATTTATACAGGAAACGACATTGCAGATATAGACAATGCTTCAGGCGAACGAAAGATAGATAGATAGAATACTCGCATAAGCTTTCCCACCTTCAATGTAGTGCTCTCTCTTTGCTAAATTCTGTGCACTAAATCAATGTCCTTGACATTGGCAGAACTTCCAGGAAGTAACAACTCTTGACACAATGTTTTATGTTTTATAGAAAATAATTACAGGAATCAGAGTTTACCCAACTTTGTAATTGTTGTGAGGGTGCTGGTGCGATATGATCACCGGAGAATGGGAGCAGTGTTTGTCAAAATGTTGTTCTCAAACCCTCCGCTGGTCATAGGCAGTGCAGTTACAGGGGGTTTGCACGGGCTAAAAGAATAGTATGGTATTTTTTAACAAAATTTATTCCTAGGAGAAAATTTAAATAATATAATTCATTAAACTCTTTCAAATAAAATGGTTGATGCACTTTTTGGTTTGAAATCTTGATTTGAAGTTGAATCCTGGGGGTTTGCTACTACAAAATGTATTTAATTGGTGTCCGTGGTCAAGGAACAATTGAAAATTGCTGCTCTATACTAAGTTAGGGTTCCTTCCATGCTTTAAGCTTTATGGAGATAAAGCCCATATTTAATGACCAGTGGCACATTTTATAGTTATTGTGGTCAGTATAATGCCAGGTCATCCTGTATTACCAGAAATAATTTCTGATACCTCATTTTAGTGAATCAATAACACTAAGCAAGAAAACCAAGCTTTGAATATTCAACTCTTAACGTATTAATAACACTTACCTATGCATGTGAAAGCTGGGGGGAAAAAAAGAGAGAGGGAGTGAAAACTAAATACTTTTGAAGACAGATGCCTAAGAAGAATACTCTGTGTACAATGAAATGAGTTCAAGACTAATATAGAGATATGAGAAGTGGCCATGCAACCAAAGATCTCATCTACAATTAGGAAGAGAAGATGGGACACATGTCAGACATGTGCTGAGAAGAGACAACAAGAGAATTCCAAGACAGGCTTTTTTATGGGAAACAGGATACAAAAAAAGAGGAACACTGAAAAAAAAAATACTAAAGAGAAGCAAAGTTGGCAGGAATAGATTCATTAGACAAGATCGAACATCTCACAAAAATAGAGAAGGATAGCAAAAAAAAACTACGAGCATTATGCAATGTCTAATGGCACGGGAGGGATCAAGATTTTAGTAAATCCAGAAGCTGTGTTAATCCAATGAAAAATTTGCCACATTTGGGGATTGAAACTGAACTTTTTTTAGTCCTTAAAGAGCGAATTATTGGAGAATTATTATATTCTTTGGTCTGTGTGATTTATTTTTCTTTCTGAGGAACTGGTTAATGTGGCAGTTGCTACATAGTGTAGAGGTTAGGTATTGTAATTTCACACTTCATACCCTTCACCCATATTTGGAAAAGTTGTCCATCTTGTATATATTTGCAGTGTACCTTGTACTTTGCTTTGAAGTCCATAATGGAGGCAAGCTACTCATTTTCAGTAAGGGAGTCTATGCTTGCTATTTTTGCTTCTCTTGTCAGTGTACTTCTCTGTGTTCCTCTAAGTCAGCCTAAATAACTATTTTCCCTAAATGAGTTCTTGCCTTTGAATTCTTTGGTTATTATTTCTTATTGCAAAGTGCCCATACTTTTCGTATTTTCCCTTCTTGATATATTGATGATTCTGTTGGTAGAATGTCTATTTCTCTTATTTCTACACACAAAAAATAACCCATTTAAAATTAGATAAAGAAATTAGAGCACATTTAAAGTTAAATAAGAAAATATAAATTAAAAAGATAAAGTAAAAATATAATTTAAAAAAAACAAGCAAAAACGATCACTTCATTTATACAATTTTCGGGGAGGATTTTAAAGGTGTATTTTGTGACTGGAGAATAAAGGGCACATGCCCTTAAGTAGTTGCCCCATGCCCTTAAGCAGTTGCCACATGTGGTCAGAATTTCTATTTCGCTCCAGATAGGGAAAGACTTTGACATTACTTCAAATTGAATTCTGGGTCCACCTGATCGGAGTATGACAGGCCCAATCTACTTTGCCACCCATTCCCTGTTACGATAAAGTAACACTTTATAAAATTAAGTAAGCAAATATAACAGTTTGTTATTTTATTTATATATTTATTTTACATGTAATTATATATAAATACTGTATGTTCTAATTTATGTTATTGCCCATTGAGTATTTTAAATAATGAGTGAGGTCATGCAAATAATCAAGAAAAAATAATTGTTACAACTTTATATAAAGTAATAATATTATTTTTAACTTAATGATTAAACTAACAGAATAATTGTTATTTCTGTCGACTCACTGGGCATTTGCTTTGGTAAGCTATATTGTATTTTAATATTAAAACATGTTGTGAATTTGTTGAATCCAATGTTCTTCAGACTTGCACACATGTAAGTTGATCATTTGCACTTTTGTTCGAAATACCCTTTCACGGCAGGGTCTCTTTTCAGTTCTGGGTCTCAATCATTGTACCTACGAAATGCCTGTGTTTATTATTCGTTGCTGGGTTTATTTTTCCTAGCTGTGGGTTATCTTTCTTTATTGTCGGTTATAGTTATCCAACCTATAAAAATGATTCTTATTTTATTCCCAGTTATTTTTGCCCAAGTTTTGCAGTGTCTTAGTTTACATCTGTTAATCGCTTGTTCTCGCTATAATTTTTATTTAATAGCCGGTTACGTTAATCCGTGCAATAAAATGTCTTATTTTGTTGCTTAATCTTTATTTATCTCAGCTACAGAGTGCTTTATTTAATCACCTGTTATATTCATTCCATGAAATTCACCTTACTTTGTTTTTTTTTTTAAATACATATATCACATACAGAAAAATGATTGTCTTAAGACTTTTTCCACCACCATATGTATTATATTATTTTTACTGAAATATAAAAAAAAGAAAAAGGAAAAAAAAAGTTCTATTGTACAGCATCTTATTTTATCTTTTGAATTTGTTAAGATCCCATTTTATCAATTGAATTGATATGCTGGTTGTACAATGTTTTTCTTTCAGGGATATTTTTGTTAGTGGAGGTTATAATGCAGCTTTTGAGTGTCTTCTTATTGGTTATTCTCCCAACTTTAGAGTGTCATAGATTACCATTGTTGTTCTTTATTCCTGCTATAGAATGTCTGTGTTGTTCTCCCAGTTGTAGAATGCCATAATTTGTCATTGTTCTAATCCCAGTTGTAGAATGCCATTATTTTTAATTCCTCATTTTGAATCTATGTTTTACCTCAGTTGTGTTTCTTTGTGTTGTCAGCAACAGAGAATGAGAACCAATGAGCTGCCTGGAGTGCAGTTATATCAATTCTGTATCAATCAAGTCATGTTTTATTTATTATAATAAACCAAGAAATATTTATTCTTTTTCTTCATCTATGTTCTTATCCCATTTATATAAAGCCTTTTCTATGACTGTTCTTTTTCCCATATCTGTTTAATGCTACTTTCTTGCTCTTAACTTTATTATAAAATGTCTTTATTATATTGTTAATTCATGGTTTATGAAGGCGATCTGTCGACTGAGTGAACCTGTTCTTACCAATCAGGGAGATGGAAAAGCAATCTTTCTCAAATTATGGTCTTATTCCATTGTTTTGTTTTACTACAATTTTGATCCCAACTAGGGTTGTACTTGAAGATATAGTGATGGAATACAAAAGTCTTAGAAGGCAAGTCATGATTACAGTAAAGAAGGAACTTCTCCAAAGTGTGCAACACAAATAAAACAAATTAGACAAATTAAGACAATCAAAGGATTCAAATATCTTGAATTGATAACTTCAAATAGTAGATGTACTACAGAGGTCAGATATAGAAGGGTTATGGAATGCCCCGGTATCACTGCAAATGTATTAAAATCCATAATTGCTCAACCGCCTGTGCCAGTGGAATCATCAGAATTCTCATCTCCCAAACAAAGAAAGGTAGCTGTAGTCCCCATCATAGCAGTCTCAGCTCACGCCAAAAGACATAAGGTGAAACCACACAGAAAGTGAACACAGCCAACTGTTCCCTGTCATATAATATCATCATTTATCGTGAACAATTGGAATATAGAATAGTTATAGTAAAGGTTTACCCTTAGGAACGGTAAAAATGACATTACACAACCCACTTTTGAAGTAAGGAAAATAGTTCTTCAGTTATGTGGAGCCAGTTTTGACATATAGAGGTAAATCAATGGATACCACATAAGCAGATTTTACAGGAAAATGTTGAGACTACCATAGACAACTAACAAGAGTAGGCCATGTAATGAAAAGGGAGCAACTGGAATATATTGTGACAGCTGGCAAAACTGAGGGAGTAAGAAGTAAAAGGAGAGAGAGAGAAAAGCTGCCAGACAATTTATGAGAATAGTTTGGTTGGAAGCCAACAATAGAATTGATTATCAGTTGTTGAGACAGAAAGTTGTTTGACAGACATGGTCATCTTTGCCAGTCATACATCGTACTAAATGTTTCTAGACCATTAATGTTTGGTTTCTGTTCATATCACAGCTGTAGAATGATTCATGTTACTTTCCATTATATTCCATACGTTCATTTATTTTTTAAAGGATGAAAAGAAAAGTGCCCCCATCACGCCAAGTGGCGTGTAGGGAATATGGTGTTAGTGACTATACATTTTACAAACCATCGGCACATGAATTTTGGGGTAATATGATCGATATTACGCCCGTGCCGCTTTACTTTCCCAGAAAAAAAATCCTGTACCCATTAAAGGTTGGGTGAACCTGGAAGCTGTCAGTTGGGATCAAACCCTACCTCTTGTCCTTTGTAGTCCAGTTGTAGTCCAGTAACCACTGAGCCATCACAGCTTTTTTTAAAGGATAGTTATTAACAGCTTGCATCAACATAAATTTATCCAGGTTTTCCAGCAATGCAGAGGGTTGTTAAAATTGTATCAAAATCTTTTCTCTAGTACCAAGCCACATGATAGCCAAGTGGTGTTAGGGTTAGCGCACTCACCTACCAACTGGAAGGTTCAGTGCTTAAATCCCAGTTAAGGCACATTTTTTTTCTCCAACCTAAAAGACTCTTTGGGTCCATCCAGACTCCCTCTTTCAACCAGAGATATTCTCTGGGAAGGGAACTGGCCTTCCCACTCAGTGAAACTAAAGCTTCATTATATTTGCTTTGGGGCTACCTTTACTTTTTTTATTATACCCAGTTGTATAGAAGATAATGTAACTCCATAATCGTCTGCCTCTTCAGTTGTTTATCACATACAATTATCAACTTACTACCATGTCATTCACTTAAGCCACATTCGTTTCTCTCATTTTCTATTTGTTTCTCTACTTCCCTTGAATTTTACCTCAATATGTTGTAGCTGTTTCTTTCTCATTATGTGGCCAAACTGTGATGATTGTTCCCTCTTGATTAAGGGTTGCCTCCCAACCCCATCTCTTTAGCTTCTTGATACTTAAGGGAGTAGAGGTAGGCGAGGGCTGCCTGGATCATAAACTCACAAGCATCAACATTCTGAGCCTTAAAGCTTGCGTAATGTTTTGATCATATGTATTGTCTGACTACACCATCATACATTGATTGACACTGCAGCCTGTAAAATCACAGAAAAATTGTCTTCTTTCTTCAAACCTGTTAACCTGGTTCTAAGGCATAAAATGTCTTTATCTTTATCAGTTTTGATTTGTTGCTCCACTTTCAATGATTCTAAAATGAAACACACTGTACAAGAATGTTCATAACAGTAGGTATCACTGTTTAAAAAAAAATTGTTAAAGTATACCAACCAAAACATATTTTGTATGGAAAGTGTGGTGATAGTTCCTTTATTTCCCCTTGACAATCAGGAATTATCTGGATGTAATGGTCAGTGTCATACCATCATAATTTACCAAAGGAAACATGGGCGAATGTTGCCCCTCAGCCTGAAATCTCCCATTTTGAGAATTGTAGCTCAGCTGGGCTGAAGACTTTGTCAGTGTGGTCTCATTATTGATATGGATTTTGTGAATGTATTTTGTTATTGAAATAATGACATATGGAGTTAAAGATGGCACTGGGAAGAATTTATAATAATTAAATCTAATTCAGTCTATAACTGAGGATATCCCTTGCTTGATTTACACAGGAAATATGTTTAGGGTGTCGGTGATGCCAGCACCACTGTTAACCCAAGAATGATGGCTTTTTGTTAGCACGAGGTTCTGTCCATGAAAGTTTATCAGGCAAAAAGTTCTGTTCAGTTTGGAAATCTTCAACCACTGACTTGATTTTTGGGTTCCTGGTTTTGATTTTTGTTTTATTTGTCCATTTTATGCAAAACTTTGATTTCATTTTTCTTGCTTGTTTATTCTTTCCATTGTTAATGTTGCATTAAATGCTTATTGAATTAAATTAAAAGTGCAGTTAAATTAAATGAAGTAAGTAATACACAGTTTGATTTGCAAGAATTAACGATCATGCAAGATATTAAGAATGTAAGATGTAATAATAAATAAGTCTTGTCAGAATAATAACTTATTGACCATAAAGTCCTGTTATTGCTGTTCATGAAAGTAGATGAACTCGCTAAAGCAGATGGAGGCCTTCTACAGTCCAATCAACCCCAAAACCTGAAAGAAATAAAAATAACCCTGAAGGAAGCCAGGAAAACAGAATGGAGGGAGTTGGTTGGAAAATATGAGCCAGAACATGAGAGCATAAACAAACTTAGCAGACATGAGCTGACCAAGATATTCAGACTCAAAACAGGTCACTGTGGCTCCAGAACACATATACACTCAAATAAAACTCAGTGAAGTTGCAACATTGAGTTATTGAGTTATTTGCGGGTCATCATCATTGCACTCCGAACATGTAACTTGTGACTGCAGAGCATCCAAACAAACTCCAGAGCATACACTACAGGACTGCAGCGCTCTAAACACCCTAAGAGTACAAGTATCTTCTTCTTCTCCTACCTTTTTAGCTCCCTGTGGAGCATAGGCCTTCAACAAACACTTTCCAAGTCGTTCTGTTTTTTGCCATTTCATTCCATGTCTTCCCTATTATCTTCCTCTCTGCTTCTATCTGTCTTCTCCAAGAATTCCTTGGTCTTCCTCTTTGTCTTTTCCCCTGGGGATTCCAAAAAAAGGCCTGTTGTGTAATACTCTCAGTTGGCTTCCGTAGTGTGTCCAGATCATGTGCTGATCAAGAATACAAGTATGGCCCTCAGAAACAACCATACATGACAAGCTATGGGGAACCATTGATGGCCTCAAATGTACTGTCTAGTTCAAGACCTAGGCTGGTCTAAATGTCTAAATGCATAGCAATAGTTGATCGCTGAAGAAGATGGACTGCTCATGATGAAGAACTGGGCCAAGTGATGATTTTCAGATGAGAACTGGCCATTGTGCTCTCTCTCACACACACCCCCCCCCCCCATCTTATAACCTTTCTTTTCTTTTCTGTTGTCGAGGGAGATACAAAGTTCTAGATCTTGCCCTTCCGGCAGACTCGATCATTGTCAATTGATGTTGTAATGTTTCTTGGATGTTGTCAGCCCATTTTACTCTGAGTTGACCACAAGCTCTTCTTCCATCTTCTCTTTTAGCATATGTTTTGTCTGGTATAGAACCTCTTGGCATTCTTTCCAGATGAGCAAACCATTTCATTTGTTTTCTCTGTATGCAGTTCAGAATTGATTCAGTGTCCAATCGCTCACTAATGACATCATTTCTAACTCTGTCTCTTGTGATCACTCCAAGCACTTTTCTCCAACATCTGGTCTCTCTGGTGACTAACTTTCTTTAATATTTATTCATGAGCAACCATGTTTGCTACTGATAGCACAAGATGGGAATGAATACTCTGTATATGATGTTTCTTTGTGATGATAGGAATTGTCTTGTGCTGAAGTATAAGGGCTAGCTACCCTACTATTTCAATCTATACACTGAGCACATCTTTAAAAACATCTCAGAGATGCCTGGCCTAAACATTAATGGAAAGATAATCAATAACCTAAGATAAGCTGATGATACTGTACTACTAGCAGAAAATCCTAAAGATCTACAACAATTACTTAATGTAATAAACATGACAAGCAAAAAATATGGACTAGATATGAATATAAAAAAAATTAAAACTATGATCATAAACAAAGAAAATTCTCAAGACCTACAATTAAATATCACAGTTGAAGGAATACATCTGGAGACAGTTGAGAGCTACAACTATCTGGGACATACTATAACCAGTGATGGAAAATGTAAAATTGAAATAAACAAAAGAATAGGTATGGCAAAAAGTAATTTTAATGCCATGAAAAATATACTAACAACAAAACAAATAACAGCAGGGCTGAAACTAAGAATAGCAAAATGTTACATCTTCTCAATATTCCAATATTCCTGTATACTGCAGAAACATGGACATTAGACAAGAAAATAGAACAGAAAATTGAAGCCTTTGAAATGTGGATTCATAGAAGAATAGGTAGAATTGGATGGAAAGAAAAGAAAACAAACGATGAAGTTTTAAAACAACTAAAAATGAAAAGAGAACTACTAAACACAATTGGAACAAGACAAATGAAATTTTTGGGGCATGTTAAAAGACACAACAGCCTAATAAAAGTAATATTTGAAGGAAAAATACAAAGTAAAAGAGGCAGAGGCAGACCAAGACTAACATGGATGAGTAACATCAAAAGATGGACAAGTCAACCTATGACAATCTGCACCATCAAAGTAAGAGACAGAGTGGAATGGCGCTCCATGGTAGCCAACCTTGGATGTGGAGACGGCACTCAATGATGATGACCCTACTATTTGTTTTGCATTGTTACATTGATTGTCTATTTCTTTATCCATTTTGCCATCTACAAAGAATGTTGTTCCTAGATATTTGAAGCTATCATTTATAATGTAGTGTTAACAATGTTTACTATCTGTTTTTGTCTTAACTACCACATATACTAAATTTATCGTTACAATTTCTTTTATTGAATTTCTTAAGTTTCTCAAGAATTCTCAGTTTGAAGAACAAGGCTGTGTGTCTGGCACAGTCACCGTAAAGTGTTCACATTAGAGTTATAATTTCAGCTCTTGTAGTAAGACATTTTTCTGACCCTACAATGATTGAGTTATTTGTCGGTTATTATCATCATTGCAATCCAAACATGTCCATAGGTGCTCAGATCCCCTCCTCAGCAAGTCCCACAGTGTCCAGCGACTGACGACTCCAGTTCTGTGTTGGTTGATAAGTCTTCTTACACGCCCACTAAGTTTCTTGTTTCTTGCTGTGCCCATCTTAACTCCATCTCTTTCATCTGAAGGAGTAACCTACAATGATTTTATCTGGACAGCCACCTTCTTTCTCCTCCACTTGTCCAGTAAACTACAATTAAGTTAGAAATGTGCCTTGTAGGAAGAGCAAATAAACAGTCATCAGTGCTGGGTTGCCTTCCTTCTCGATCCCTATTCATTTGGCCACACTAGACTAGTAGTCTGTTTACTAGAGGCCCAGTGAAGAGGTGGAGTAGTGTCTGCATAGTTCTGGTTCACTGATGCAGGCACAAATCATCAGGTATGATTTGTTGGCAGCTTTCAGCTCCGTTGCTGTTGCGTAGCCTTTGCCTACCAACGAAGGTTATCTAAAAATCTAAATTAAAAAAACATTTTTTTAAAAATATAAATTGTCTAAAATGAAGATACAGGTAATAAGAATTTTATACTTTGCCAACTGTAACAAACCAGATAGTTTTTTATATAAAAAATTGAAGATTGAGTGCGCTTGTGAGATTTAATAATGTACATCTGTTTTGTTATTTTGTTATTTTATTACATATTCAAAATATGTGCTGCATGTTACATCATAGTTCAAGCAGGTGCAGTTTGTATTCCCGTATGGTGCAGAAACATGGACATTAAATAAGAAAACAGAGCAGAAAATTGAAGCCTTTGAGGTGTGGGTCTATAGGAAAATGGTGAGAATCAGGTTGAAGAGGAACAAGGAATTTCTGAATCAGCTGAAAATGAAAAAAGACAACAGAATTTTGTGAACATGTGATGTGACATAACAACCTTCTAAAAGTCTTCTTGAAAGGGAAGGCAAGGGGTAGACAAGGCAGGCCAAGACTAAAGTGGGCTGATAACATCAAAAGGTGGACAGGTGAAACTAGGATGGCGTACACAATCAAGACAAGAGACAGAGTAAAATGAGCGCTACATGATAGCCAACCTTGAACATGGAGATGGCACCCAATGAATGAAGGAGCAGTTTAACAGTTTAGGATCAAATAATTATCTACTTTTGGCTAAATGTAAATTTACTTAGAAGTAATAACAATAAAAGAAATAAAAAAAAAATAATACTATAATATAATATTAATAATAAAGAAAATATTAAGTATTGTTAACAATTGTTTGATAATAACTTTATTTTAGAAAACCTGTGTTTCTTTAGGATCAAATTATGATCATTATAAATGTGATCTTTAATTAAGCATATCAGCTAAAAGCCACTGGTCTTTGAAGCTTAGATTGCGTTCTAGAATAATCGTTAATAAATATACTGATTTATTTTGGCTGTATCCACAGAAATACAATATGTTATTTAAAGACAGGCTATCATATATGTTTATGCATCCCCTTTATTACAAATGTTTAGTTAAATGAACATATTTAATTTATAACGTGCTGCGGTTTATGACAACGGTCTCTGTATTTTGTTACGATTCTTACCTTTATTTTTAATAATTGCATTGTTGTTGTGGTTTTTTGTGTGTGATTATTTGCATGTTTTTAGTTTGCATGCTCCCAGCTGGACATTGTGCAGCAGTCCTGTTTACCTTCTAACAGTTTTGTACAATCAGATTGTTACTAATTTATCATGAGTCACAACAGGCAGTAACATACACTAATGGCATGATTATTGCTATATACATTCTGTGTACAAGTCTGAAAAAAATCTGATTGATTGACATTTTGAAGATATATTAATACTTTATAATTATATTCAGTATTGGAGTAGGATGCTAGATATCAAATTGGTTCCTCAGTTTTAAAAGTGCTTGATTCACATCCATGTATGGGGGTATTCTGGCTGACTCAGCTGTAAATGCATACAGAAAGATAGTAAGGAAGAGCAAGAATGATTAGCACTGGCCACCTCGTCTTTGTCTACTCAAGCTTAATAGTATGGGGTTATAAACACTTCGCCCAACTACACCATTGTTATGGTTTATAGGAATTACCTTTACACTTTGAGTCATATATTTAAAATTAAACATGAAATAAAATCATTATAATTGTTGATTTGGTGGTGAAATTGTGCTGCTCATTTTGTTATACATAGTGGCAGTATGTTCAATGCTACAGGAGGTAGTGAGCAAGTCAGTTAGTTAAGTGTGCATCTGAACTGTGGTATGATCTTCAGTTCAAATAATCAAAATAAAAGAGTAGCAATCAAGTGTGAAGAAGCCTCACAGAGGTGAAAGTAATAATTTAATAATGATAGTACACAGTCATCAGGAAATATGTTAAGTCATGAGGCATCAGCCTTTGGACAAGAAAGTTCCTGGTTCAAATCCTACCACAGGGAGTATGAGTTTTTCACTTCAGACTCATGATTTCTTCATGGCTTTTAACTTCCCCATGCTATGGGTAGTGAGGTTTGACGTCTTGCCCTCTCGTAAAATGGCAACAACAAAAAAACAAGAGGTCCAACATATATTTTGCACATGTTAAAGAACCTCCAGCAGTTGGAAAGCTAAAAAACTAGGCCAAAAATGGCTGCAGCTCTGGCAAAATTGACAGGGAAAAATGTACCTACAATTTCAAAAACTCTCAAAAATAAAAAATGGAGGAGTACCTCAGAAGTCGGAGAATATCTGCCTGTATGGCGGGGGACATCTGAACACATACCTGCCAGTGTGAAAAGTATGGGGAAAAAATATTTTTGCAAAATTCGCTCCATTGGGACTTCACTAGAGATATAGAGCAGGTGGAATGCTTACAAATATGTTAAAGTCATTTGTCTGAGGATGGCAAACAAAAACAGTAACTGTTTTTTCATGTTACTTTGATTGTTTTGTTACATCTTACAACATATAGAAACAATATTTATAAAGATCTGCTCACTTGGGAGAGAATATCTTATAATTCCATAACATAAAGAATAGTTTGGAGAGAATATCTTATAATTCCATAACATAAAAAACAGTTTGGAGAGAGTATCTTATAATTCCATAACATAAAAAAAACAGTTTGGAGAGAATATCTTATAATTCCATAACGTAAAAAACAGTTTGGTGAGAATATCTTATAATTCCATAACATAAAAAACAGTTTGGTGAGAATATCTTATAATTCCATAACGTAAAAAACAGTTTGGTGAGAATATCTTATAATTCCATAACGTAAAAAACAGTTTGGTGAGAATATCTTATAATTCCATAACGTAAAAAACAGTTTGGAGAGAATATCTTATAATTCCATAACATAAAAAACAGTTTGGTGAGAATATCTTATAATTCCATAACGTAAAAAACAGTTTGGTGAGAATATCTTATAATTCCATAACGTAAAAAACAGTTTGGAGAGAATATCTTATAATTCCATAACATAAAAAACAGTTTGGTGAGAATATCTTATAATTCCATAACGTAAAAAACAGTTTGGTGAGAATATCTTATAATTCCATAACGTAAAAAACAGTTTGGTGAGAATATCTTATAATTCCATAACGTAAAAAACAGTTTGGAGAGAATATCTTATAATTCCATAACATAAAAAACAGTTTGGTGAGAATATCTTATAATTCCATAACATAAAAAACAGTTTGGTGAGAATATCTTATAATTCCATAACATAAAAAACAGTTTGGTGAGAATATCTTATAATTCCATAACGTAAAAAACAGTTTGGTGAGAATATCTTATAATTCCATAACGTAAAAAACAGTTTGGTGAGAATATCTTATAATTCCATAACGTAAAAAAAAACGGTAATGAAAAAAGGAGATGGGTGAATAGGGGAAGGGAAAATACAAAGTAAAAGAGACAGAGGCAGATCAAGACTAACACAGACGAGTATCAACCTGCAGTATCAAAGCAAGAGGCAGAGTGGCAACTTTAGGCAGATCTAGACTATTGATAAGTGACAATATCAGGAAAACTCTACAACAGCATGCAATGATAATTATTGAAGGTGAAACAAAAGCTAGAACTTTGTGTTATCCATTATACCAAAGAGTGCAGAAGAAACAAAGAAATTGTTTTTTATTTTGTTTATCTTATAAATATGCTCAAGAGTTAACGTCGATCGGTAAATAGACCAGAAGAGTCACAGAGGTTTTGTTTTACAGAAGTGTGTTGAGATTCTCATGTAACAGCTGACTAATAAATAATGATGTGGGTGATGTGTTGTAGAAGCTACAGCACAAAGAGAACATGCCATAAGCATTTAATTTGTTCTAATACACATGCCTATAGGGAATTTCCTTTTATTAGTTCATAGATTTATACAAAATAATTTCATACAAATGCCAACCATTATTAATAAAGACATAAATTATATAAATTATTGGTGGCATCTGCCCACCCTGTATGTTCACATAGTGTGTTTTCAACTTCTTGCTCAAGTAGATCTTCAATACATTTTTGTTTGAATTGTATCCTTAATCTTTGATTTTCCTTAACTTTACTACCGGGCAGCTCTTGTTTGTGGTCAGAGTTGACTCTCCTAGAAATATGGTCCCACTTCCAAATTGTGTCAGAAAAGAAAATATTAACAGAACTAAATGTATACCAGGTTACTTGTCAATTGAACTCAACTTATCGCATTACAGACAGCTCTAAAGGTGATAGGTTTATTCCTTAAGATTTTATCATGGGTGTAATTTTATTCTAGTTTTACATTTGCCCAACAACTGCTTCTCTTTATCCCACGCTCTCCTTAAAGGACAGTCAATTGGTTTTGATGCATTGTGTTGTTGCTTATAGTAAGTTGCCATATGTTATACCTTATTATCCAAGACTAATGATGTTCGTTCATCGTCATCACCATCAGTGAGTACTGTCTCAGCATCGAAGGTTGGCTACCATGGAGCACCATTCTGCTCTGTCTCTTGCTTTGATAATGCAGGTTGTCATAGGCAGATTTGTCTATTTTTTTATGTTACTCATCCATGTTAGTCTTGGTCTGCCTCTGCCTCTTTTACCATGTATTTTCCCTTCCAAGATTACTTTTAGCAGGCTTCTGTAACTTTTTGTTGGGCCAATCCCAGTGTTGAAGTGGATTCATAGATGGTTTATAAGTAGCCAATCCCTGCCTTTAAGTGTCTGCAACTGTGGAGTCATGGGTCTACTGATTTCTAATGAGATAGTAGTATACAAGATGAAACTATTGAAACAGTTGCTTTTGAGCTCTTCACTTCCCCAAATGTCGATTTTGTTCCGTTTCAGTCAGTAGCTAAACTCTTCCTTGACCACATCTCTAAGTTGTCCTTTAACTCTTATACTCGCCAAGTGACTTCATTGTCCTTTAACTCTTATACTCTGTCTGCCAAGTGACTTCACTGTAAAATGACAGGTTCTTACCTGGACATTTTACATGCTTGCAGTTCACAAAGCCATCTCATCTCAGCTGTGACATCAAAGTGTGTTTTCCTACCATTGTGGTACTGATCTTTAGCGATTTTTATCACTTATTAAGTATTTATAGAATTTTTTCATGTGTTTTAAAATTAGTTTCCACAAGTAATTAATTTTTCCGCTACATTTTATTTTTTCTTTAGATGGACGATCAGAAAGAAGACTTTAGTGACTTGCCACCAAATCAAAGGCGACGGAAACTGCTGCAAAAGATAGATGGTATCAAGAAAGAAATGTCGAAAGAACAATCAGAACGGTAGGAGTTGTATGTCTTGCATTAGAAAATAAAATACTCATGTTTTGTTAATGTATATTTGTATCCATATATATATATAATCTTGATTTAAAAAAAAAAAGAAATAAAAGAATGGCAAATAATCACGGCTTTTTATTTATTTGTACCTGTAGCCCAGTCAAGAATTTGCCCATGTAAACTTCGTTGATTTTATTGGCTCTGAGATGCATATTTTTTAAGTTCTTAAATATCAGAATTGCAGCAGTTTTAGGGGTCTATGGTTGTTTGTCAACAATAATAAAAATGTCACTGCACCACAGCTCCAGAAGCCCAGTATGTTACAATTTTCTCATTTTGTTGATGAGGTTTTAGAGTTTCAGTACATTATTGCTATTTTGGGAAAAGGGTAGGGCACTGCCCAAATTAAATATTGTATTTGGAGAATGAAATATCACTTGATTTGATATTACTGTGGGGGGCCTACTTCCTTTTCTGTAACCCGCCCGCCCGCCCGCCACGCCGTATTAGTTGGGTCAATTTGCACAATTTAGATAAGTTTGACATTGAAAATAAATGCTGTGGTTTTTGTCCCATTTCTGGGAATGCTGGGAGTTTTTCTTCTGGGACTGAAGAGCTGCATGTCCAGAGAACAGTTTCCGTGAGGTGTTCAAGTCAGGGAATTAAACCCGAATAAGAAAACAAAATTCTTTTTACTCTACTGTGATTTGAACCCACCTCAACTTTATTTTGGACAACCACGGGTTTTTCATGTAATCTATTAGGAAAATGCTGAAAAGTGTAGACAATGCATGGCTTATCCTACCCCCCACATGTTTAAGCCTAGTACTGTTGAGCACAATAAATAGTCGCAAAGTCCGAAGAGAGGAGGGGGAATATGCTTGGAAGAAAGTTCACCAAAAAGCAGTGTATCATCATCATTGAGTGCCATCTCCACAACAAAGGTTGGCTACCATAGAGCGCCATTCTGCTCTGTCTCTTGCTTTGATGGTGCAGGTTGTAATAGGCTGGTTTGTCCATCTTTTGATGTTACTCGTCCATGTTAGTCTTGGTCTGCCTCTGCCTCTTTTACCTTGTATTTTCCGTTCCAGGATTACTTTTAGTAGGCTGTTGTGTCTTTTAACATGGCTCAAAAATCACATTTGTCTTGTTTTTATTGTGTTTAGTAGTTCTCTTTTCATTTTTAGTTGTTTTAAAGCTTCATCGTTTGTTTTATTTTCTTTCCATCCAATTCTACCTATTCTTCTATAAATCCACATTTCAAAGGCTTCAATTCTCTGTTCTGTTTTCTTGTCTAATGTCCATGTTTCTGCACCAAAGAGGAATGTTGAGAAGACATAACATTTTGCTATTCTTAGTTTTAGCCCTGGTGTTATTTGTTTTGATGTTAGTATGTTCTTCATGACATTAAAATTACTTGTACCATGATAGTCCTGGCAAAACAAAATATCCATGTATGAGAAGATAACTCGGCGCCGACCTGGGAAGAAGTACTCATTAATCTTGTAGAGACCATTATCGTGTTGCAGGATGGTTGAGGACAAACCAAAAGGCTTGCCAAGGAGTCCTAAATATAGATAAGTGCTCAAGTTGGATCAGCTGGACTCCGTGGTGCTAGACATAAAAAGTAATGTACTCCCGTCACGCCAAGTGGCGTGTAGGGAATATGGTGTTAGTGACCATAAATTTTACAGACCCCTGGCACATGATTTTTGGGGTAATGTGGTCGGTATTACGCCCGTGCCGCTTTACTTTCCCAGAAAAAAAAAAATCCTGTACCCATTAAAGGCTGGTTGAACCAGGGGCCGTCGGTTGGGATCGAACCCTTTCTCTTGTCCTTTGTAGTCCAGTTGGTGTTAGACATGGGGAAACTTATTCAGCAAAGAAGATATGTTGAGAAATGACTAATAATTGTTGGAAGTTAATGCATTTCTCTTCTATTTCTTCTCCTTTTTATTATTTTCTCATCCTTCTCTTCTTTTTTCTTCTTATTTTCTTTTTCTACTCTAGTCCACTTCTCATTCCTCTTTCTATTCTATCCCCTTTCTTCATCTTTACTATCACTTTTCTTGTTCTACTTTTCTCCTTGGATCATTTAAAAAAGTTTGGATATAAATGTCATAGATCATAAGCGTTTACTCATCAGAAATAGTGGATTTTTTTTTCTTCAAAATCTTAGCAAGGTTTCAAAGTTCACCCAGCCTTTATAAATGGTACCAGAGTTTTTTTTTCCCTCTAGAAAATAAAGGTGAGCCCTGCATGATAGTTACCAAACACATCCCCCAAAAATGAGCTGTTAACTTTGAAAAATATGGTTAATAATACAACATACTCCCCATATGCCTGGCAGGTCTAGCTTGTGACGAAACTTTTACTAATATGTATTCTCCCATACACTTTTAAGTTGTTCTTGACAGCCTTAAATACTTACTTTTTCTCATTTTGCACTTAGTAATCGCACCAGAATTTCTTTCCTACTGCCTACCCTCCTCTTCTTGCCCCGGTCAGCAGTCAACACCGTACAGATGTATGCACTTAATAGTCTTACCGGCCTCTCTCTCCTACTGTTTATGTCCCAGTCTATCAACACTTTATGTGCTAAACTCCTTGCACAAATTAAACTGGACACACTGCACCTACTTTCTGGAAAAGAGGCCCACCTGTACAGTTAACTATACCACCCCACTCACTGAATGAATGATGCCATCACATCCTGCCATAGGCAGCACACTCTTTGCCTCATCAGAATAATATTTTTAAAAAATTTGCACTTTTGTGACATGGACATGGTCTGTAAAGAGTAACCAGCTCACAACTGAAAGGGATTAAATTAAGTTCTCACATTTCCCCATGTTATCTCTATGACTTCTTGTATGAGCTTCTTAATATTAGATGGCCACAAAAGATTATAAATGAGATCCTCTAGGAAAGAATTGTGCCGAGACCAATAGGATTTTGTGCAGATAGAAATAGGTTTTTTTGCAGATACCAATAGGATTCTGTGCAGATACCAATAGGATTTTGTGTTTAGGGAGAAGAACTGTCGAGGCAGAAGCAAAGGCGAAGTTGAATGTGGGCTAAGTTGGAGAAGACACCACGGAACACAGGGTCATTGCCAGAGTCTGGTTGTAGACCGTTGCTCCACAAGGAACTGCAAGACATAGGTCAGGTTTGTATCACAGATAGGTTTGAGAAGACCATGTCATCACTAGACTGCTCTCCTGGAGCCAACAGTTATAGTAAACATATTTAGTAATTCTTATTAATATTGGTGAGATGTCCATATGCATATTGTGTGTGTATATAATTATATATATACATATATGAAATAATTATATATATATATATACATATATGAAATAATTATATGAAATAACAAAATAATATTGGAATAACTTGTTATTTTATAGAGAAGGGATAATGAAGCTGAAGGATGTTTATGTCAGTAACTCAGCCTTGGGAGATCCTGCTACGTTAGAGAAAAAAATCGAAGAGAACTCACAGAAGTTGGATGGTTTACGGCAGGAACTACTTAGATATGAGGTAGGCAGTCAGTAGTGTAATGAATATATGCACATGTATGTTTGAATGCGTATAGTGAGGGATGGATGGTGCCTTATAACACTATTGACACAGCTGTTTACTTTAACCTCATAGTAGCATTTTAGTTCTAGAGCTAGAGAGTTTGCAGCTTTTATGGGTGAACATGATCCGTTTACAACACTACCTTTATTCAAGATTTTATTTTTTTAAAAGGAGTGGTTCTAACTTGTAACACCACACACAAATATACATTTTCTAGACCGTTTTTTTTTATAGTTTAGTACATAAATTATTATGTTTTTATATGCCGATAGTTTAGTACATAAATGATTATTTTTTTTTTTAAATACTGACAGTTTAGTACATAAATGATTGTCCTTTTTTTATACTGAGAGTTAAGTACATAGATGATTATTTTTTTGTGTATACTGTTAGTTTAGTACATAAATGATTGTTTTTTTTTATATTGAGAGTTTAGTACATAAATGATTGTCTTTTTTATACTGAGAGTTTAGTACATAAATGATTATGTTTTTTTTTATACTGTTAGTCTAGTACATAAATGATTGTTTTTTTTTATACTGAGAGTTAATACATAAATGATTATTTTTTTTTTAATACTGAGAGTTTAGTACATAAATGATTGTTTTTTTTATACTGAGAGTTTAGTACATAAATGATTGTTTTTTTTTTAATACTGATAGTTTAGTACATAAATGATTATGTTTTTTAAATACTGACAGCTTAGTACATAAATGATTTTTTTTTTATACTGACAGTTTAGTACATAAATGATTACAGATTGAATCATTTAAAACTTTCTAGTGTGAATCATTCATTCTTTTTACCACTAATATTATTGAAACTTAAGCTATATCTTCCATCAACTGCAATAACCAAAGAAGTATCATATACATGTTATATTTGTAATAGAGTTTTATGAACAAGAAAACTAAACTAAAGTATTGGCGACAAACAACTCTTGTGCACATACAAAAAGAGAAAGAGGTAGAGAGGATGCTGAATTGATTTATGAGTTCATAGCAAAGAGAAGTTGGTTACCTTACATCATCATCACGTACCAAGCGTAACGAGCCTGCTGGCGTAGGTGAACATGTCTCTACACAACTTTCGATCTCAACAGTTATTTTATCATTTCTGTTGTTCAACTTCTGCCAAGCCATTTTCTTAAGCTGTCTGGTATATTTTCTCTTTGCTTACCTCTCTGTTTCTATGTCCCTCAATTTTCCCAGTTGTTACAATATAATTCCCTTCTCATTACATGGCCAAAAAAAGATGATTGTTTCTTCCTAATATTGGATATTAGCTCTCTTTTTGCTTCGGCCTCTTTCAGTGCATTTTCATCACTCTTCTTAGATGACTTGAGAACAACCCTGGACCAACTATGCAATAACTTCCAGAGAGTGGTCATCCAGTGGATACCATCACACTGTAATATACACGGAAACGAACACGCAGACAAATTAGCTAAAGAGGAAGGGAAATTACCACAAGAGAACCATCTGGTCAGCTATGATGAAGTCAAATCCATCATCAAAGGCCAGTACCATGAAGAATGGAAACAAGAACACCCAAAGTATAACGAGAGGGACAGATACCTCCAAGTATCAAGGAGGAATCAAGTCATCATACTTTGCCTACGCACTAGCCACAACAGAATGAGAAACTGCATGTTCACAAATTCAAAAAAGGAACTACCAGCCAGTGCCACTGTACTCTGGATAACATGACAACTTGGGTAACATGACCACAAAACATGTGCTACAGATGTGGCCCACACCCACCTCCCTGGAAGAGAAACTATATGGGGCAACCGAATCACTGAAACAGACAGCTACCTTCATAAGAGAGCCTGGAGTCCTAGTCTGCATGAGCCATGATTGCAGAAGAAGAAAAAGATTACTCTTCTTAGCTGTTCATGTTATTCTCAACATTCTTCTGTAAAACTACATTTCTTCAGCCTCCAGTGGTTTTCTTGTCTGTTCTGTTGTGTATATTGTCCATGATTCTCATCCATATGTTAAGACTAGGCGCTACATAACATTTAAGAACTCTTTTTCTTGTTTCTATTATCACAAATGGGTTACCTTACATAAACAACCAATAAAATAGTTTGGCCATGTAGTAAGACAGAAAGATCAAAATACATCACAGCCTTAAATAAACATTATGAGAACACAAGACTCAAGGGCTGACTATGAAAAAAGATGAATTGATGGGATATTAAAAACACTTTGACACATAACAGCAGGAGAGAACCAACAGATGTGCAAAAGATTGCAAACTATAACTTCCCTCAATGCTAAAATAAATGAGGAAAGAAAGAAAGAAAGAAGAAGAACAAGGAAAAGAAGAAAAGAAAAATGGAGATAGAAAGAGGTGAAGGGTGAGTGGATGAAATATGTGGGGAGTGATGAATGATAGAAGAAAGGGAGAGTGTGAATGAGAGAAGACCCTGCCCTTACATTTCTTTAGGTTTGAAAACAGTTGCAATAACTCATAAATCCTGTTATATGATATATTTATAGTGATGATAATATTAATTGTTAAAATATGGGAAATGAGAGAAGACTTCCCTCATGACCCGGCCACAAGCAAGCACAGCAGAGAAGTTCCTTTTCATTCATTTTTAATATTATGTTCGTTATTTTTTTTTATTAATTTCACTGTTATTTTGCTATGTAGTGTTAAGCTTATTTGCTTACTTTTTTGTGTGTGTGTTGTCCACTGTTCCTGCTGAAGGCCTATTGAGCTCAAATGTCGTTGGATTGTGTTGTCCTTCACCTATGTAAAGCTGTGACCACATTTTTTCCCTTTCACCTTTATCATCAGTTGTACAGAAACATCGCATCTCTGTGCATTTGTATGTATTTTTATGCATGCACACACACACCCCTGAATAAATAACAATGTAATTAATTTACTTTCCAGGGATATATGGCAGAAGTAGAGGGCAAGACTACGAGACGGCACAGTGCATCAGAAGACAGTCACTCACTAAGCACGTCAGGAAGTGGAGACACACCACATCCGCATGTCTCAGCGCCTGGCACACCACAGAATCAGCATAATGTCTACCAGTGAGTTGATGCTTTATCATTGCCATAAAAAAAAGATGACATTTTAAACAAGTTTTCTCCCCCCTAGTTCTTGTTTTGAAGATGCTTCGTAATCCATACTTCAAAATTAGAGTCTTTTAAAAATATTTTCGTCTTCTTCCTTTCAATTCAACTGTGCTGTATGCTTTTGTTTCCCCAAACTATATCATCCACTGCTATGTGCACATAGGCCTTAAGAGTCATGTTTAGCCCTCGTGGCCACACAATTTACACACTGACAAGTAAAGTACACACCATTAACTGTATTTTAATTTTTTTGGCCAGGCAAATTTCACAAAATGGGTTTTTGCAAAGTAACAGATTTGCCGTTCGGGTAATTGTGTTGTAAATAATTTTTTTTTTTAATATTAGATAAAAGAAAAATTTGTGATTTAAAAAATTGACGTTATGTCTTGTTTCTCATAACTGGTCTCTTTTCTTCAATTTCTTGAAAATTTTCCATTTTTTTTGTCTGCATTAAACAATGTATCTCATGATCTTTAAGCAATGAAAATAAATTTAACACTCAGGGTTCACCAGAATTGCTAATTAGAAAGGTACATGGAGTGGGGTAATGTTTGAACTTGGCAAAAGTGTCAAATTTTGAAGAATTTGTGTTTTTATGCTGTAATATTTACTATTATATATACAGTAGACAAACAAATGAAAAGACGATTAGAGGCCACAGAGATGGGATTTCTCAGAAGAATGTTGAAAGTTCCCTGGACAGATAAAAAGACCAATGAGGATGTTCTCAAAGAGGCCAACACAATTAGGGAGCTCTTAAAAAACATCAGAAAGAAGCAATCAACATTTTTCGGGCACATCATGAGAAGAGGAAAGTTGGAATACTTGGTTACAACTGGCAAAATAAAAGGAAAGAGAGATCGCGGATGACAAAGAGAAAAATACTGGATAGCTTGGTGTCATGGCATGGAAAACAGTCAACAACAGAACTGATACGATGCACTGTAGATAGAAGATTGTGGAGGGACATGATCGCCTACGCCAACCGGCAGGGTACATGATGATGATGAATATTTACTATGCTATCGTAATCTAGAGTTAAAAGAATTTTTATGACCTCTATATGTTACCACTTCTAAGGCAGTCATTCTTTCATAACCAGTCATTCATGTTTAACCAGTCATCAGTTCTGAAGCAGTCATTCATGTTTAACCGGTCATCAATTCTTCTAAATAAATGAGAGGAAGCTGTGCTATAACTGAGTGTGTAACCTGATGTATAATTTAAATTTGAAATTGCTTCTTTAATCAAGATAATATTGTTTTCTTTCAGGCCTATTGATGGTGATGAGGACGGTGAAGATGAGTTTGATATTTTCCCTGTGATAGGAAAGTGTAGAGCATTGTATGCATTTGAAGGTGAGTCTTGTAGGTTTCTTTGAGTTCAACTTGATCTGTTGTTTAAAAAAAAAGTGAAGTACCCCCGTCACGCCAAGTGGCGTATAGGGAATATGGTGTTAGTGACCATACATTTTACAGACCTTCGGTACATGATTTTTGGGGTAATGTGGTCGGTATTATGCCCGTGCCGCTTTACTTTCCCAGAAAAAAATCCGGTATCCATTTAAAGCTGGGTGAACCCGGAAGCCATCGATTGTGATCGAACCCTACCCTTTGTCTTTTGTAGTCCAGTTCACTAACCACTGAGCTATCGCGGCTCCCGATCTGTCGTATTACCTCCTCTTTATCATCTATTGTCAGCATCCATTTATGAAAATTATAATTATATTAAGTGAAACAAGTTAATTTAAAATTAATGGAAACCAGCATAGAATGCTAAAAATGTTAAGAAATTGACAACACAAGAAGTCAGCTAAATGTAAAATAAATCAGTTTGTCTATTCTTTTGATAGACAGCGAATAAAATAGTAGATTAAGCTATTTAGAGGCTATTTTGTGTTTCCATTTTTTTGTAGAAATTAAGTCAAACTTCTGTGGTTCAGGGATTAATTGTAACTCCAGTTGTTTAGAGATTAATTGAAATGTCAGTTTTTTTAGAGATTAATTGAAACTCCAGTTTAGATATTAATTGAAATGCCAGCTTTCTAGAGATTAATTGAAACTCTAGTTTAGAGATCAATTGAAATGCCAGCTTTCTAGAGATTAATTGAAACTCCAGTTTAGAGATTAATTGAAATGTCAGTTTTTTTAGAGATTAACTGAAACTCCAGTCATTGGGGGAGATGTATATTACAGTTCCAACTAGGTGAAGTATCGAAAAGCTAAATTAACGAACATCTTGTTTTTGTAATCTTCCAGCCATAAATGAAGGATCAGTGCCAATGTTTGAGAATGAAGAGATGCAGATTTTAGAACAAGACCAAGGTGATGGCTGGACAAGAGTACGCAAGACAGATGGCAAAGAAGGATTTGTACCAACGTCCTATATCGAGTGCTATTATTATGAAGGGGATCAGGTGTAGTGATTAATGCATGAATGCTTTTTTTTTTCCTGGGGTGCTAGGTTTAATGCATTTGGGTGTTTGAACGGGTGGAGTTATGGGTGTGATTCTGTGCATATGTTATTTTTGAATGTGTGTCTGTTTGTCATACAGTTGTGTATATACATCTGCATATGTATGTACATATGGTTTTTTTTTTTTCTAGTTATCTGGACTTGTGTGTGTAGGCAGTTAACACTTGCAGTTGTATGTACATCTGCCTATGTACAAGTTTGCTGTCATAGTATTTGAGATATGATTCTTTTGTGCATATATTAAAACCAATCTTGCATATATTTAAAATCATTTTGCATATATGTAAATCCATTTGGCGTATATATGAAACCATTTTGCGTATATTTGAAAGTCATTTTGTGTGTACATTTACAAACACTTTTTGCATGTATTTAAAACATAATTAAGGGTATTTTGCATTATCTGTCACTAGACCTGGTTTTATGAATTGAAAAAAAAACAGTACTATTTGAAAGAATGAATGAAGATAAGCGAGAAGAAAGAGATAAGATATGGAAAAGAAGTAAATTAAAAGCTTTTACATCAGTCTCCAAAATTGTTGGGTCATATGTTGATTTATTTTTTAAAGTCAGCGTAATGTCATAGTTTAAAGGCCTCCATCAGCGTAATGTCATAGTTGAGAAGTCTCTATCACTGTAATGTCATAGTTGAAAAGTGTTCAACAAGATGAGTAAACCTTAACTTGTGATTCAGGTCAGGTCTATCACTTAGTTTCATACAACCAGCATGAGGTGATGAAAATATATTCGAAGTAAATAAATTAGAACAGTGTTTTATCACCATCTCTAGACTTTAGATTACTCTATGATTATAGAACATATCGTCCTGGTGGTTTTGATCTATTTAGTTTGTTCCACAGACTTAATTTTAAATGTTTTTTTTTTAATTTTAAAGAAGTTATGCAACATATAAACATATCTTTTGTTCATGGTGTACTTTTTATGAAACAAAAAAAAAATACTCATTGAAGGTATCCATTTCTTTGGTTAAATCTGCAATCTTTAAATTATGAAACTATTTGAAGGTAGCCATTTCTTTAGTTATTTGTACAAGCTTCAAAATATAAAACTATTTGAAGGTAGCCATCTCTTTAGTTATTTGTACAAGCTTCAAAATATGAAACTATTTGAAGGTAACCATCTATTTAGTTATTTGTACAAGCTTCAAAATATTAAACTATTTGAAGGTAGCCATTTCTTTAGCAAGCTTCAAAATATGAAACTATTTGAAGGTAGCCATCTCTTTAGTTAATTGTACAAGCTTCAAAATATGAAACTATTTGAAGGTAGCCATTTCTTTAGTTATTTGTACAAGCTTCAAAATATGAAACTATTTGAAGGTAGCCATCTCTTTAGTTAATTGTACAAGCTTCAAAATATGAAACTATTTGAAGGTAGCCATCTCTTTAGTTAATTGTACAAGCTTCAAAATATGAAGGTAGCCATCTCTTTAGTTAACTCTGACGTCTTTAGAATATGAAACTATTTGAGTGTAGCCATCTCTTTAGTTAATTTGTACAAGCTTCAAAAATGAAACTATTTGAGTGTAGCCATCTCTTTAGTTAATTTGTACAAGCTTCAAAAAATGAAACTATTAAATGAGAGTGTCTGCCTCACATGCCACCTACCTGAAGATCCAAGATCTTTATTAAGCACAATCTCAAGCACAAACAATGGCAACAGCTTAAATAATAACACAACTAACTAAACATGCCCAATAAAATTTACTTTTAGCTCAAATGGAGTCATACAAGTTTTAATTTCATGGAAATCATTTGTGTCCTGGACTTTGTGACATAAGCCATTACAAATTGTGTCGAAATCTGTGTGTGTTTTAATTTTAGAAGCAAGGACAGGGATTAGTGTGGTAATGGACAGCATTGGCAATGTTGGGTGTGATGGTGGTAGTTTAGAATTTAAAGAAATGAATAAATGGTTAGCAGGTATCTCAAGGTGAAATAGGTTCAAGAAATTTGGCGATAGTCATTTTATCCCACTCATCATCATCATCATCGAGTGCCGTCTCCGCAACGAAGGTTGGCTACCACGGAGCGCCATTCTGCTGTCTCTTGCTTTGATGGGGCAGATTGTGATAGGCTGATTTGTCCATCTTTTTATATTACTCATCCATGTTAGTCTTAGTCTGCCTCTGCCACCTTGTACCTTGTATTTTCCCCCTCCAAGATTACTTTTAGTAGGCTGTTGTATCTTTTAACATGGCCCAAAAATCGCATTTGTCTTGTTTGAATTGTGTTTAGTAGTTCTCTTTTTATTTTTAATTGTTTTAAGACTTCATCGTTTCTTTCTTTTCCTTCCATCCAATTCTACCTATTCTTCTATATATCCACATTTCAAAGGCTTCAGTTCTCTGTTCTGTTTCCTTGTCTAATGTCCATGTTTCTCCACCATATAGGAATATTGAGAAGATGCAACATTTTGCTATTCTTAGTTTTAGCCCTGGTATTATTTGTTTTGATGTTAGTATGTTCTTCATGGCATTAAAATTACTTTTTGCCATTCCTATTCATTCCTATTCTTTTGTTTATTTTAGTTGTACATTTTCCATCACTGGTTATAGTATGTCCAAGGTAGTTGTAGTTCTGAACTGTCTCCATGTCTATTCCTTCAATTTTGATATCCACTTGTGGGTTTTGAGTATTTCCTTTATACCCCACTAAGTGAGGGAAGATGAGAAATCAGTGAAAATGGATTTAATGTAGAATGCTTCAAGACAATGGTAAAACCATGATATAGTGCATTGTGTGAGAGTATCTAGAATATTTGTCATGAAGTTTCTTTGGTGTATGTCATTATTACAAGTATAGAAATTATTATGTACCAAAACAGCTTTAGAGTTCTTGTATTTTACATTCTCAGTAAAAGATTAAAGCGCTGTCACTTGTTATTACAATCATTGACAAAGTCTTCTTTCACGGGATAACTCTTATATACACAAATGTAGGATTTCTTTGTTCTTTATATATATATATATATGTGTGTGTGTGTGTATGTGTATATATATATATATGTGTGTGTGTGTATGTGTATATATATATATATATATATATATATATATATATATATATATATATATATATATATATATATATATATATATATATATATACAGCTACTAATTGAACCCAACAAATCACTGAGTTATAAGGAAATTAATGACATATGCCTGTTGAAACTTGTCTGCAATAATCCATTCACTGTAATGTAACGCCAAGTAACTGGTAATAGCAGGAAAGCTGCATTAAACACTCTATTAGGAAACAAGTTATGTATAAGAGACATGGATGATGACAAATACAATTATATAGAAAAGATGGGCATGTTATATTTAGGTTTAAGAGGAGATACTGAATATTAGTATGATAAGATCAGGAATAAAAATATCTGGGAAAGAACAGAGCAGGGGTCGATCAAACAAATAATGAATAGAAAATGGAGATGGATTGGACACACATTAAGCAAATTTTATGCCAGCATAGCAAGACAAGCATGGTCATAGAACCCACAGGGAAAGTTGAAACAGGGAATACCCTAAGAATATGGAGTATATATGGGATAAAAGCTGCATGCCCAATACAGTCACTAAATAGCTTTTATGTTTAGTGCTGCTCCTACTGGGAATGGTGATGATCTTTATGCAAAGTGAGCCATTAGTGGTAGACTCAGGAAGGTGCTGCACTGACATTGCTGATTTTCCTGGTTCTACTGGACATTTTCCATATTGGAAGTACTGCAATGCTATGTCTTTTATATGAAGAGATCCCAAAATGCTACCATGGAGTCCATCTAGTAGGTGGTTAAATGAGGTCTTTGTCAGTTGCAGGTTGCTGAACCTGTAGTAGCAGCATGTGCGCTCCCTGGTCCTAATGGGAGTAGAAACCAAGGGACTGAGGTAATCATCTTCTTTTTCATTCCATAACATTGGGGGTCATTGAGACACCACTGACAGACTTGGTAAACCTTCTCCATTTATCTCTATCTTCAGTCATTCTTCGGGATTCTGCAAAGTCAAGGCCCGTCCATTCTTTGATGTTATCTTCCCATCTCTTCCTGTCTACCAATTTTTCTCGCTCCTTTCACAGTTCCTTGCAGAATGGTCTTCGCTAGACCAGGCAATAAAAAACATGACAAAATCATCTCATTTTGAGTTTCTTCTCAATAGCCAAAAGATCATTGTGTACTCTGATTACTTAATGTGTCCTTTTGTGAACTTTTTCAATCGTGATGCAATCTATATGGCCAAAATATTATGATAAAATGTGATCTTCATAGCTTGTATTTTCTTCTGTAGCTCTGTTGTATGAAGAAAACGTGGACACCAATGCCATATTCCCCATACTCCACGAGGTGTGATCTGCTTCTAGGAAAAAAGAGCTCTGTCTATTTTATCAACCAATCGTTCTTGACCTTTCACGTTTTCTCTGTGCTACACTTATCTTGTACTGACTTCTTATTTCTTCTTTGAGCTACACCCCCTGTTATAATTATCATCAAGTGCCATAACAGTTGGCGCAGGTGATCATGTCCTTCCACAATCTTCTTTCTACAGTGCTTCATATCAGTTCTGTTGTTGACCATTTTCCATGCCATGACACCAAGCTGTTCAGTATTTTCTCTCTTTGTCATCAGCGATCTCTCTTTCCTTTTATTTTGCCAGTTGTAACCAAGTATTCCAACTTTCCTCTTCTCATGATGTGCCTGAAAAATGTTGATTGTTACTTTCTGATATTTTTTAGTAGCTCCCTTTTAGTGTTGGCCTCTTTGAGAATTTCCTCATTGGTCTTTTTAGACTGTCCAGGGAACTTTCAACATTCTTCTGAGAAATCCCATCTCTGTGGCCTCTAATCATCTTTTCATTTGTTTTTTTTTTTTTTACTTCTTGTGTTCAGTTTGAGGCCTCAAATTGAGAGCCTGTTCTTTACATGATATAAGTTGATGCATGTCTGTGGGTGTGTATTTCTGCTTTCATAGTTCATTACTAACTGTTTAAAATGTTAAAACTCACAATATCTTAAACACAGGAATACTAAAACTCACTACCTGAGATTAACTGATTTCAATATTTGCACTGAAACTTTAATCTTTACCAAATTCATAATTATTGAAACTCATGAACTGAAAATGTCACGTACATGTGAAGTTGTATGTTATAATTAATGTCTTGTAATAGATAATTTGTTCACATTTCATTTGTCTAAAT
>JAVIAB010000059.1:64857285-65243534 GCA_032433765.1 Megaustenia siamemsis
GAACCAATTCTTAAAGAAAAAGATGATGGATTAGAAGTTGTAGTGTCTTGTTTCTTGTAACAGAAAAGAGAACTTTGTTATCACAGTTAAATATGGGAAATGAAAATAAACATGTTTATACACGAAATGATGTTGTGCTACCAAGCCAGCCCTGGACCCTAGATGCAAGAACAATAAGAAAAATAACCTCTACCTAGATGAAATGTGTTAGACGAATGACAGGAAACAGCCTGATAGATAAGATCAGAAATGAAGAACTGAGAAAAAAGCTAGGAATATCCCTCGTCATAGAATATTTAAAGAATCAACTGATAAAATGGTTTGGCCTCGTGACATGTTAAAAAGATCAAAACACAACACAATGAGCCTTCAATAAATGTTGCGAGAACACTAGACCAAAGGGCCGACCATAAAAAGCATGGATTGGTGGAATATTAGAAACACTAGGAAACATGAGAGCAGCAGAAGCAAAAAGAAGAGCAAAAGACTACAATATATATCTCCCCTCGATGTTGAAAGGCAAATGAGGAAGAAAAGAAGATGAAGTATACATGAAATTAAAGGAATGAATCAAAGTTAGATCATTTTCATTGCTGTAGTTTGCCTTACAAATGGAAAAAAGTACATGTCAGCTTGCCTGATTCCTTTATCTCCCTTAAGGTAAAGAGTTTTTCCTGATCTTTCTCCATTATTCCCTTTTGTGTGCTAGTTTCTAGATTGTATGTTTTCCATCTCCTATCATTGATCCATTTTCTTCTTTATCTCAAAGCCTTCTGTCTTTTAAAGTAGTTTTTGAAAAAAAGCAACAGAGCTGAAAACTGGAAGCAACTTATAGCTCAGACCTTACTCATTCTCTTTGCAGTGCCCCTAGTAATACACTAACTAGTTTAATCTGACAAAGGGAGCAGGAATTGCGAGAGAACGCCATCAAAGTATCCATATTGAAGACTAATATGTTGGGCCAAAAAGTGAAAACATAAAACATCACGGTTTTACTGCAAATGGCAACACAGCACATTTACACCCACATAGAGACAGATAAAAAAAATAAGGGAGCTCTTAAAAAACATCAGAAAGAAACAATCAACATTTTTCGGGCACATCATGAGAAGAGGAAAGTTGGAATACTTGGTTACAACTGGCAAAATAAAAGGAAAGAGAGATCACGGATGACAAAGAGAGAAAATACTGGATAGCTTGGTGTCATGGCATGGAAAACAGTCAACAACAGAACTGATACGATGCACTGTAGATAGAAGATTGTGGAGGGACGTGATCACCTACGCCAACCGGTAGGGTACATGATGATGATGATGAGAGACAGTTGATGAAGAGGTCTAACTGTTCCTTTAGTTGTCAAGTGAATGCAAAGAAGAGAAGAAAGTAGCGTTGGCCAGGCTGTTACACTTTCTGATATGCCAACAACATTGATGTTTTCTGACCCCTGTCAGAATCTCCCTTGTGTGTTTCCTGTGTTATAAGAGATAATTTTACAAACTCACCCATTCATATTTTGTTGCTGTCTGAGATGTCCAGCATCTTATGAGAACTCTATACTGTTACTTGTGCTTTCCTTACTGATTCTGCATTTAGTGTCCTTGTTTTGCAGTCATATATAAGAATGTTATATGCTACCAGTGTGTGTAGTAAGTCTGGTCTTGATTTAGTTTAAAAGTAGCATATTATATTCAAGACAGAAAGAGGAAACAAAAGCATGGTGGCGTAGACAATGGAAAACACCCTGGAGGAATGTTTTACAAGTTCGGCTTTATTTCTTCTTCTTCCCCTTTCCCCTTAAATAAGAGCTAGATTGAGGAGGAAAATAATAACTGAATAGTAAACAGTAATAAAGAATCTTAATAATTTAATTTTTTTAAAAACTTGTATTCTAATTTTAAAAATATATATATATATATTTATTTAGAAAAATTAATGTACCAGAACAGTGTATAGTATGTTGTTTACACACCTGGGAGCTGCAGTGGTTTGAGAACTCCTAAGGACAAGAGATCAGGCATAGTAGATGATTTCTAGATTCACCCAGCCTTAAATGGATATCAGAGGGTTTTTCTTGAAAAGAGATACAACTGTGGTGTAGTTCTGACCACATTATTCACAAACGTGCTGGTGGTTTAAAAAGTAAGGATACAATATCGCCTTATTTCCTGTACACTATATTATGTGACAGTGATCTCCCTTTATTTTTGTGCGGTGAACTAAAATTGTTATTGTGGTGCAAAAATGCAGATTGATTTTCACAAATAAATTAAGATCACAGACTATGAACTATTTTCTATGTTGGTTATTAATAATTCTCCGTATGAACATTTCTTGTGTGAATATGAATGGTTTATTTCACTGAGGTTATTCTTTCTGAAGATCAGTGGTAAAGTGGTTTGCACTCCAACACGATGGTACAAAGCAAGGGTGAGTGAGAGAACTGGATTTTGTACAGACATACCTTGACTGATGATGGGGTAATGTTCCAAAAAACACACAGTAAATGGGAAATATATATCTTAAGCCAAAAATAGCATGTGATAATCCTAGGCTTAAATACAAGAAGGCTGGTGGCCATTTTTGAACCAGACTTCCAGAAAACCTTACAATTTGTAACCCATTTTTGGTTTCATTTTCCAACTAGATTTAAAGAAACGCTCATGGCTATATATTTTTTTAAAAATGGCATTATGATATTTCCTCTCATTACATGTATTCCTGTCATGTGCACTATATAAACTTTGAAAAAATTGTAACTTAAACGGTCGTAAGTCGAGGTATATTTGTATGTATTTCCAAATTATGTGGCATAGTACTCGTTACGGTGAAGCTCACATATTTCCTCTCCAGTATTATATGTTATGAAACGTCCTTGACCTTCATGTTATTCTGAATCTGAAAGTAGCAGTTTAGTAGCATGCTGACTTGTAGTCTATACATACAAGTTTCAGTCCCAGCATTGGCACAGTCTAGTCAAACTATAAATTGTTCACTGATTAATTTTGTTTATAGTAGAGACTTGATTATTTGGACTGATTATGACCAGGTGTAGTTAGGCTAATGATAAATTATATGTAATAAAATAGTGGAGTGGGGGGTGGGTATGTCTAGAGGTAAGAAGTCGGCCTCTGGAAAGGAAGGTGCTGAGTTCAAATCCTACTACAGGTGGTGGTTTCCTTGTGGGCTCTTCCCAGGTCTCTGAGCAGTTAGATTCAATATGCCCTCCCCTCTCGAAAAGTAGCAAAAAATGGGAGGTCCCATGTGCACTCGCGCATGTTAAAGAACCCTTGGCAGCTGCCAAAGTCTAAATGAGTAAGCTAAAAATGACCGCTGCCCGAGTAGAAATTGTTAATTAAATCTACGTTTGCCAGAGACGGGAGTGTCGGACCTAAAGGTACAAACATCACTGCTTTGCCATAAACTAGCGACACAAAGCATATATGTTCACTTAATGGGTGAACATTGAAAAGAAGAAGTCATAGTTTTTACTTCAATACAGATTAAACAGACAGCTGCCTTCGTGAGAGAATCCGGGATCCTACTCTTAAAGAGCCATGATCGCAGAAGAAGAAGAAGAATACAGAAAGCTTTGTTTCAAACATAAAGGTGGCCACACCAAATAACACTAGAATAGGAACAGACAAATAATTGCAGTGCTGCGATAAAGCTGGTGTGCAGAGAACGAGTTGAATATGAGTAAGAAGGGTAGCTGGACCTATATGACAGAAAAGGGATACGAAGTAAAAGGACCATAGCGAGTAACCAAATGAATGGTCAAGATATCTGCATACAAACTAATATAGAAGTGAAATTAGCTGATTAAATATTTCACAATAGAAATTTACAAGAAGTGGTTAAATAGAGAAAGAAATTGACTTATCGTATTCAATCACGTGACCACAAACCGGACATGCAATTTCTCAGGATTACCTTCCAACTGACCACTGCTCACAGTTGCTAATGTCTTACAATGTACCGGTTATTACCCTTTGTTTTATGACAAAAATCTGATACAAACACAGGGTATGGTGACAGACAAGAGAGGGCCGTACAGATTATCAACATTTATGAACATTAGAATAACTTGCTATAACAAATATAAATATTGAAAATAGCAAATAAGAGTTATTAGGAATTTCTTTTCATCATTATTAATAATAATTGTGTTACCGGGGCCTCATTATGAGGGAAGTAAAGAATAGTGACACTGACCTTCCAGGCATATTGTAAGAGGCGACTAAGGAGGTTGACCGATGGCTTGACAAGCTGTCATTGTAAAAAGTATTGTTATGGAAACAGCGCCATATATTTTAGAGCAGTGATCTCTGCAAGATGTGCCACTTTGGCACACAAGGTTTCGGTTTTTGAGATTGTGGTTCTGCCCTATGTGCCATCTTCGGCTCGAAAGGACAATAGATAGAAAGATTATTAATAAAAGATTTGTGGGTCGCATGTAATTGTTAAAGCAAGGAAAAAAATTTGTAAAGGGTGTTTCCGCAGACCTCTTTTATTTATACCTTTGAAGAACACTGACTGGTTAATTTATAGCTTTAATCACTGGCGTTGTAACACATCTTTATTACAAATATGTCATTAATACTAATTGATAATCATTATCAGTTGCAGAGTCATACAATTTGAGTCCAGATAACATTAAGCAGATAACATTCAAGTTAATGAAGTTTGAATAATCAAGTTTCTACTGTACTTAACTCTTTCCATATGGAAGATCAATGCAACAGAAGAGATTTCAGAGAGACAAAATTGTTCATGGTTTTAAGAATCAGTCTACATATTTATATTTATCTAACATATAACATATTATATATGAATTTTTAGATAATTGAATAAGGAATTAGATTTCACCAATACCAAGATGATGCAAGACATGTAAAAAGAATATGGTTTGATAACAGTTCACACTAATCACATTGAGAGTGACGCATTATGTGGCGAAACGTACACCGCCGAAATCAGCATGATGCACAGTACGATGAAATGTACGTGGCCGAAATCGGCATGGTGCACAGTGCAGTGAAACATATGTGGCCAAAATTGGCTTGGTGTACAGTGCGACGAAATGTACAGAAAGTGTCACGGTTAAACATCCATGAAGAGCATTAGCTGCATCACTTTGATGTATGGTGATGTAGTACTGTGAGGTTTCATATGTTTATATTCAAGTATTTTATGTTTTTTGATTGTGAGTGCTATCTGATTGTGTCCGCATAGGCAAACAACTCGAGTGAGATGTGAATGAATGATGACAATCACAGATGTTGAGATAGTGACAGTTTGACTTATGTTATTCGACATATCTTACTCAATTTTTAACATTTCTTTATTATCCCTTATTTTTTCAATGTAAATATATATATCATTGATGTGTTAACATTAATGCTACTAATAAATTAACAAATTGTTAAATAATTTACACTTATTGGTAATAATTTATTGCATTTGAAATTCATAATCATTTTTACCTGCAACACATTTGTCATCAATTGACATGCATGTACATAGTTGGAAATTGTTTCAATGAGTTGGAAGACATTAAAGAGCATTGAGTGGAGAAACATGGAGAACACAATATGGGAATACTATTCTCTTATTTTAACAAACAATATATACAATAGATACGATGTTTGTCAAACATGAGTAATACAAAAGAAAACAAATGTAATAAGTAGTCTGAAAGGAGAGAGAGATATAAAGCCTTGGTCATAAACTATGTTCTTTGCTATTGCCTGTTATTTTGACTATGTTTTTGTTTTGCAACTGGTCTCAAGGACAAGAGAGTGAATTTGATGAAAAATGCTTAACTTACTCTTCTAAATACTAGTTTGCTTCATTCATTCATTTTCCACTTCAGAGTCAAAGACAGCACATAGGGCAGAAGTCACAGTTCTCAACAATTACAAATTTTCTGTCAATTTTTGCAGGTCTTGATTGTTTCTTAGAATCATGGCTGAGTCTTCCCTAGTAAATGTCCTGTATAATGATTCTCTTGGTCTTCCTTGCTTTATTTTACCAGTTTCCACATGAGTGCCTAATAGGGGAGTCTTTCTTCATCCATTCTCAGCATAAGACCGATATATTCCCAATGCTTTCTTATAGAACTGGGCACATATTTTTATTTAGTTTCATCTATGATAGGTTCATTTAAAATATATTCTCTCCAACTTATGTTTGAGATTCTTCTGAGACATTTAATTTCAAAGACATTACATTTCTTATCTAAAGTCTGGGTGGATTTCCAGCTTTCACATCCATATGTTAGCACTGGTATCACATAGGAGTTGAACAATCTAAGCTTTGTGCACTTTAGTTCACCTGCATCATCATTATATGCCATACCGCTTGGCGTAGGCGATCATGTCCTTCCACCGTCTTCTATCCACAGTGCATCATATCAATTTTGTTGTTGACTGTTTTCCATGCATTTCGATCATGTCCTTCCTCCGTCTCCTATCCACAGTGCATCATATCAATTCTGTTGTTGACTGTTTTCCATGCCATGACACCAAGCTATCTAGTATTTTCTCTCTTTGTTGTCCGTGATCTCTCTTTCCTTGTATTTTGCCAGTTGTAACCAAGTATTCCAACTTTCCTCTTCTCACAATGTGCCCAAAAAATAATTGATTGTTACTGCGCAACTCCACATTTCTCTGTATCTTGCTGCTATGTACTAGTGAAGTCCATCATTTCTTCTTCATCCTCAGCTTCTGACGTAAGCTGTCCATCCAGACCAGCATATATCAAAGGCAGCATGACTCTCCTTAGTTTGTCATACAAGCTTGGCTTGTGCTCATCTAATTGTTCTCTCAATCTTTGTTCTCTGGCTTTTGAAGATGGTGCATTTTTGTAGTAAATGCTTAGAAGTTTGCTTGTGTGTTCCATGGTTGCAGGTAGTAGGTAGTACATTCTCAGACATTTACTTGTGTGTTCCATGGTTGCAGGTAGTACATTCTCAGACATTTACTTGTGTGTTCCATGGTTGCAAGTAGCAGGTAGTACATTCTCAGAGGTTTACTTGTGTGTTCCATGGTTGAATGTAGTAGATAGTACATTCTCAGAGGTTTACTTGTGTGTTCCATGGTTGCAAGTAGCAGATAGTACATTCTCAGACATTTACTTGTGTGTTCCATGGTTGCAAGTAGCAGATAGTACATTCTCAGAGGTTTACTTGTGTGTTCCATGGTTGCAAGTAGCAGATAGTACATTCTCAGAGGTTTACTTGTGTGTTCCATGGTTGCAAGTAGCAGATAGTACATTCTCAGACATTTACTTGTGTGTTCCATGGTTGCAAGTAGCAGATAGTACATTCTCAGAGGTTTGCTTGTATGCCCCATGGTTGCAAGTAGCAAGTAGTACCTTCTCAGAAGTTTGCTTGTATGCCCCATGGTTGCAAGTAGCAAGTAGTACCTTCTCAGAAGTTTGCTTGTATGCCCCATGGTTGCAAGTAGCAAGTAGTACCTTCTCAGAAGTTTGCTTGTATGCCCCATGGTTGCATGTAGTACCTTCTCAGAAGTTTGCTTGTATGCCCCATGATTGCAAGTAGCAAGTAGTACCTTCTCAGAAGTTTGCTTGTATGCCCCATGGTTGCATGTAGTACCTTCTCAGAAGTTTGCTTGTATGCCCCATGGTTGTAAGTAGCAAGTAGTACCTTCTCAGAAGTTTGCTTGTATGCCCCATGGTTGCATGTGGTACCTTCTCAGAAGTTTGCTTGTATGCCCCATGGTTGCATGTAGCAGGTAGTACCTTCTCAGAAGTTTGCTTGTATGCCCCGTGGTTGCAAGTAGTACCTTCTCAGAGGTTTGCTTTGGTTCTCCACATTTGCAAGCAGCAGTCTTGCTGTGACCCAATCTGTGAATGTGTGCTCTGAGGCTACTGAGCCATGTTCTGAGTCTGAAGTCAAGACCAGATTATAGCTTGTTTCAAATCACGTGCCCAACTTCAAAACGCTATTACTCAGTAACCGTTTGTTAAAAACTGTTGAAATTTTCCAAATGTTATTAGAATGCAAAAGACCCTTTAAATGTATATTTAACAAATATCTTGCAGCTGCAGTTTTCTTAAAGCGGCGAATTTCTTTGATGTTTGTCAAAATTGTAAATTGTGAACCCCTAAATAATAGAAATTACCGTAGTTGCTGGTCTATGATTAATTTTCACTAGGTAAAGGCCGTAATTGGGAAATAACCTAATAAGACAAAACACCAGGAGAATTATTGTCTTCTCAGTTCGAGGACGGACGATAATATCAAGGCATACCTGTATGTCCAATTTTCATAGTTGTGTGGTCCTGATAAGGACCGTTTGTTGAACTAATTTAAGGTAATATAGGGGCCAACATTGTGGGGGCTATATACTTTCATTCTGAATCAGACGAGTCTAAAAGATTAATAACTGTTTGGGGTTGAACATTCTACAAACCATCATTTTTCCAATATTCCTCTTCCTGTTTTAAGACGTGGTCTTCACGTATAGCCCAATAATCTTTGTCTATATTTAATAAAGCGAGATTAGCAAGAGTCTTTACATCGCATATTTTGAATGTTGTATTTTCATCTGCCAATTGTCCTTTTAATTTTGCCCAGATTAGTTCTATTGGATTTAAATGAGCATGGTAAGGTGGCAGCCTCAAACTTATATGACCGTGCTCTTGGATAATCTTATCTATTTGAAAAATCTTTGTCCTTTGTTTTTGCTTTACTAGAGATAGTAATTCAGGTTTTAAGTACATGTTATTAAATTGTATGTGCTCCTTTGTGAGCCATACCTTAATAGCATCTTTTGTACTGGATGACGTCGGGACTTTATCTTCAAGTGCAACAATGTTGTGCTACGCTGCATTGTCCATTATTAGGCAAGATGGTCGATCTAGTGATGGGAGTACAGAATTTTCAATTCAATGTCTAAATATGTGACCATTCATCTCAGAGTGATAATCCCGATTGTCTATGGATTTTGAAAGAAAAATGAGCTCTGCACTCTGTATTAGTCCATGTTGTCGACTACCTGCATGAGCAATTATCAAGCACTGTCCTTTGCTGCTAGGTATTAATCTCTTAATCTTTCCATCTGATGACTGCCATTCCTTTTGGTTAGTGTGGTGAGTATTGATCCATGTTTCATCCAAGTACACAATATCATAACCTTGCTTGCGCACCTCTTTTACTTCACGTAAGTACTTGCTTCTCATAACTACTATATGTGGCTTCTCACAGATGATGTTTCGTCCATTGGAATACTTTCTGAATGTAAAGCCTGCAGCTCTCACATTCCTCCATAATGTAGACTTTGATATTTCAATACTGTTGTTCTTTTTCAGCGATACTTTTAATTTTCTTATTGTAACAGTTTCATTCATACCCAACATTTTGCAAATTTCACTTCTAATAAGTTCACTGTCGAAATTATCCAACATTTTTGCTCTTCCTTGTGATTTTGTATATTTGGAACATTGACGGTCACGTGCTTGAATCCAGCGATTAAATGACCATTTAGATAAATCCAAAATGTGTCTTGTCCTATTCTGAGGGTTTTCTAAAGAATGAAATAATCTTCCTCGTTTAGCCTCTTTGCAAAAATAGTCATACATTTTTATTGCGATGTTTTGTAAACTGCAGAATTTCATTTTAAGACTCATGATAAATGTTATTGTTCCACGTCTCCACCTATGAATGAACGGAAATGGAACACACAATTTCTCGTGTTTTTTACAAGTGTCTAATTGTGTCAAAAAACCACGGTAAAAGCGTGCAAACACGTCAATTTTACTGTGTATGGATTTTTACTCGCTATTTTTAACTTAAAATACTGTAAACATTAAGTTTTGACTACATCAATGGGTCGTTATAAATTTATATAAATCAAATAAGCAACAATAATAACCAAATGTTTTTTTTAATGAAATTAATTCCCTGTTGGGTTCTAATCATTATAACTTTAAATGCAATTTTTGAACAACTTACAACAAGTGGTTAAAAAGCTATCGATTTTAAAAGCTGGGCACGAGTTATGAAACAAGCTATAGTCGAATCCACGATGTTACCATCTAATCTCTTTACTGTGTGTCTTTATGTCTTGAACTTGTCACAGTTCCCTGGACGATGATTGTTATAAAACATGCAGAGCATGCTATATAGTCATACACAGGCATCTTATCATTTTCTTTATGCTACTAAAAAAAATCAGTAATGACTTAAAAAAACAAACAGAGTAATGGAACAGTCTTTGGACTGCACATTATAAGGGTGAACACAGCAACTCAACCAAGTTGCACAGACAGAGCCCATCAATGTGTAAGTGTTGATCTAGTACTGGGTCATATCTGTAGCAGTCCTCTTGTTTTATAACAATTTTTTACCACATGAAGTGGTAGAACATCACCTGTTTCACTGTCCAAAGCTCACTGATATTAGAGCAATTCTACATCCCCAAAGACCTGATTAAAGGAATACCTTGTATTGAACTACAAGGGAATACAAAAATACCTGCAGATATTATTATATGGCATTGGGCTAAAGGGCATCAGCTATGAAACCATAACAACAATATAATAACGTTTGAGAAATATTATTTCATATATAATGTTATGAAAGGAATATGGTCTCATTCAATAGGCAAAGAAATATTGGAGGCTTCAGAAACATTGTTTTACAAAAGAAGGTTGAGATTACCAAGGACAACTAAATAAAAGAATAGGAAGGATTTTGCAAAAGAGGATAAATAAAAAAAATAAAGTTTGTTGCTAACATCAGGAGGAATTAATGATAATCATTTCATGGCTTTGTAATGAGAAAGGAAAAGCTGGAGCATGTTGTGGTAGCTGAAAATAAAATTAAGAGATAACAGATCATCATGGGCCAGACCTGTTGGCCTTGGCGATCATGTCCTTCCACAATCTTCTATCCACAGTGCATCGTATCAGTTCTGTTGTTGACTGTTTTCCATGCCATGACAGCAAGCTATCTAGTATCTTCTCTCTTTGTCATTTATGAATCTCTCTTTCCCCGAATTTTGCCAGTTGTAACCAAGTATTCTAACTTTTCTCTTCTCATGATATACCTGAAAAATGTTGATCGTTTCTTTCTGATGTTTTTTAGGAGCTCCCTTTTTGTGTTGGTCACTTTGAGAATGTCCCCATTGGTCTTTTTAACTGTCCAGGGAACTTTCAACATGGATCTCAGTTACAAAGACAATGGCTGCGATGTCTAACTAGTACAGTCACTACCTAGAGGGAAAGGAATGACAAACTACCTTCTTATATTCCTGAGAAAAATTATACTAAGAAACGATTCAAGAGATATAGATAAAAAAATATGGTTATGGTTAGTCAAAGGCCCCAGTATCACTGCAAATGAATTAAAACCCATAATTGCTCAACCGCCCGTGCAAGTGGAATCATCCAAATTAAAACTCATCTCATTGAAGGGTCCAAACAAAGAAAGGCAGCTGCAGTCCCCATCATAGCAGCAACAGCACATGCCAAAAGATATAAAGCCAAACGGCACCAAAAGTGAATGCAGCTGAACTGTCCTTCGTCATACGATATCATCATTCATCATAAGCAATTGAAATATCGAAACATGATCCAGATGAAAAACACAGCTCACGGGGTGCACAGAGCACTAAACTCGGTTGCTCCGACAGCCAGCTTATAACATAAAAAAATATAAGAGAATGGATATAGTAGGAAGTCTACAAGAGAATTGATAAACATCCTAGAGCTTGAAAGTTGTGGAGAAACGTGATATGCCAGCTGGTATTGTACATGATGATTATGATCGTATCAGCAGCCGGATACTACAACAGGAGTTGTGTAGTATTTCTACCAGGTGTCTCCAACAGATAGCATCAGATCTCATAGAGCAGGTGATAAGGAGGTGGTAGTTTCACTATCTGATATGGAAAAGTGGTTGATGAAAAGTGAAAGTCTATCAAAAGGGGAGGTAAACTAACAAGCATTTAACTGAAACTGAAAACATTCATCTTAAAAAAGAATTAATTATCACTTATCTGCTGTAGTAAGTAAAGTAAAGAGCCCCATTACGTCACGTGGCGTATAAGGTTAGTGACCATAATTTTTGGGGTAATGTGGTTGGTATTACACCCGTGCTGCTTTACTTTCCCCAAAAAAATCTGGTACCCATTTAAGGCTGGGTGAACCTGGAAGCCATCTATCAGGATCGAACCCGATCTCTTGTCCTTTGTAGCCCAGTTCACTAACCACTGAGCTATCATGGCTCCCTTTATCTGGTGTAGGCTTTGGTCTAACTAGGATTTAGCCTAACTGTACACTACATGGCAAAGTTCAAGGCCACTGTAGGCTTTAGCCTAACTGTGTACACTACATGGCAAAGTTCAAGGCCACTGTAGGCTTTAGCCTAACTGTACACTACATGGCAAAGTTCAAGGCCACTAGGCTTTAGCCTAACTGTACACTACATGGCAAAGTCCCAGTGTGGATGCCACCTTAATTCAAGTACGCCTTTTAACAGTCTTGAACTTCCAGTTGATGCAGCCAATCACGATGGTCACTTATCAAAACATGTTCACAACTAGTGGCATTTTTGTTGCATTGTGGTTTTAAGTGATTCTGGTTTGGATTTTAGTTTCTGGAGACAGCCATAGTCCGGTCACATTCACCTGAACACAGTATTAACATGATTTTGGTGCCCGCTCGCTGAGATAGTGTTGCAAGCGACTGGCCTAAGAGTTTAGTGGAATGGTACCTGGTACCAGCTTTGTCCTGGGACAGGATGTATGAACTGTCTATTTTCAACCTCAAATTTGCAGCATTCAGTGTCCCACTGAAGTGGAGACCTTACCTCATTTGTTGGGACAGTGATTATTGTTGTGGCATGCTCACTGTTTATAAAACCCACATGTATTTGGCATGGACATATGATTAAACTGCCCGTGACAGCCGTTGTGGCAACCTGTATGTGTCCATTATGAGCTGTGCACCACTTGTACAGAGTGCAGTGCGTTCAATAGAAGAACAATGTGAATGTAAAGGTGCACAATTTTCACAGGAAGCAATGAACAATTGAGATGAACACTTTGTTGGTTCCTGGAACGGGGCTAAGCAGGTATGGGAATGTCCTGCTCACAGTGCAGCCTTTCCATTCTAAAGTCTCTTAACTGTCTTAGACATCAAAATTGGGATATGTTGTATTAGATATTACAGTTCAATTACTTTACTCAACTGTGTCCTAATGGCTTGAGATATGCTGTAATGTATATATTATAGTCTATCTATTGGCCTCTCAAGCTAAAGATGATGTCACAATGTGCTGAAATTCTAGACTATGTTCAACATTTGTTGTTATTAAGTGTCAGACCTTGCACCGAACCCACATTGTATCTCATTATATGTCTCTGTTCACAGTAAGCTTCTTAATCTCAAAAAGAGAGCTGATGCCTCTAGTTGTTTTCTGCCTCAGTATTCTCTTTAGTATTTCTCTCGGTCAACCTTGATTTCTTTCACCCTTTGGTTCCCACTTGAGGGTTAGCTTTAGGATCCTTTTTTTGTCTCTTCTCATCTCATGAGAATGACTCTCAGTTTATAACCACCTTCTTCTCTTGGTTATAAATATCTTTGGATCTATAGCACAACTTAGCCTTGATGACTAAGTGGTTAATGTGCTCACTACATATAAGAAAGCTCTGGTTTCACTTCATGGATGTGGCTAATTTTTTCTGGACTGACCTACAGGGTTCACTGACGAATTTTTGCTGGGAATTATGACTTGATATATCAACCACATGGCCCTAAAACGGTGCTGTTAGTTATTGGAAAAATAAAGTCACTAGCGTATAACACTCATGTGCCCACCAAGGTGTGGAGGCATCTTTTATTTTACTTTGTTACTTTAGAAGTAAAGAAAGATTTATATATGTGCTTTATGGACTACAAAAAAGCGTTTGTCACCATCATGCAGCATACAAATAAACAGGACAATTCTGAAAAAGTACAAAGCATCAAATACTTGGACACAATAATAACATCAGATGGGAGATGCACCACAGAAATAAAAAGCAGAATAGCTCAGGCCAAAATAGCATTTCAGAAAATGAAAAACGTCTTATGCAACAAATCTATGTTAATAGAAGTGAGAAAGAGAGTTCATATGTGCTATATAAAGCCAATTCTGACCCATGGAATCAAATCATCGACAAACAAATGAAAAGATGATTAGAGACCACAGAGATGGGATTTCTCAGAAGAATGTTGAATGGTTCCTGGACAGCTAAGAAGACCAATGAGGACATTCTCAAAGAGGCCAACACAAAAAGGGAGCTCCTAAAAAACATCAGAAAGAAATAATCAACATTTTTCAGGCACATCATGAGATGGTAAAAGTTGGAATACTTGGTTACAACTGGCATAATAAAAGGAAAGAGAGATTGTGGATGACAAAGAGTGAAGATACTAGATGGCTTGGTGTCATGGCATGGAAAACAGTCAACAGAATTGATATGATGCGCTAGATAGAAAATTGTGGAAGGATGTGATCACTTACACCAACCGGTATGGCACATGATGATGATATTACTTTAATCAACTCATTTGCTGTAGTAAGTTTCACCGTACACCAAAAATGATATACCGTAAGTATCAAGTATCACTGAAAACTTCAATTTAATGAAATAATTAAGTCTTTATCTGCCAATTTTGAGTACAGGAATAGGAACATATGGAGGAGCTATGACATACTGTTCTGTACTGTACTGTACCAGAGTCAATGCAGCAGGAGGTCCACCCCTGGGAGTCAACCCAGGCGGGCTTATCTCCCTTAGAGTGTCAAGAAGCTAAAGGGCTGAAACACTTGCTTGAGGGGGGAGAGGAAGATCTGCTTCTGATGATCAGATTATCTCCTGCTGTGAAGCTCTCTATAAGAGCTTCCATAAAGAATTTCCTATGACTAGCAGTGTAGATATAAGAAAAGAAAAAACAAAACTAGAAATTTGACTTTATGGCTTTGTGGATATATTATTGGACTAAGTCAACATTGGTGGGACAGATCTTTTAGTTCGATATGTTGGTTTGTCCAGTCCCATCACAGTTTGTTTTAGTCTGAGAGTGCCATTTTAGTTATAACCTTGGGGTTTTCGTAACTTTTACTCATTCTTAAAATTAATATTTTATAGGGACCTCTGTAGTCTAGCACCCGACTGGACTACCGACGTTTGGACAGCCCGTGTTCGATTCCCGCTGGAAGCAGTGTCAGTTGTACTCGTGGTTGGGAAAAAAAAATACCTCCGCCGTTGACCCAGCCACTGGCAGAAATGGGTACCAGTGTATTACTCTGGGAAAGCGAGGAATGCTGCCTTGCATTGTGAGTTTAGGTGTTTGAAGCGACACTATCCAGAAGTCTCCGAACACTTCTAGAGAGGTGGCTGAGCATATATGGATGAAGACTCGCATGCTAAGACACCAATTCAAGTCTCGTACTTTACCTTTACCGTATTCATATTTTATGGAAGTGGTTTTAATTAGTGGCACCAAACACACAACATATATTTCTTTAAAGAAAAGTCAATATTTATTTGTGCACTATATTTTAATGGTCAAACATAAAAAAATTAATCAAAGATTGGAAAATAAGAAAGTTTCAGGGAACGCCATATTCAATTTTTAGCAATAAAAGGTTTTTAAGTTTAAAATACAATGTCTTCTAATTACTTCTAATCTATAATAGAAGCAGCATATGTATTTTATCTTCATAGAAAGACACATGAGCAAAATAACTAAAGTATCAATGGGAAACAGCTGTGTATCATATGTCCATAGCTAAAACATATAATGTTCAGTTGTGTTTATCCTAATCTAATCTAAGTTAGTGAATTTGATCTTGCATCTGTCTCATGCCGTCCAGCAGGAACTGCAATGAACTTCACCATACATCCTAATTCTAGGCAAGTTTCGTAATCTCATTAAGAGAATCAATGCCTGTGCTGTTTGCCTTTCTTATCAGTGTTTTTCTCAGTTTCTCTAGAAATCAGCTTTTTTTCCCCTGTTATTCCCCATTTGAGTGCTTGACTTGTAATTCTGGTTATTCCTTCTCATCACAAGCTATATGTCCATCTTTTCCTGATTTTGTTGATACCTTTTTTGCATGACCATGTCTCTTATATTGAAATTAATACTGAACTAAATCACAGACTATCATTAGATTTAACCTTCCTTGAGGTTCATCGTAGCATTGAGATTTATCATAGCATTGAGGTTCATCGTAGCATTGAGATTTATCTTAGCATTGAGGTTCATCGTAGCATTGAGATTTATCATAGCATTGAGGTTCATCGTAGCATTGAGATTTATCTTAGCATTGAGGTTCATCGTAGCATTGAGATTTATCTTAGCATTGAGGTTCATCGTAGCATTGAGATTTATCTTAGCATTGAGGTTCATCGTAGCATTGAGATTTATCTTAGCATTGAGGTTCATCGTAGCATTGAGGTTTATCTTAGCATTGAAGTTCATCATAGTATTGAGGTAAAGCACTGCTTGCCTCACAATTAGAAACATGATGTGCTTTAATTACTACATTGAGCTAGTGATTCCAGATCTCGCTCACTGCTGTTTATCTCTGATACTTTAGTAGATTTGCTCATTTGTGTCTTTCCTGGAAGATAAAATAAACAAACTTCCTCTATTATACATTGAATGACAAAAGAAGAAGCTATATCTTAACATTGTAAAAATGTTGTGAGTAATTCTTTCTGTACAGAAGCTTTTTATCAGCGTAATAGAAGAGATTTCAGAAACAAAATTTTTCATGGTTTTAAGAATTTTTCTACATATCTATATTTGTCTAACACATAACATATTATATATACATATATTTTTTTAGATAATTGACCAAGGTATTAGATTTCACCAATATCAAGATGATACAAGACATGTAAAAGAATATGGTTTGATGAGGGTTTACAATAATCAAACTGAGAGCGACACACTTTGTTGCAAAACATACACAGTAGAAATCAGCATGGCGCACTGTGCGTTTTAGACAAAACTTACGTAAAGAGTATGAAGCATACGTTAAGAGTTAAAAGTTGAAAACTGCTTTCTCTGAAACTCTTCAGATTTGTCAGTGTTTTATCTTTTTTTTTTTTTTTTTTTTGGTAACAAGAAATAAGTACTAAAATATCATTCACATATAAAGGTTTATTTTAGTTCAACATTTTACATTCTGTGTCTTGTGTCACAAATTGTAACCACTCCCATAGAATATCAATTTTAAAAGTCAATGGAATGTACTCTCTCTCCTCAGACCATCTACATCCATAAATGCAATAAGATTTCCAAGTTTAGAACTAAAACGTCACTTTGAGATTAAAACAAACAGCTGTCACGCAAGGTGAGATTGGGTACATAATCCTATTGGAGACAGATGATAGACTATAGATCTTATGTTCAAGTTGAACATATAAAAGAACTGTTTATAATGACAATTACACAGAGAGCGGTATGCAAACTTTCTTCTGTTTCTTACAAAATAACACATCTATCAACACTCAAATCTGTCTATATATCTTTCATTTACTGAAGGTATTATCTATGTCTGCAATGGCATTTCTTGTATGAATTTTACTACTTTGTTTTTAATTGTTCTTGCAAAGTTTTGTCTACAGTATTGTTTCTATGGGCAAATGGATTATCCTCAGTGTACGATTCAGTACAGTCTTAAAGTATTTTGTGTTCTGTAGTCTGGGGTGGCATTTCGTAAGAGGCGACTAAGGAGGTTGATCGATGGCTTGACAAGCTGTCATTGTAAAAAGTATTGTTATGGAAACAGAGCCATAGATTTTAGAAACAGTGACCACTGCAATATGTGCCACTTTGGCACGCAAGGTTTCTGTTTTTGAGATTGTGGTTCTGCCCCATGTGCCGTCTTCGGATCGAAAGGATAATAGATAGATAGATAGTCTGGGGTGGCTGTCTGCATGTAAATGAGGCTGTGATGTCAATCTTGAATGCTACATACATGTGACTATGGAGTCCATTGTGTCTTTGTTTTGAGGCATATTATTTTTCTTCTGCGATCATGGCTCATTCAGACTAGGACTTCGGACTCTCTTATGAAGCCAGCTGTCTATTTCAGTGATTTGTTTGCCCCATAGAGTTTCTCATCCAGTGAGGTGGGTGTGGGCTACAACAATCCTCAGGTCTGTGTACTGGGGGCAATCCTGTAGAACATGTTTTGTTGTCATGTTGTCCAGGGTATAGTGACATAGGCTGGTACTTCCTATTTTGAGTTTGGTGAACATGTGGTTTCTCATTCTGTTGTGGCCAGTATGTAGGCGAAGTATGATGACTTGATCCCTCCTTGATAGTTGGAGGTATCTGTCCCTCTCGTTATACTTTGGGTGTTCTTGTTTCTATTTTTCATGGTACTGACCATTGATGATTTATTTGGCTTCATTATAGCTGACCAGATGGTTCTCTTATGGTAATCTCCGTCCTTAGTTAATTTGTCTTTGCATTTTTTTTCGTGTATATTACAGTGTGATGGTATCCACTGGATTACCACTCTCTGGAAATTATTGCACAATTGGTCTAGGGTTGTTCTCAGGTCATCTAGCTCACTGTTCCTGGGGTTTTTGAGCTATTTGGGCTGACAGTGCATCTGTCAGTATCACCAATTTCTTGTGTACGTTATTTTTGTGTTGGATAACCAGTTTTGCAGCATCTTTGAGGGCTTCAGTTTCTGCTTTATAGTTGTTTGAGAATCTTCTAGTAGCTATTGATTTGGAGGTGCATTATGATAACTGGATCCCGTCTTTTCAAATTATGGTAGGCATCTTGATTTGGAAGTTATCTAATTCTATTTGATTATGTTTTTTTTTCTGATGCAATACTCAAATGATATGAAATAGTTTTCTGAAATTACCAAAGGCATTTATCAATGGGGGAGCCGCAATAGCTCAGTGGTTAGTGAGCTGGACTACAAAGGACAAGGGGTAGGGTTCGATCCTAATTGACGGCTTCCGGGTTGGGTACCGGTTTGTTCTGGGAAAGTAAAGCGGCACGGGCGTAATACCGACCACATTACCCCAAAAATCATATGCCGAAGGTCTGTAAAATGTATGATCACTAACACCATATTCCCTACACTTCACTTGATGTGACGGGGCTCTTTACTTTTTTACTTTTATTTATCAATGGAGCTCCAGTGGCTGAGTAGTAAGTGTGCTTGCTTCATGATCAGAACGATCCATGTTCAGTTTCCAGAAGTGGCAGCTTTTTGTTTTAGGACCAACAAAGCACCAGGGTTCACCCAACTTCTTAAAATAGGTACCAGAGATTTTTCTGCATCATCAAAAAGAGTGTCATGGTCTTAGATAAATATGGTCGCTAACACCATCCCATGCCTGGCTAGACATATGGGGAATAAGGTGCCATATTTTTCCATGACCATAGAAATAGATCATCCCCATAACACCTTTATGATGAAATACAATTTTTTAAAACTCTCCAAAAAAAGTAAAATAAGATATCTTTAATATCTGTTGCTCAATCTACTACACCTTCCTAGTTACTTAGTTTCTTGGAAATTCTGTCCTATCTAACTAAAATGAGCTTTGACTCCTGTGCATCTATAAGGCTACATGCCTAGCAGCATAGCTGCTTCTATTCCTTAGCCACATGTGAATTTCTCATAGAGAGCTCCCAACTAATCATTACTAACTGACAATGAACTTGGACTCCTAAGTGGCTATAAGGCTACACGCCTAGCAGCACAGCAGCTTCTATTCCTTAGCTACATGTGAATTTCTCGTAGAGAGCGTGTTTCTAACACTCTGCAGGCGCCTAAATACGTCACCCTTCAGCCAATCAACAGCCACTTCCTTAATTTTCCATCTAATGGATACTCTAAACGTCATCCCTTCTATTTTACCTTCACCTTTCCCCCCAATCTACTCACTTCCCCGTGTTTGTCAATACCTCCGCAATCACAAGATTCCCCTCTCTCACCTAAACAACAGTTCTACTCAGAATTCTCAGGAATGTCACTTCCCCACACATACTGTTTCTCAACTCTCTCCATACCATCCCCTACTCTCTTTCTTTCCTTCCATTCACAATTCCTCCTAACAGTTGTAGATACACCTGCTTTTCCCACTTAGCACTCCTTGTGTATCAGACCACTTTTCCACCTTTAGTCTTCTCAGTCTCACAATGTACACATCATTGTCCTATCCATTTTTTTTCTCTTCTCTTAAGGAGTGAAGAACAAAATTGGCAATGTCCTCTTTGTCCAGAGTAAGGCCACACTCAGTGCCAGAGCTGCCAACGAGCTTATTGGCTATTTCATTGCCATGTACACCAGAATAGTTATCTCATCTCCAGGTTAACAAGCTCACATTAGAGCCATTATGGAGCTGCATCCACTCCTGCCCAGAGATTGTCTGTCAATATTCTGTAGAATACATTACACATCCAACACCAAGATTGCTTGATCCATGTTTCTGTGTAACCAACCATGTTATTACTGCCGTTGTTGCTTCTGTCTCCATTCTCATACTAGATACCTTACAATTGCCAGATTCCCAAGCCACTTCTCTGCCATGTTGCTATGCTGCAAAACCTCTACCACTACGCTGTCCACAGGATACAGAGCAATTTGTGTAGATGGTAAGGTCTTGCGATGATGAAAATTTTTTGATGGATTCCCTTATTATGACTTCGGTATTTTATTTATTTCCCGTGTGTTACTGGGGCCTCATTATGAGGGAGTAAAGAATAGTGACACTGTGACCTTCCAGGCATGTCGTAAGAGGTGACTAAGGAGGTTGATCGATGGCTTGATAAGCTGTCATTGTAAAAAGTATTGTTATGGAAACAGAGCCATAGATTTTGGCAGCAGTGATCTCTGCAATATGTGACATTTTGGCACGCAAGGTTTCTGTTTTTAAGATTGTGGTTCTGCCCTATGTGCCATCTTTGGCTCGAAAGGACAATAGATAGATAGATTTTATTTATTGCACCTTTATACAGATCAAGACTGGCTGTACACCAGTTCTCTCTCTTTCATGGTCTCCTAAATTCTTTTCTGCTTTTCCTTTTTAACTCCCTGTGGAGCTTATATCAGTCTGCCTTGTATCATACCAATCTCTTAAAATCATTCCATGTCTTCCCCATCTTTATCATTTCTGTTTTTTCTCTGTCTCTCTGTATAAATCTGACCATCTCCTTTTGTCTCCTCCCTTGAGGATTCCCAAAAAGGATCTGTTGTGTAAAGCTTAGCTGACTTCTGCAGTGCTTGCAAACTACTTGATCTGCTGTTGCTTTATGTATTCTGTAGCTCGTTATGTTCCTAGTCTTTTTCATATCTCTTCATTTCTGATCCCTCTTTGCCATATGTTCTTAAAAAGACACTAAGTGGGAGTAAATGTATTCTGTTGGTGCTCGCAATAAAAAATTGTGATATTTTCACCTTTTGGCCCAAAACATCCATCTTTTCATGGGGTTTTTGAGTACCAAGTTACCTTCCCTCACCATCCCTATTATTTAGCCAGATTGTGTTATTGAGTTATTTGCGGGTCATCATCATTGCACTCCGAACATGTCCATAGGTGCTCAGATCCCCTCCTCAGCAAGTCCCGCAGTGTCCAGCGACTGACGACTCCAGTTCTGTGTTGGTTGATGTCTTCTTATATGCCCACTAAGTTTCTCATTTCTAGCTGTGCCCATCTTAACTGCCATCTCTTTCATCCGAAGGAGTGATGTGGACTCATGGTTGTTGAAGTCCTGTGCCCTTCCCACATCTCAGAGGGCATCGATGATGTCTGCTTGCTCCATTGGTTGACTGTCTTTAATGACAGCACAGCTAGCCAACCTCTCCATTCTTTCATTTCCCTGTACTCCAGGATATCCAGGGACGTTGACAAAGGTGACCCTACATATTTTTTACTTCTGCAATGACTCTACCCATTGCCTACGTACAGAGCCCACCACCACTTTTTTATCATGCTCATAGAATCACTCAGTATGCAGGCGTGGGTGTATCTTGTGACTCTAACTAGATGATAGATGAAGGCCTTGGTCACTGCCATCACCTCCATCATCATGCTACACATGTTCATAACATAAGCACCACTGTCTTCTTTTATTATTCTGCATACCAAGCATGCTGTATATCCCCATGCACTCCTTTTGTGTCGTATTGGCTAGATAAGACTGGTTAGTCTTTGCTAGAAGCACCACAAAGAGGTGGAGTAGGGTCTGGATAGCCCAGGCTCACTGATCCTGGTGCAAACCTTTAACTATGAGTTGTTGAATAGCTTCCTGCTCTGTTGCTGTATGGACACCTTGCCTCCCGAGAAGACTGACAATCTGGCATAAATTTCTCTATCACAGGCGGAACAGTTTTAAAACAATATATCAGATTAAAAGTGATATATCGTAAATTTGAAACACTCTAAAGTTAACATCATCAACCCCAGAAAAATCTATTAGTTGCAGCTGAGTCACGTGCAGCAGATGTCATAAAGTGTGCATATTATAAAAAAGGAAAAAAAGAAGTGAAAGATTATAACACACACAGTGATTCAGGTGTGACCTATTTCAAACTACAGCTGTGTGATATGTTAGTATCCTGTGCATGATACAGTTTGTAGTTGTGTAAATCAATTAGTTTACTAGTTCCACTTCTTTTTATAGAAACAAATATTCTTACATTTTAAAAGATCACCATTAATTATCTTTGTGTTTGAGAGCTTCAAAAGTTGCTATGATTTCATGAGTAGAGGCTTACCAATGGCTACAAAGATGAATAGATCAAAGTTATTGTTTTAAAACTGAAAATGTATAAGGAATGGTATAACATCATTTGAGACTGTGCTAAGGCAAAACTTAGAAGAGAAAAGACTCATGAAAAAGGATGGAAAACCCTGTGGTTGAGTGGGCATGACTTGTTCATTCTGTGGCCATGTGTGTTTGTAAAAAAATGGTAGAATTAGCCACGAGAGAAGCTGTTCGACAACAACAAAACCTCAAAAACCAAAAAAAATACACAATAGCTTCCACTAGACCGTCTGACAAGATAACAATGGCCATATATATGTAGCTTATGATTGGCTCATGATCTGCTCTTTCTCTTATAATAGCATTTATGATTCTGTCATGTCTGGTCACACCAAGCGTTTTTCTCAGATATCTCATCTATGTGATGACAAGCTTTCTTTTATACTTAGTCATAAGTGATCATGCTATCGTGGTTGCACAATGTTGGAATTAATATACTCTGTATAATATGTGTCTTGGCAGTAATAGGTATTGCTTTGTTGTAAAGTATAGGGGATCATCATCATCATGTACCATACCGGTTGGCGTAGGTGATCATGTCCCTCCAGAATCTTCTATCTACAGTGCATCGTATCAGTTCTGTTGTTGACTGTTTTCCATGCCATGACACCAAGCTATCCAGTATTTTCTGCAACTTTTCTCTTCTCATGATGTGCCCAAAAAATGTTGATTACTTCTTTCTGATGTTTTTTAAGAGCTCCCTTTTTGTCTTGGCCTCTTTGAGAACTTCCTCATTGGTCTTTTTAGCTGTCCAGGGAACTTTCAACATTCTTCTGAGAAATCCCATCTCTGTGGCCTCTAATTGTCTTTTCATTTGTTTGTCTACTGTCCATGATTCGCTTCCATAGGTCAGAATTGTTTCTATATAGCACCGATGAACTCTCTTTCTCATTTCTATTGAGATAGATTTGTTACATAAGATATTTTTCATTTTCTGAAATGCTATTTTGGCCTGAGCTATTCTGCTTTTTATCTCCTATAGGGGATAGCAGTTCTTCTAGTCAGGTACCTCTTCCTTTATTAGCAGGATCAACTGGAGAGTAAAATATTGCACTGAACTTGTGCCACAGCAATTATAAATGATGGGGCCAGTGCTCCTCCTTGATATCATTACTTTCCCCAATTCATCTAGTCAGGTAAAAGTAAAGGTTCCCTCCACGTCTTGCTAGGCATTTGGGGAATATTGTGTTAGTGACCATATTTTTCTATAACTACGGCACATTTTTGGGGAATGCGGTCGGTATCACGCCAGGTTATCTTTACTTCCCAGAAAAATCTCTGGTACCCATTTTTAGAGGCTGGGTGAACCCCGGAGCCTTGTCAGTCAAAAGAAAATCCCTCACTGCTGGGGATTGAACTCGAACCCTTCTTGTCAGGAAACAAGTACACTAACTACTCAGCCACCAAGGCTCTTCCTTTAGTCAGGTACCTCTTCCTTTATCAACAGGATCAATTGGAGAGTGAAATATTTCACTGAACTTAGGCCAAAGCAATTATAAATGATGTGGCCAGTGCTCCTCCTTGATATCATTACTTTCCACAACTCATTTAGTCAAGTACCTTTTCCTTATTAACTAGGTCAATCTGAGTGTGCCTAGCTGTAGCTGAATCCACATTAACCTAGTCACCAAGTCATCACTTTGACACTATGCTACTGATGTCCTGTTTTTAACCAAGTAGAAACTCAATATTTATATTTATCAGGTGACTTTCCCAGATGATGAAGTCACACTCTAATTAACTTATAAGCTGTTCTATTACGTTAAGCAAAATCACTGGAGGCTGCAGAAAAATTGGTTTTACAGAAGGATGTTGAGACTACCAGGGACAGATAAGAAGAGGAATGAAAATGTTCTGAAAGAGGCCAAATCAAAAAGAGAGCTAATATTCAGTATTAGGAAGAAAAAGGCAGCTTCTAAAAAACATCAGAAAGAAACAATCAACATTTTTCTGGCACATCATGAGAAGAGGAAAATTGGAATACTTGGTTACAACTGGCAAATTAAAGGAAAGAGAGATCGTGGACAACAAAGAAAGAAAATACTGGATAGCTTGGTGTCATGGCATGGAAAACAGTCAACAACAAAACTGATACGATGCACTGTAGATAGAAGATTGTGGAAGGACATGATCGTATACGCCAACCGGTATGGCACCTGATGATAATGAGGAAGAAACAATCATCATTTTTTGGCCATGCAATGAGAAGAGAACAGCTGGGATATATTGTGAAAACTGGGAAAATTGAGGGACGAAGAGATAGAGGGAAGCAATGAGAAAACATACAAGACAGCTTAAGAGAATGGCTTGGCAGAAGGTCAGCAACAGAAAAGATAAATAACTGTCGAGATTGAAAGTTGTGGAGTGACATGATCACCTATGCCAGCAGGCTTGGTAGTTGATGATGATGATGTTAAGCATTTAGCATTTGTGTATACTCTTCTTCTTCCCATAAACATAGGAGTCATTGGTGCACCACCGACAGGCTCATCAAGTTTCTTCATTTCTCTCTATCTTCAATCATACTTTGGGACTTTGCAAAGTCAAAGCCTGTCCATTCTTTGATGTTATCTTCCCGTCTCTTTCTCTAACTAATTCCTTCTCCCTCCTTTCATAGTTCTTTGCAGAATTGTTCTTGCTAGTTGAGACGATTGAGGTACGTGACCAGACCATTTCATTTTGTGCTTTTTCACAATAATAAAAAAATTATCATGTCATGTACTTCAATTGCTTGTTGTATCTTTCTGTAAACTTTTTCCCAAAACATTTTGATAACTTTGTCTTTTAGAGCCAAGATTGATGTTCTTATTTTTCCAAATAGGTTTTGACTTTGCAAGGGCTGATGTAGTTTGTTGTTGTATACCTATCTATCCACTGTCCTTTTGAGCCAAAGACAGCACATAGGGCAGAACCACAATCTCAAAAACAGAAACCTTGCGTGCCAAAATGGCACATATTGCAAAGATCACTGCTTCTAAAATCTATGTATCTGTTTCCTTAACAATACTTTTTGCAATGACAGCTAGTCAAGCCATCAATCAACCTCCTTAGTCGCCTCTTACGACATGCCTGGAAGGTACAGAGTTACTGTTCTTGACTTCCCTCATAATGAGGCCCCGGTAACACATGGGAATGTTGTATTGTATATAGTCAGTAATAAAAAATAACCAATACTTGTGAATCTGTATTTTGGTATCACGAAAGTGGAACTGTCAAACGAAACCTAATGATTGCTAATTTTATTGTTTTTTTTTTATGCTGATTCTTTGGCATTTAGTCCACCAAGTGTAATATACAATCATAAATCCAGACACAGTGCAAGTTGCCCAGTGGTTCTCAAATTATATGAAAAGGGCATTTCTACATCATGTACTGACACATTTACTAGCTGACATAACTTAAAGGAAAGGTGGACTGTATTTACTTGTACACATGCTCAAAAGACATATTCTTTGTAGTGAAAGAATGATTGGAAGTTACTGCATGTTTTTAGAAATTTTACCAATTATCTATCTTTGACTGTTTCACCATATGATAACAAAAATTACACTTGTCCATGGTTTATATGTGCTTTCATGTAACCTATGAAAGCATGTCAGAGAGGAGCACTGTTTCATTGATATTAAATATGAATATCATTTTACTTTGTGCCTTTGCCCACTGCAAAATGATTTGTTGTGAATAGCAAAAATGGGCAACATATTTCAAATGAAAAAAGAAATAGTGTGAAGAAAAATTAATAAATTTTCCAAAAACTTTCTCAGAAAATTTAAATAAACTTTTTAAAAATAATTATAAAGATAAAAGCAACAAAATTTAAACCATATTTAATCCATAACCCCCTATCCTTTCTCCCTTCTCTCTCTCATAGCTTCCTCTTGTACCCATCTTTAGCTTCTGACAGTCTCAGTCAGTGTTGATTGTCATAATGTTTCTCAAATACTGTCAGTCCATCTTACTCTGGGTCTATTGTCATAATGTTTCTCAAATACTGTCAGTCCATCTTACTCTGGGTCTATTGTCATAACGTTTCTCAAATACTGTCAGTCCATCTTACTCTGGGTCTACCACAAGCTTTTCTTACATCTCCATAATATAATAGTAGTTACAGTACTTGATTATGATGGTTATGTAAAGTCTTAATTAAGTAAAAATATCTCATCTTAAATGTATTCAGATTGAAAGTATGTGTAAATTATTTATATGTTGATCCCCAAGTCAACATCTTCATTATGCCCTTTATTGATAGTATGTGTAAATTATTTATATGTTGATCCAATGAATCCTCCTGGCCTTTTACAAACAAGGCCGCCAACAGAGATAGTCATTGTTAACTGTTCTGACCCAGTTTTTCAATGTTGATTATCTTGTACAAATTTGTGTATGAAAATATTTGTTTTTATTTTTGAATGTTCATCGTGTTCAATAACTTTTGTCATCCGGTCAAGGTCTATTGTGATTTATCAGTGAGTCCTTCTTTATCGGGCTTAGTCATTTTGTTTGTGGAGATTTCAACTACATTGGTAATTTTTTTCTTATGAATAAATATGAGTTCATGCCATACTCTAATGCTTGGGAGGCATTTAAGATGAAAACTATATGCAACAATAACAGTGGTAAGTTTCAATTTCATAAGAATAGTACAATAGACGTATTAGTGTTGATTTGTTGCTATTTTCACATATGGGACTGGTAATAGAGTTCTGGAGTTTCAAAAGTTAATCACTTCAAGAGAATAATATTTGTACCTTTCATCTTTTAAGGGTTTACAATAATTTGTCAGGGATTTTCTTTAAAATGGGAATGTAAGTTTAACAAAGGAATTTGTACGGGAAAATAAACCATCTCTGCAAAGTTCTCCATTAAAATATTTTAAAATAATTATCTATCTATCTATTGAATTTTTGAGCTGTGGCCAGCCTATAAGGCTTAGATCCAAATAATCTTTCTCTTTTTCTAAATTTTCTTTCTAGCAGTCTCAATCCTTGGAAAAAACATTTATCAAATCTCGCCATTTGTCTCTATTCTGTGCAAGCATCTTGATCTCATTGTAAGAGCCAATTCCTGCTGCCATTGCCTCTCCGATTAATGTTCTTCTCAGTGTCTCTCTGGGTCGGCCTTCTTTCCTCCTACCTGTTGTTTCCCACATGTGGGTTTGCTTTGTTATTCGATTATTATTTCTTCTCAACACATGTCCAACATGGGGAGCCGTGATGGCTCAGTGGTTAGTGAACTGGACTTCAAAGGACAAGGGGTAGGGTTCGATCCCAACCAACGGCCTCCGGGTTCACCCAGCCCTAAATGGGTACCGGATTTTTTTCTGGGAAAGTAAAGCAGCACGGGCGTAATACCGCCCACATTACCCCAAAAATCATGTGCTGAAGGTCTGTAAAATATAGGGTCACTAACACCATATTTCCCTATACGCCACTTGGCGTGACGGGGGTACTTTACTTTTACTTACATGCCCAACATATGTCTATCATCTTTTCTTGATTACTGAAGATATTTGTGGTTGATTGGTGATTTCTCTAAATCCCTAATTAAATAAATATACTCATACGAAGACAAGTATTTACACAAAATTAAGAAAACAGCTCTATTTATATAGTGATAGACACGGATATAAAATAATTAATGTTTTAAATATCTTGCCGGGCCACAAGTAGAGCTACACACAAAAAAAAACATGGAAAATTAACATAAAATGGTATCAAGTAGCTAAACATATAGTTGTATTTTGTCGTCTCTCTCTCTACAGGTTAAGTTGCTTAATGCTATCTTATGTTTATTTTCTAAGTTCTATTTTTATGTATATTGTCAATCAAATTGTTCTAAACCTTTGTTTGAAACACTTTATAAATACTGAGGCCAAGATGGATGAGCATAACAAATAAAAGTCTACTTTTTATTACAATTTTTAAATACAGTTGCGATCTGATATAATCTACAAGACACAGCATGAGGCTGAACAAATTATGTCTTACCAAGAATTCATCATCATCATCATGTGCCGTACCGGTTGGCGTTGGCGATCATGTCCTTCCACAATCTTCTATCTACAGTGCATCGTATCAGTTCTGTTGTAGACTGTTTTCCATGCCATGACACCAAGCTATCCAGTATTTTCTTTCTTTGTCGTCCGCGATCTCTCTTTCCTTTTATTTTGCTAGTAGTTGTAACCAAGTATTCCAACTTTCCTATTCTCATGATGTGCCAAAAAAAATGTTGATTGCTTCTTTCTGATGTTTTTTTAAGAGCTCCCTATTTGTGTTGGCCTCTTTACCAAGAATTAGCTAAAGAAATGTATATGTTAGATTTTATTTTTCATTTGTAAGACTTTTTTTTCATTTATAATAATTTTTTTTCCATTTGTAAGACTTTTTTTCCATTTGTAAGACTTTTTGGTTCCATTTGTAAGACTTTTTTTGTTCCATTTGTAAGACTTTTTTTGTTCCACATGTAAGAAGACTTTTTATTTGACTGGAGCACAGGTTTATCTTGAAAGAAGTAGATGGAAAGAATGAGATATATTTAATGAACATATATTTAAATAGTCACCTAGGACAACACTTCTTATACCTGTGTCTCATATTGTCATTAGTAATTAAATTGAATAATAAACATACATCAGCATCATCAAGTGCCGTCTCCGCAACGAAGGTTGGCTACCATGGAGCGCCATTCTGCTCTGTCTCTTGCTTTGATGGTGCAGGTTGTCATAGGCTGATTTGTCCATCTTTTGATGTTACTCGTCCATGTTAGTCTTGGTCTGCCTCTGCCACCTTGTATTTTCCCCTCCAGGATTACTTTTAGTAGCCTATTGTATCTTTTAACATGGCCCAAAAATCGCATTTGTCTTGTTTGAATTGTGCTTAGTAATTCTTGTTTCATTTTTAGTTGTTTTCGGATTTCATCGTTTTCTTTTCGTTCCATCCAATTCTACCTATTCTTCTATATATCCACTTTCCAAAGGCTTCAATTCTCTGTTCTGTTTTCTTGTCTAATGTCCTTGTTTCTGCACCATATAGGAATGTTGAGAAGATGTAACAATTTGCTATTCTTAGTTTTAGCCCTGGTGTTATTTGTTTTGACGTTAGTATGTTCTTCATGGCATTAAAATTACCTTTTGCCATTCCTATTCTTTTGTTTATTTCAGTTGTACATTTTCCATCACTGGTTATAGTATGTCCAAAGTAGTTGTAGTTCTGAACTGTCTCCAGGTCTATTCCTTCAATTTTGATATCCATTTGTGTGTTTTGAGTATTTCCTTTGTTTATGATCATAGTTTTAGTCTTTTTGATATTCATATCTAGTCCTTATTATCTAGTCCATATTATCTAGTCCATAAACATACATATGATTTCAAATATTAGGAAGAAACAATCATCATTTTTTGGCCGTGCAATGAGAAGGGAACAGATGGAATATATTGTAACAACTGAAAAAATTGAGGGATGAAGAGATAGAGGGAAGCAAAGAGAAAAGATACTAGATAACTTAACTCTTTCAGTGCAAAAGGTTTTTATCAATTTAGCGATAGAGATTTGAGAGATAAAATTGTTCATGGTTTTAAATATTAATCTACATGTTTATATTTATCTAACATTTAACATATTGTATATGAATTTTTAGATAATTAAACAAGGAAGTACATTTCACCAATACCAAGATGACTAGCAGAAGAAGAGTTACACATGAAATGTGGAAAACCAAACAAAGAAGAAATAATGAAAGCCATCAAACTATTAAAAAATGGTAAAGCCACAGGACCAGATGAAATTCCTTCGGAAGCCATCAAAGCAGATATTAACATCTCTACCAAGATGTTACATAATCTATTAGATACAATTTAGGAGAGGGAAGAAATACCTAAAGACTGGAAAGAAGGTTATATGATCAAACTACCAAAGAGAGGAAGTTTACAGGAGTGTACAAATTATAGGGGAATTATGCTACTATCAGTGCCAGGAAAAATATTAGGCAGAATCATTCTGGAGAGATTAAATAAGGCCATAGAGAAACGTTTGAGAGATGAACAAGCAGGTTTTAGGAAGAACAGATCATGTGCTGATCAAATAACTACTCTACGTATAATAGTTGAACAAAGTTTAGAACTAAAATCCCCACTTTATATTGGATTCATAGATTACGAAAAGGCATTTGATAGTTTAGACAGAAGAATGCTTTGGAAGTTGCTGAGTCATTACGGAATCCCCATAAAGTTTATTAACCTGATAAAAACAATGTATGAAGGAACGAAATGTAGTGTGGTGCATGAAGGACAACTTACAGAAGCATTTGAAATAAGAACAGGAGTAAGGCAGGGATTCCTCTGTCTCCATTTCTCCTTCTACTGGCCATAGATTGGATTATGAAAATAACTCAAAACAACAGAAATGGAATCCAGTGGTCGCTGACCAAACAACTTAATGATTTAGACTTTGTCTAATGACATGGCTCTCCTATCACACAGCCATTAACAGATGCAGGATAAAATGAGCATACTTGATGAGAGATCACAACAGCTAGGACTGAAGATTAATAGAGATAATACCAGCATTATGAGAATTAATGCAGTTGGCAATAACCAAATAAAACTAGAAGAAATACCTCTACTAGACGTACAATCTTACATATATCTGGGCAGTAATATAGATAAAGAGGGAGGAACAGAAAATGATACCAAAATAAGGATATCAAACGCAAGAGGAGCTTTCATTGCACTGGGAAACATATGGAAATCCAAAGAAATTAGGTTAAATACAAAAATAAAAATTTTCAACTCAAATGTTAAGTCAGTCCTATTATATGGCTGTGAAACATGGAGAACACGTGTCGCCTTGAACAGAAACGCGTATTCCCATCCACACTCGGAGGTTATAGATATAACAAAGAGACATGGCTCAATGCGGCAGTATTTGCCTATGACGTCTTCGAAGGCTTCCACAGACGAGAGGAGACATGTGCTGCTGCTATAGATCTGGAGGATGCATACAACAGGGTACCATTTGAATATCTCATGCATATGCTTCTCAAACTGGCGGTGAACCCCTTCCTCATAAGATGGATCGCCGCGGCACTGTTTCAGAGGAAGGTGATACTCAGATGTGGAAGTTGGTCTTCCGAGCCAACATCCATTTGTCCTGGGCTGCCACAAGGCTCACCATTGTCACCAGTTCTATTTAACGTGTACACAATAACGATCACGGCCCAACAGCTGGATGGGAGGGGAAGAACTATGACTTTTGCTGATGATATTCTGGTATATCGACAGGGAAGAGACAGACAGGGAATCGCCTCCACAATGCAAGACGAACTCGATCGCATTTCTTCCTGGTTTGGGGTTGGTGAGGAGTGGATACCGGTGCCTACGTCATTCAAGGGGACTTTCTCATGTATTGTCACACTCGACAGGAAAAGTAGGGAACAGAACCCAGTCGTGGTTAATGCTGAGGTCAACGGTCTCATCTGCAATAACACCGATGAGAAAGATGCAGTCATCTATACAGATGGATCTGTAAGACGACACGAAAAAAGTGCATGGGCATTTACAGCACGTTCGGCAGGCAGAATAGCCAAGGAAGACAGTGGTGCATACGCCATGACCACGAGTAGCATGACAATGGAGGTGATGGCAGTGACCAAGGCATTCAAATGGTTAGAGTCACAAGACTACATCCACGCATGTATACTGAGTGATTCGATGAGCATGATAAAAAAAGTGGAGGCGGGCTTTGTACGCATGCATTGGGTAGAGTCGTTGCAGAAATCCAAAATACGTAAGGTCACCTTTGTCTATGTCCCTGGACATGCGGGAGTACGGGGAAATGAGAGAGCGGATAGGTTGGCTAGCTGCGCTGTCGTTGAGGACGGGCAACCGATGGATCGGGCGGACGTCATCAATGCACTCCGAGATGTGGGAAGAGCACAGGACTTCGACAAACACAGATCAACGTCGCTTCTTCGGATGATGGAAATGGGAGTTAAGATGGGCACAGCCAGAAATGAGAAACTTGGTGGCCGTGTAAGAAGACTTATCAACCAACATAGAACTGGAGTCGTCAGTCGCTGGACACTGAGGGAATTGCTGAGGAGGGGATCTGAGCACCTATGGACATGTTCGGAGTGCAATGATGATGACCCGCAAATAACTCAATAACTCAATAACATGGAGAACAACAAAATTGACAATCACGAAGATACAGACTTTCATTAATGGATGCTGAGGCAGAATAAAAGGATGGAAATGGCAGGACAAAATCACTAACATAGAATTATGGAAATGTACCAGTCAAACACCTGTGGATAAAGAGATACAGTGAAGACGATGGCGCTGGATAGGACACACACTATGTAAACCAACTGAGAGTAATACACAACAGGCCCTTTTTTGGAATCCCCAGGGAAAAAGACAAAGAGGAAGACCAAGGAATTCTTGGAGAAGACAGATAGAAGCAGAGATGAAAATGATGGGGAAGATATGGAATGATCTTAAAAGAATGGCAAAAAAAACAGAACGACTTGGAAAGTGTTTGTTGAAGACCTGTGTTACACTGGGAGCTAAAAAGGTAGAAGAAGAAGAAGAATACCAAGATGATACAAGACATATAAAAAGAATATGGTTTGATGACAGTTTACACTAATCAGATTGAGAGTAACGCACTGTGCTGCTAAACATACATGACCGAAATTGGCATGGTGCGTCGATACGGAAAGAGTTAAGAAAAGGGCTTTGCAGAAGGTCAACAACTGAAATGATAAATTCAAGATCGAAAGTTGTGGAGAGATATGATCAATTATGCCAGCAGGCACGGTACTTGATGATGATATATATATATTTAGGAATATATATCTTGAGAGCATACAAACACATTATTTATTATGAATTACTTTGTGCTGCAACTTTAACTCTTTAACACCAGAAGAATAACCCCCTGTTACTTTTATTTAGATTTGCAATTATTGGTGATTTCTCTCATTTCCTCATTTGTTTTTAATTCGTTCCACGCTATACCAAGTATTTTCCTTAGACATTTATTTTCAAATGCGTTCAACTTTGTTTCTATGTCTTTTGTTGTTTTCCAACTCTCTCATGTATATGTAAGGGGCGGTAGTACGTTTGATTTGAATAGTCTAAGATTTATTTTTGTGCTGGTGAGTTTTGATTTTGAAATCTTCTCAAGGCTTTTGAAGGACATTGCTGCTTTAGCATGCATACATAAGGGTTGATAGTACGTTTGATTTGAATAGTCTAAGTTTTGGTTGTGTGTGCTGATGAATTTTAATTTCAACTTCTTCTCAAGGCTTTTGATGAACATTGCTGCTTTAGCTATTCTGATTCTTGTTTCTTTACTTGTATCCCCTTCCCGATCAATGTGACTTTCAAGATAGATAAAGTGATCGATCTCTTCTCCTGTTTTGTTTTCCCTGTATATTTTGTCATCTGTTAGAATAATTGATGACCACACATGCGGTAGAAATTCTATACTCTACATCAGATGACCTTTGTTATTAAGTGTCATTGGACTCGCACATCTTTGAGGCTGTGTGAGACTCACAAATTCAGCAAGGGAGTTGATGCCTGCCGTTGTTGCTCCTCATGTTGGTGTTTTTGATTACTAATAACATCATCTATAAATATATCACATTTGTCATTGAAAAATATTGCCACAAGGACCATTTTTTCTCCACATGCCTTAATGGTGGAAAGTAACTCTGCTTTAACTTTGCTAATATTCAGTTTAAGACTTTTCTTCTCTCATTGATGCATACCCTTGTTTACTAGACTCTTGTATTTTGCTTTGTTGGTACGCAAGTAATTATTTTAATTTGTCAATTTATGCAGAACTTTATACCAAAATAAAGGTTTTAAATGTGAGTATGTTTTTTTGTTTAAATTTGATATATTTTATGTACATACAAATGTTGATGTATGGAAACATGGCCGGTAAATTAGCATTAGTTTTCCATTTTGAATGTAGAAAATGAAAGAAAGAATGGAAGTTGGATTCAGTATTACTTTTTGCCTGCTGTAAAATTAGAATGTTTAAAGAGACTACTGAGAGGAAGACACAGAAGAAGATGGATAGATGCAGTGACAGAGACATGTAACAACAAAGGAAAATCACTAATTCAGACAGTTCAAGCAGCTCAAAAACGACAAATGATATAAACCACGACACCTTTTAGGTATCAGTGAAAAGAGAAAAGAAGAAGAAGAAAGATACTTGTAATGGAGATGCAATATATAGAATATTGTGTTTGTGTTGGTATGCAACACTGTACTATTATTTTGTAAATATATGCAGATTTTTTAAAATATGGAAATAATAATGTTGAAATAGATAATAATAATTTTGGTTTGCATTTCATGATTGTGTAAATACACACTTTTGGAAATAGGGGGATATTGCCTGTGTGTAACTTCTCTGAGATGTAGAGGGGGAAAAAAATAAGATTGTAATCTATGTTGTTCATTGACTAGCACTTTCCCCTTTTTACATTTTAAGATGTCGGATATCAAATGTCAAGTATGAGATGTTGGATAAATTTTGCAATGATAGGTTAATTTTTTTGCATGTGTTTTTCTTCTCCATTTTCTTCTTCTTTCCATATCCTATGAGTCTTTTGGGTAGACCTGACAGATTACGTTAACCTTCACTTTTTATCTTTATCTATCTTCAGAGTTGAACTGGTATTTTTCACTTTGAATCTTTGTGGCTTTATCCTGCCCTGGTCTTTGGGTAGTGAGATCCAATGTCTAGTCCTCTTGGATAACATCGATAAACAGGAGGTGCCCTGTGCTCTCGTGCACTTTGAAGAACTCTTAGCAGTTAAACATCAAGACAGTTTGACTAAAAAAATTGTTAAGCAAATGTATCCATGCTGAAGATGGAGGTGTCCGACCTGATGGTGGTTGTAGTAGTAGTTGTAGTAGTAGTTGTAGATGTAGTTGTAGATGTAGTAGTAGTTGTAGTAGTTGTGGTAGTAGTAGTTGTATTAGTAGTTGTAGTTGTAGTAGTAGTTGTAGATGTAGTTGTAGATGTAGTAGTAGTTGTAGTAGTTGTGGTAGTAGTAGTTGTATTAGTAGTAGTAGTTGTAGTAGTAGTTGTAGATGTAGTTGTAGATGTAGTAGTAGTTGTAGTAGTTGTGGTAGTAGTAGTTGTATTAGTAGTTGTAGTTGTAGTAGTAGTTGTAGTAGAGTAGTTGTATTAGTAGTTGTAGTAGTAGTAGTCTAAGGAAAATACTTGGTATAGAATGGAACGAATTCAAAACAAACGAGGAAATTAGAGAAATCGCCAATCAACCACTAATATCTTCAGTAATAAAGAAAAGACGATGGTCATATGTTGGACATGTGATGAGAAGAGATAATAATCGAATAGCAAAGCAAGCCCTCATATGGGAAACAACAGGTAAAAGAAAAAGAGGAAGACCCAGGGAGACACTGAGAAGAACATTGATGAGAGAGGCAAGAGCAGCAGGAATCGGCTCCCTCAATGAGATAGAACTGCTTGCACAGAACAGAGACAGATGGCGAGATTTAATAAAATATCTTTAAAAGAAAACTGCTAGAACAAAAATTCATATAGGAGAAGGTGTATCTTGGTCTACGCCCTATGGGCCGGTTACGGCTCGAAAGGTCAATAGATAGATAGATAGTAGTAGTAGTAGTTGTATTAGTAGTTGTAGTAGTAGTAGTAGTTGTAGTAGTAGTAGTTGTAGTAGTAGTTGTAGTAGTAGTATTAGTTGTAGTAGTAGTTGTTGTAGTGGAAGTAGTAGTTGTAGTAGTAGTAGTAGTAGTTGTTGTATTAGTAGTTGTAGTAGTAGTATTAGTTGTAGTAGTAGTAGTTGTAGTGGAAGTAGTAGTTGTAATAGTGGTAGTAGTAGTAGTAGTTGTAGTAGTAGTTGTAGTAGTAGTAGTTGTAGTAGTAGTTGTAGTAATAGTTGTAGATATAGTAGTAGTTGTAGTAGTAGTTGTAGTAGCAGTTGTAGATATAGTAGTAGTTGTAATAATTGTAGTTGTAGTAGTAGTTGTTGTAGTAGTAGTAGTTGTAGTAGTGGTTGTAGTAGCAGTTGTAGTAGTTGTAGTTGTAGCAATAGTTGTAGTAGTTGTAGTAGTAGTAGTAGTAGTTGTAGTTAGTCGAAGGCCCCGGTATCACTGCAAATGAGTTAACATCCATAATTACTCAACCACCCGTGACAGTGGAATCATCCAAATTAATGTCTGAATCATTGAAGGATCCAAAAGAAAAGAAAGGCAGCTGCAGTCCCCATCATAGCAGCTACAGCACACGCTGAAAGGCATATGGTGTAGCCACACTGAAAGTGAACACAACAAAACTGTCTGTCATCACACAATATCATCATTCATCATTTGCAAACGGAATTTTAAAACATGATCCGGATGAAACACACAGCTCGCGGTGTGCACAGAGCACTAAACTCAGTAGCTCCAGCAGCAATCCAAACTTGGAATATAAGGAAACTGCAACAAGGAACACTTTTCAGACAGAGCCTCAACGGTTCCTGCTACCTATTCGGCATATTGACCGGAAGTCCGGCCTGAATGTACATACCATGGCTTTACCATAAGCTAACAACACAACGCATCCATGCGCATTTAATGAGAGAACACTAAGAAGTGCAAGAAGTTATTCTCTGGGACTCTTCAACGTTGAGTCCTGTCCATTCTTTGATGTTATCTTTCCATCTTTCTCCACCTTCCTCTCCTTGCACAGCTCCTTGCACAGCTCCTTGCACAGCTCCTTGCACAGCTCCTTGCACAGCTCCTTGCACAGCTCCTTGCACAGCTCCTTGCACAATTGTCTTTGGTAAGTCTGCATTTCATTTTTTTTAAATTTCAATAGTTGTTGATATCGAGCCTGATGATTGGTGGCCCTGCTTGTTCACCAAAGCATCTATTCCATTTATGAGCTCTGCTCGGAAGTTTATGTGAGACATGAGGATAAAGGCCACATAGCCAGTGCAGTCACTATAAGGGGTTCAGCTCAATTTTTATTAAACAGTACTACCATATCCCTCTCTTCTACAATAGCAAACAAAACTGTCTAACCCTGCTATAGATAGAACCTTGATCTTGATTATTATCCTACCCGTACTGATAAACGTTGTATTGTGCTCATTGTGTTTTTCACCATCCACCTCTGTTCTTGATAAGATGTTAAATCTTATATAATGAGTCAATGCCTGCCAACCTTGCCTCTTTTATAAGTGTTCTTTTTAGTGTCTGTCTAGGACTTCCTGTTTTTTCTGTATACTGATGTTTCCCATACAAGAGCCTGTTTTGGAGTTCTCTTGTTGTTTGCCCCTTCTCAGCACATGTTCGACATATGTCAATCATCTCTTCCTAATTGTAGATGAAATCATTGTTTGCATGGCCATTTCTCTTATCTCTATATTAATCTTTGAATTCAGTCCATTGTACACAGAGTATTTTTCTGAAGCATCTTTCTTCAAAAGTGTTTAGTTTTCTCTCAGTCTCTTTTGTTGTTTTTCAGCTTTCACATGTGTAGGTAAGGGTTGGTAATACATTTGAGTTGAATATTGATTATTGAATATTGAACATGCAGGCACTTTATTTATAAAATGAGAAATAATTACATTTACTTTACATAAATAGTTTACAAATAATTAACGTCACATGAAGACTCTGAACATAAACCCTGAAGTTTAGGAAAAAATAACTGTAGACCACAATCTTTGGAAACACACTCTAAAGCTCCAACTCAAACAAGAAGCAGACAGATTCATAGAAAAAGAGAATACACGGCGAAAGAAAAGAACAAATAACATTTCTGGGGTTAATGAAAAATCCATAATCAACTATAACTGATGGAGGCTACTACTACTACATTCATAAATGTGCAGTGGTTATCGAAAAATATGGTCATTAACAACACATTCACCATATGCCTAGTAAAGAACCTTTACATAGTAGCATGGTACTAACAGCATAACTCATAAAATATGCCACTGGCTATTGAAAAAATAGGGGAATTAACTTCATATTCCCTATATGCCACAAAAGAGGTATAGAGGGTCACCCATTAATAACCATATTCCCGGGGCTTCGGTAGCCTAGTAGGGAAACCACCTGACTGGGCTTCAGACGTCTGGACAACCTGTGTTTGATCTCCGCCGGAAGCAGTGTTAATTGTAGTTGGAAAGAAAATATCCCCACAGTCAACCAGGCGCTGGCAGAAATGGGTAAGGGTTAAGGCAAAGAAATGCAAATGAATGCATAAAAATGCGAAGCTGCAGTATGGGTACCAGGGTAGCACTCTGGGAAGGTGAGGAATGCCGCCTTGAATCGTGAGTTTTGATGCTTGAAGCAACACTAGCCAGAAGTCTCCGAACACTTCTGGATAGGTGGCCGAGCACATATGGGTGAAAACTCGCTTGCTAAAACTCTGATTCAAGTCTTGTAGTTTACTTTTAACCATATTCCACGTCTGCTTAAGGTATGGGATATTTCCTTTCTTTATCTACTTATTAAGTGATGGTTGTACTCAACTTATTTCAGTAACTTAAAGAATGTTATGTATGTTGTTAGTAATCACCTGCATGAAATGTATTTTTAACAAAATTAATGGATTTAGGTTTCAATATATGTCTGGACTATTGTATATGAATCATATGGTGTGACTATAATTTGATCTTAAATAATTTTTTGTTTAGTTATGTTTAAGTTGTTAAATTATTTCTGTGTGTTAAATCATTAAATACAAACTGTAAAAACAAAAAGGAATGATATCTCAAGATTGTCTTTAACTAATTTACATACAGGGTAAAGATAATGCTCTAAACTGTGCAGAAATAAAAGTGCAATTATATAAACAGAAGGGACATGCTGAAATTGAACAAACTTTCAACATTTCTTGGCCAAACTCTCAATCTATGTGATCTCTTTGATCTTCGTGAATTATTCTCGGCCTCTCTTCATTTCGTTCCACTTTCTGTTCCAGTTTCTGGGTTTGTTCAAATACATTTTTTCCCAGTAACTTCTTCAATTATGGAATTTAATGAAGGGGAAAAAAACAACTAAATAGCTTTAACAAATTAATTCTCATTAAAAATGGTAGCTGATCACTGTCATCTTTCATTATTATCAGATTTGGCATTATAAAACTCTGGACAAACCCATAGGTGGTCCGTCGCCTTCAACATAGTAGTAGAAGTAGCCTCCGTCAGTCATAGTTGACTATGGATTTTTCAGCTCCCCTAGAAATGTTATTTTTTCCTTTCTTTTCTTTCGTCGTGTATTCTCTTTCTCTATGAATCTGTCTGCTTCTTCTTTGAGGTGAACCTTTAGAGTGTGTTTCCAGAGATTGCGGTCTGCAGCTATGTCTTCCCATACTGCAGGGTTTATGTTTAGAGTCTTCATGTCGCGTTTACACACATCTACAAATCGAAGTTTTGGGCGCCCCCTAGTTCTTTTACCATATGCCAGTTGTCCGTAGCGTATATCTTTTGGTATGCGGCCATCTTTCATACGATGTACATGGCCAAGCCAGCGGAACCTACGTTGTTTGAGCAGCGTGTAGATATTCAGTAGGCCTGTGCAAGTCAGGACCTTCAACATAAAATATATGCAAATTGATGGTTAGAGCAGCCTCCTGGCTGTACACACACCCAACCCAAGCTGCTCCTTGAGGGTTGTCCTTTTTACATGAATGACATCGCATTTTAAATTGCATGAGCCTCAAAACACCACCCTCCTTGAGAGGTGTGTCCGTTTCTAACATCATCATCATCATCATGTGCCGTACCGGTTGGCGTTGGCGATCATGTCCTTCCACAATCTTCTATTCACAGTGCATCGTATGAGTTCTGTTGTTGACTGTTTTCCATGCCATGACACCAAGCTATGCAGTATTTTCTCTCTTTGTCGTCTGCGATCTCTCTTTCCTTTTATTTTGCCAGTTGTAACCAAGTATTTCCAACTTTCCTCTTCTTATGATGTGCCCAAAAAATGTTGATTGTTTCTTTCTGATGTTTTTTGAGAGCTCCCTTTTTGTGTTGGCCTCTTTGAGAACTTCATCATTGGTCCGTTTCTAACATCAAGTCATAAAGGGTCAGCAAAATAAAATGTCATATCTCATACCTTCTGAATTTTTAACTTATTCCCTATAATGTGGCACAGTCATTTTTCATAATTAAAATTAATTGGAAATAACCGTTAGAAATTAAATCAAAATTGATCTAAAACATATAATTTGTTCTGTTTGTTTGTCCAGGATGTCGGAAAAGAGCATGAATAAGAGAATTAGAAGGTTTTATTGGAAATAATTGCTGAAATATCATCAAATTAAAATTGCAGGTAACTAAGAGTCGCTTTTTGTAGCTTCTGTTAGTAAAAAAAAAATTAAAGAGCCCCCGTCACGCCAAGTGACGTATAGGGAATATGGTGTTAGTGACCATAAATTTTACAGACCTTCAGCACATGATTTTTGGGGTAATGTGGTCGGTATTACGCCCGTGTCACTTTACTTTCCCAGAAAAAATCTGGTACCCATTTAAGGCTGGGTGAACCTGGAAGCCGTCGGTTGGGATCGAACCCTACCCCTTGTCTTTTATAGTCCAGTCCACTAACCACTGAGCTATAGCTTCTGTTAGGGAATATGCTAAAGGCAAACCTGTATTATCATCATCAAGTGCCGTGCCTACTGGCGTAGGTGATCATGTCTCTCCACAACTTTCGATCTCGACAGGTATTTATCATTTCTGTTGTTGACCTTCTGCCAAGCGATTCTCTTAAGCTGTCTGGTGTCTTTTCTCTTTGCTTCCCTCTATCTCTTTGTCCCTCCATTTTCCCAGTTGTTACAATATGTTCCAGCTGGTCCCTTCTTATTTCATGGCTAAAAAATGACGATTGTTTCTTCCTAATATTGGATATTAACTTTCTTTTTTTTGCTTTGGCCTCTTTCAGAGCGTTTAGTTAAGTGCTCTGGGCACACCGTGAGCTGTGTGTATCATCCGTGTTGATTATGTTTCGATATTCCAATTGTTTATGATGAATGATGATATCGTATCACAGGGAACATTTGGCTGTGTTCACTTTCTGTGCTGTTTTGCCTTATGTCTTTTGGCGTGTGCTGAGACTGCTATGATGGGGACTACAGCTACCTATCTTCGTTTTGGAGATGAGATATTAATTTGGATGATTCCACTGGCATGGACGGTTGAGTAATTATGGATTTTAATTCGCTTGCAGTGATACCGGGACCTGCCATAACCACAATCAGAGCGTTTTCATTACTCTTCTTAGCTGTCCATGGTATTCTCAATATTCTTCTGTAAAACCACATTTCTACAGCCTCCAGTGATTTTCTTGTCTGTTGTCCTATTGTCCATGATTCACATCCATATGTTAAGACTGGCTCTACATAACATTTAAGAACTCTTTTTCTTGTTTCTTTTGTCAAGAATAGATTGCACAGTATCTTCCTCATTTTTTGGAAAGCTGCGTCAAACATGTAAACTAGACCAAAATATGTCTACAAATGGAAGTCAAACCTTACATGTTCATACCCCCACCACTGATCCGTGTAGTGACACTTTAGTCTTGAGTGTTTTGCCCCGTTAGCAACCATTCGTTAGGAACAACCTGACCTACCAGAGACTACACTTTCTAGGTTATGTCAAATCACATTTAATTATTAAAAAACTTATTGAAAGCTACATTTTTTATTGGTTAGCCTCTGTATTTGATAGCCACATTTTTATTGGTTAGCCTCTGTATTTTATAGCCACATTTTTATTGGTTAGCCTCTGTATTTGATAGCCACATTTTTATTGGTTAGCCTCTGTATTTGATAGCTACATTTTTATTGGTTAGCCTCTGTATTTGATATCTACATTTTTATTGGTTAGCCTCTGTATTTGATAGCCACATTTTTATTGGTTAGCCTCTGTATTTGATAGCTACATTTTTATTGGTTAGCCTCTGTATTTGATAGCCACATTTTTATTGGTTAGTCTCTGTATTTGATAGCTACATTTTTATTGGTTAGCCTCTGTATTTGATAGCCACATTTTTATTGGTTAGCCTCTGTATTTGATAGCCACATTTTTATTGGTTAGCCTCTGTATTTGATAGCCACATTTTTATTGGTTAGCCTCTGTATTTTATATCTATTGTCCTTTCGAGCCAAAGACAGCACATAGGGCAGAACCACAATCTCAAAAACAGAAACCTTGTGTGCCAAAGTGGCACATATTGCAGAGATCACTACTCTAAAATATATGGCGCTGTTTCCATAACAATACTTTTTACAATGACAGCTTGTCAAGCCATCGATCAACCTCCTTTGTCGCCTCTTACGACATGCCTGGAAGGTCACAGTGTCACTATTCTTTACTTCCCTCATAATGAGGCCCCGGTAACACACAGGAATATTATACACAGGTATTTTATAGCTACATTTTTAATTGGTTAGCCTCTGTATTTGATAGCCACATTTTTATTGGTTAGCCTCTGTATTTGATAGCCACATTTTTATTGGTTAGCCTCTGTATTTGATAGCCACATTTTTATTGGTTAGACTCTGTATTTGATAACTACATTTTTATTGGTTAGCCTCTGTATTTATAGTCTGTTTCAAATGTAGTTTGGTATGGTTTGATTGGCAAGCAAATGTATAATCAGAACTATTTTCAGAATTCTGCTTACATATACATTTTTTGTAAAAATTATGTGTGTAGATTTATTTTAATAAGGAAGAGATGCAGATATCACACAAGTAGTCTATTTTACTGTACAAACTGCCTTGTAAGACTTACAGGTACATTTTTAAAATTAAAAATCATTACAAATTAAAGAAAAACCCTTACCTAATATCTATCTATCTATTGACCTTTTGAGCCATAGTCGGCCCATAAGGCATAAACCCAGAAACTCTTTCTCTTATCTAAATTTTTATTCTAGTAGTTTTCAATCTGACATATGGAAGCGAATCATGGACAGTAGACAAACAAATGAAAAGACGATTAGAGGCCACAGAGATGGGATTTCTCAGAAGAATGTTGAAAGTTCTCTGGACAGCTAAAAAGACCAGTGAGGAAGTTCTCAAAGAGGCCAACACAAAAAGGGAGCTCTTAAAAAACATCAGAAAGAAGCAATCAACATTTTTCGGGCACATCATGAGAAGAGGAAAGTTGAAATACTTGGTTACAACTGGCAAAATAAAAGGAAAGAGAGATCGCGGGCGCCAAAGAGAGAAAATACTGGATAGCTTGGTGTCATGGCATGGAAAACAGTCAACAACAGAACTAATATGATGCACTGTAGATAGAAGATTGTGGAAGGACATGATCACCTACGCCAACCGGTATGGCACATGATGATGAGTTTTCAATCTTTGTAACGATCTTTTATCAAATCTCACCATAACTTAATATGGAGATTGTGATATATCCCAATCATTGTAACTGTTGGTTTTATCTCAGTCCTGAAACTCACTGGCCATCAGATCGATGAGAAACAACATGCTATTGTATGATTATGTAACTCATCCAAAAATAATTTGTAGCTAAAATTCAAATGAGAGTGCTTTGCCCTAGTGGTGAAGTAACAGCTCAAATTTGATTGGTTAGCTCTCAAGCATTGATGCCATATATAATCTATCTATCTATCGTCCTTTCGAGCCGAAGACGGCACATAGGGCAGAACCACAATCTCAAAAACAGAAACCTTGCGTGCCAAAGTGGCACATATTGCAGAGATCACTGCTCTAAAATATATGGCGCTGTTTCCATAACAATACTTTTTACAATGACATCTTGTCAAGCCATCGATCAACCTCCTTAGTCACCTCTTACGACATGCCTGGAAGACATATATAATCAGTAAGTTAAAAATGTTTTGATAATTCTTGAATACTCATAAGTTGAGGTTTTCTTCCAGCTGTTTTATTTTGAGATTGTCATTGGCGTAGAGGCAGTGCATAGACTTGACAATAAAGTGAATCTAGGTTTGATCACAACTGTCTAATTCAACCAGCTGAAATAATAAATGGGTACCTAGCTCAGTGAATTTGGGAAAGTACATAATAGTAAGAAAGAGCATTGGTAGCTTCTGCTTAAAATGCAATTCACTTGTGCAGAGAAATTGAATGCAACATTGTAGGTTATGTGACATCCTTTACACTTATTTTATTTTAAAGTAGGGTCTGAGGAAATCGCGAATCGACCACTAATATCTTCAGTAATAGAGATAAGACGATGGTCATATGTTGGACATGTGATGAGAAGAGATAATAACCGAATAGCAAAGCAAGCCCTCATGTGGGAAACAACAGGTAAGAGGAAAAGAGGAAGACCCAGAGAGACACTGAGAAGGACATTGATGAGAGAGGCAAGAGAAGCAGGAATCGGCTTCCTCAATGAGATAGAGCTGCTTGCACAGAACAGAGACAAATGGCGAGATTTGATAAAATATCTTTAAAAGAATTGAAAACTGCTAGAGCAAAAATTTAGATAAGAGAAGGAGTATCTTGGTCTACGCCTTATGGGCCGGCTACGGCTCGAAAGGTCAATAGATAGGGTCTGAGTAGTTATGAGGTAAGACTTTGGCCTTTAGGTGAAAAGGTCCATGTTTGGATTCCATCAGTAGCGGTAGCGGAGGAAATTTGTCACTGCACATCCATGACTTCACCCTCCTCCAGTGTCTGGATAATGAGCTCCAACATCTAGCCCTCTCAGATAACAGTAAAAAAACACTTGTAGGCATGTGTGCACTCTGGGCATGTTAAAGAACTCTTGGCAGTTGGAGATTGAAAAGAGTAGACCAAATTTGGCTGATGACTGAGCAAAATTGATAGAAAAGAAATGTACTCAAAATCGTGAAAACTCACAATGATTAATAAATGAGAGTACCTCTGAAGTCAGAGAATATCTGCCTGCATGGTGAGGGACACCTGAGTATAAAGTTATTGATGTGAAAAATAAGAAAGAGTGATATTGACTCAAAATTCAGTCCCTAAAGATTTTGTAGAGATACAAAGCTGGAAGTTTACAAACAAACAATGAGTTGGGAAATATAAATAACGTAAGAAAGTGCACTGGCCTCTTCAGTTCTAAATGTTTTTGCCTTGCATGATGAGACTGAATACCACACTTACGTATAACATTATGGGACATTGGTCACCCTTTTTTTTTAATTTTAAAGTGAGTGTTTGTAGTCACAATTTTAAGACCCCTGATCTGAATTATTAGTCGCTATTGATCAGTGTGTGTTAGTTTCAATCATGTTAGTTCCATGCATGTGTTGTTAGTTTCAATCATGTTAGTTCCATAAATGTGTTGTTAGTTTCAATCATGTTAGTTCCATGCATGTGTTGTTAGTGTCAATCATGTTAGTTTCATGCATGTGTTGTTAGTGTCAATCATGTTAGTTTCATGCATGTGTTGTTAGTTTCAATCATGTTAGTTCCATACATGTGTTGTTAGTTTCAATCATGTTAGTTCCATGCATGTGTTGTTAGTTTCAATCATGTTAGTTCCATGCATGTGTTGTTAGTTTCAATCATGTTAGTTCCATGCATGTGTTGTTAGTTTCAATCATGTTAGTTCCATGCATGTGTTGTTAGTTTCAATCATGTTAGTTCCATGCATGTATTGTTATTTTGAAAGGCTGTAACTTATATATTTTTTTTATTAAACCTTCCTGGAAGTATTTTATAATGATATATATGGCATATTGTGTCTATTTGATAATCAGTTCTAAAAGTAAAGTAAACTACCCCCGTCACACCAAATGGCATATAGGGAAATATGGTGTTAGTGACCCTATATTTTACAGACCTTCATCACATGATTTTTGGGGTAATGTGGTCGGTATTACGCCCGTACTGCTTTACTTTCCCAGAAAAAAATCCGGTACCCATTTAAGGCTGGGTGAACCCGGAAGCCATCGGTTGGGATCAAACCCTACAATTTATAATTCTTGCAATTTGCATTATGTTGAAAGATAAGAATGTTTAGGTAGTAGACAAATCTTGTCATCCTTGCCATATTTTTTAATGGTAACGATGTCCCAGATAAAAAAAAAGTCTTATTAATAGGAAAAGTCAAATCTTTACATGTCCTTTCTTGTTACTCCAGATTCAGTTCACGTAGTTGATTCATCTGGGGACTTTTTGCCTTAACTCACTCACCCTCTGACTTTATCTTCTTGTTTATACTAGACCACAGTTACCATGAACAAGTTTTAGTTAAACTTACAATTCAGTTGGCCGTGTGTATTTTGTAACATCATTTGTTGGCCATGATATTTATGGTCTGTTTTATAATGTAGTTTGTTATGATTTGTTTGGCTAGTACACTTACATGCAAACTTACTTTTATGTACATATTTTAAATAAGAAAAATAATACAAAAAGTCAAACGGATGTTCTCTTTTCCCTTATAAATTTCTATTTAAGATTACAAGTCTAAACCTAGAAAATAATCCTTTCAAATTAAGGGAAACCCATTATAATATGAAAGGTATGACTTTTACATAAATGCATCAAAATGTTCTTTTCTAACATTGTTGAGTTAATTAACTTTAACGTTGAAAAAGCATATTTTTAGCCATTTTTGCGATCTAAAGAGCAAAACGTGGTAGAACTGTGGAAGTGATCATGAACAAAAGTAAGCGTGTAATTGAGGAATTTTTGGGTAGATTGTGAACATGGTAAGTAGAACACTCTAGAGGTGTGGGCTTGGTCATGAGTAAAAGTATAACACTCTAGAACATTTGGACAGATCATGAACAAAATAAGTAGAACTTTAGGACAGATAATGAGCTAAATAAGTAGAACATTAAGACAGATCATGAACAAAATAAGTAGAACAGTGGGACAGATCATGAACAAAATAAGTAGAACAGTGGGACAGATCATGAACAAAATAAGGACAGTGGGACAGATCATGAACAAAATAAGTAGAACAGTGGGACAGATCATGAACAAAATAAGTAGAACAGTGGGACAGATCATGAACAAAATAAGGACAGTGGGACAGATCATGAACAAAATAAGTAGAACACTCTAAAATAATGAGACAGATTTTGAACAAATTTAATAGAACAACGGAACAGATTATGGACAAAATGTGCAGAACACCCTGGGATAGTAGGAAGGGTCACGAACAAAATAAATAGAACACTTTAGAACATTGGGACAGATCAGGAGCAAAATATAAGTAGAATACTCAAGATATAGCTAGGACAGAAATAGTGAAGAAAAGAATTTCTGCTGTAGGCATCACCCCTTCGACGTATTGATGGAAAGCCTCACTCTTTCTTCAATCTTGTTCGACTGTGTTTTCCTTTCTTCATTGCTCTCGAAAAACATATCAAAAGTCAAGGTTATCTTACTCTCTACCTTACAGGTAGAGACACTTATACACACCTGGGTGACGTAATCTATAAGACCTAGTCATGCTATCTGCTTGTGTTTTTTTTTTTTTTTTTTTTTTTTGCTGCTATTCAATTTGCTTGAGACATTATGTTCACATTTCATGTCATTGATTGCTTGCCATTAAAATTAATTTTCTCAGAGCGAATGTACTTGATTTACTTTCACTTTCACATTGAAGTTGTTGCTTTAGAAAACTTAGGAAGGTGTCAATGTTTTCGATGTTATCATGTCTTTACTACCTTTTTTTTTCCTTCCTTTTTTCCTTCCGTTCATTCTTACCTATCTTTCTTCCTTCCTTCCCTCATTCTTTCCTCCCTGTAATGTGTTTCCTTTTTCCCTACTTCCTTCCTTCCTTCCTTCCTTCATCCCTCCCTCCCTCCCTCCCTTCCTTCCTTCCTTCCTTCCTTCCTTCCTTCCTTCCTTCCTTCCTTCCTTCCTTCCTTCCTTCCTTCCTTCCTTCCTTCCTTCCTCTCTCCCTATAATATTTGTCCTCGCTTCCTACCTCATTCCTTACTCCCTGTCCTTCATTCTCACGCTTCCTACTTCCTTTCTTTCTTTGCTTCCTTCTCTCCACTCTTCCTTCATGCAATGACGACTATACCCTCCGCCATAGTGTGCCCTTTAAGTGACATTGATTGTACATAACTGCGTTGTGTCTCTGCTTATATCATTCAATTGTATATATGTTCATTTCGCCCTGAAACATCCGACTTCAGATCACAGCTTTCGAAGACTATTTTGCTATCCCTCTTCAATCCTTACTTGGCCGGTCTCTTTGCTTTCAGTTCCCGCGAGCCGGTTTCGAGGAAAGAATGATGAATTGAATTATTGAGTTATTTTCGGGTCATCATCATTGCACTCCGAACATGTCCATAGGTGCTCAGATCCCCTCCTCAGCAAATCTCGCAGTGTCCAGCGACTGACGACTCCAGTTCTGTGTTGGTTTGATAAGTCTTCTTACACGCGCACTAAGTTTCTCGTTTCTGGCTGTGCCCATCTTTAACTCCCATCTCTTTCATCCGTAGGAGCGAAGTGGACTCATGGTTGTCGTAGTCCTGTGCCCTTCCCACATCTCGGAGGGCATTGATGATGTTCGTCCGATCCATTGATTGATCGTCCTTACCAATAGCATAGCTAGGCAACCTGTCCGCTCTTTCAATTCCCCTTACTTCTGCATGACCTGTGACGTAGACAAAGGTGACCTTACGTATTTTTGACTTCTGCAATGACTCTACCCATTGCATACGTACAGAGCCCGCATCCACTTTTCTTACTATGCTCATCGATTTTGATTCGCTACCATACATCACATGACTCTCATGACGATCTCCATGTTCTGCCGTTTCACTGAGCAATATATGTATACCCTATTGACCTTCTATTTAAGAAAGATCAATACCTGTGAGATGAGATGCTTGAGAAAAGTAACAAACAACACAAGAAGAGATAGAATACCAAATGAAACCAAAAGAAAAATAGTAGGAACAAAAAAAACCTTCAAGAATATATAGAGCAACAACAACTTAAATGGTTGGGCGACATGGTCAGAATGAACCCTCACCAATCGCCATCAAGGGCGTTCTTCTCGAGAATGCATGGAAAAAGACCAAGAGGAAGACCCAGAAAAAGATGGATAGATGCAGTGACAGAGACATGTAACAACAAAGGAAAATCACTAATTCGGACAGTTCGAGCAGCTCAAGAACGATAAAATATATCAACCACGACACCTTTTAGGTATCAGTGAAAAGAGAAAAGAAGAAGATGGATAGATGCAGTGACAGAGACATGTAACAACAAAGGAAAATCACTAATCCAGACAGTTCGAGCAGCACAAGAACGACAAATGATATAAACCACGACACCTTTTAGGTTTCAGTGAGAAGAGAAAAGAAAGAAGAAGAAGAAAGATCTTCTATATCCGTCGTAGTTTAAAGGTTGGACTCAACTCCCTTGGGGAAGTTGGGGCAGCCCAATCGATGTTTACTTTTTCCCGAAAGGTTGGGGGGTGTTTGCTAGATACGTGCGACAAGTCACCCCAATGTTATGCTACCAATGCCAGACCTGGACTCCAGACTTAAGAACAACAAGAATAATAAAGAAATGAAATGTGTTAGACACGTGACAGGAAACATCGTTAGAGACATGGTCGGAAACGTAGACCCGAGAGAAAAAAAAGGCTAGGAATAATTCCCGTCATAGAATATATACAGAAATAAATAAAATGGGGGACTGGTTGGCGCCGACAAGACTCCGGCTTCGAGACAGAAGGTTGTGGGTTCAAATCCCGACTACACCGGTTGGGATATTTATTTATGATTTCTCTTTGCGGCAACCACCCCTGGTCTCAGCAGCGAGGCCCGGCTTGAAACGTCAATTACTCATTGACGGAAAAAAAATATGAGAACCTCCGAAGTCGGAGTTATCTGCCTGTGCGGCGAGGAACCCCTGTGCACACGGCTCCCAGGGAAAAATGGATTAACACGCAAAATTAAGTTCCTAGTATCTAGGGACTTCGTCAGAGGTAAAAGCTGGCGAACGAATAAAATATATAAATAAAATGGTTTAACCACGTGATATGACAGAAAGATCAAAATACGAGGGCCTCGGTAGCCTAGATAGGAAAACCACTCGACTGGGTGTTCGATTCCCGCTAGAAGCAGCATGAGTTGTACTCGTGGTTGGAAAAAAAAAAATATCCCCGCGGTCGACCCAGATGCTGGCAGAAATGGGAAGGTGAGGAATACCACCTCGCATCGTGAGTTTCGATGCTTGAAGTGACACCATCCAGAAGTCTCCGAAAACATCTGGATAGGCGGCCGAGCAGATATGGGTGGAAACTCTCGTGCTAAAACGCTGATTCAAGTTTTGTACTTTACCTTTACCTAGATCAAAATATACCACATCGAGCCTTCAATAAACGTTGTGAGAACACCATACCCAAAGGTTGACCACGAAAAAGATAAATTGATGGAATATTAGAAACGGAAACATGGCTGCAAGAGAAGTCAACAGAAGAGCAAATGACCGCAACTTATATCTCCCATCAACGCTGAAAAGCAAACAAAGAAGAAAAGTAGAAGAAAAAGAATGACATGTGTTGGCGGTCGCGCAAATCAACTCCAGAGACAAGAAGAAACAATGAATGGCGACATTTGGCTTGCCCGCCTCCCAAGAAAATAAAACTAAATCGTCTTATGGAAAGGTAAAGGCAACTGTATTCTTGGAAAGATTAGAACTGTATTCTGTGGGGATTTCCTGAAGAACGGGACTGAAATATCATTGGCCAGTGTTAATGAGCACTGTTGATTGGTGCCGTGCATTTGCAGGAGAAGACGTGGAATGTTGTCTGGAAACCAAATGTCATTTATCATGATGACAATGCCTACATCTCTAATGTCAATTTTACAACTCTGGCAGAAATGAGTTTTAGCTCCAATATTCCTTAAATACACGTCTTAGCCCTTAATGATTATCAGCTTTTATCATTGTTTATTTTTTAATTTAATTTTTTTTTGGCGAGAGGGGGGGGGGGGGGGGGTGTCGAGGTTGGGTAGTCTAGATGTACGACCTCGGCCTGGGTAATCGAGATATACGACCTCGGCCTGGGTAGTCGAGATATACGACGTCGGCCTGGGTAGTCTAGATATACGACCTCGGCCTGGGTAGTCGAGATGTACGACCTCGGCCTGGGTAGTCTAGATGTACGACGTCGGCCTGGGTAGTCTAGATATACGACCTCGGCCTGGGTAGTCGAGATGTACGACATCGGCCTGGGTAGTCTAGATATACGACCTCGGCCTGGGTAGTCGAGATGTACGACGTCGGCCTGGATAGTCTAGATATACGACCTCGGCCTGGGTAGTCTAGATGTACGACGTCGGGCTGGATAGTCTAGATATACGACCTCGGCCTGGGTAGTCGAGATGTACGACGTCGGCCTGGATAGTCTAGATATACGACATCGGCCAGGGTAGTCTAGATATACGACGTCGGCCTGGATAGTCTAGATATACGACCTCGGCCTGGGTAGTCGAGATGTACGACGTCGGCCTGGATAGTCTAGATATACGACCTCGGCCTGGGTAGTCTAGATGTACGACGTCGGGCTGGATAGTCTAGATATACGACCTCGGCCTGGGTAGTCGAGATGTACGACGTCGGCCTGGATAGTCTAGATATACGACATCGGCCAGGGTAGTCTAGATATACGACGTCGGCCTGGATAGTCTAGATATACGACATCGGCCTGGGTAGTCTAGATGTACGACGTCGGCCTGGGTAGTCTAGATATACGACATCGGCCTGGGTAGTCTAGATGTACGACGTCGGCGTGGGTAGTCTAGATGTACGACGTCGGCCTGGGTAGTCTAGATGTACGACCTCGGCCTGGGTAGTCTAGATATACGACCTCGGCCTGGGTAGTCTAGATGTACGACATCGGCCTGGGTAGTCTAGATGTACGACGTCGGCCTGGATAGTCTAGATATACGACCTCGGCCTGGATAGTCTAGATATACGACATCGGCCTGGGTAGTATAGATGTACGACGTCAGCCTGGGTAGTCTAGATGTACGACGTCGGCCTGGGTAGTCTAGATGTACGACATCGGCCTGGGTAGTCTAGATGTACGACGTCGGCCTGGGTAGTCTAGATGTACGACGTCGGCCTGGGTAGTCTAGATGTACGACGTCGGCCTGGATAGTCTAGATATACGACATCGGCCTGGGTAGTCTAGATGTACGACGTCGGCCTGGGTAGTCTAGATATACGACATCGGCCTGGGTAGTCTAGATATACGACATCGGCCTGGGTAGTCTAGATGTACGACATCGGCCTGGGTAGTCTAGATATACGACCTCGGCCTGGGTAGTCTAGATATACGACATCGGCCTGGGTAGTCTAGATGTACGACATCGGCCTGGGTAGTCTAGATGTACGACCTCGGCCTGGGTAGTCTAGATATAAGACATCGGCCTGGGTAGTCTAGATATACGACATCGGCCTGGGTAGTCTAGATGTACGACGTCGGCATGGATAGTCTAGATATACGACATTGGCCTGGGTAGTCTAGATGTACGACGTCGGCCTGGGTAGTCTAGATATACGACATCGGCCTGGGTAGTCTAGATGTACGACGTCGGCCTGGGTAGTCTAGATGTACGACGTCGGCCTGGGTAGTCTAGATGTACGACGTCGGCCTGGATAGTCTAGATGTACGACGTCGGCCTGGGTAGTCTAGATATACGACCTCGGCCTGGGTATTCTAGATGTACGACGTCGGCCTGGATAGTCTAGATATACGACCTCGGCCTGGGTAGTCTAGATGTACGACGTCGGCCTGGGTAGTCTAGATGTACGACGTCGGACTGGATAGTCTAGATATACTACGTCGGCCTGGATAGTCTAGATGTACGACGTCGGCCTGGGTAGTCTAGATGTACGATGTCGGCCTGGATATTCTAGATATACGACCTCGGCCTGGGTAGTCTAGATGTACGACGTCGGCCTGGGTAGTCTAGATGTACGACCTCGGCCTGGGTAGTCTAGATGTACGACGTCGGCCTGGGTAGTCTAGATGTACGACGTCGGCCTGGATAGTCTAGATATACGACCTCGGCCTGGGTATTCTAGATGTACGACCTCGGCCTGGGTAGTCTAGATAGACGACCTCGGCCTGGATAGTCTAGATGTACGACCTCGGCCTGGGTAGTCTAGATGTACGACCTCGGCCTGGGTAGTCTAGATATGCGACCTCGGTCTGGGTAGTCTAGATGTACGACCTCGGCCTGGATAGTCTAGATATACGACCTCGGCCTGGGTAGTCTAGATGTACGACGTCGGCCTGGGTAGTCTAGATGTACGACGTCGGCCTGGGTAGTCTAGATGTACGACCTCGGCCTGGGTAGTCTAGATATACGACGTCGGCCTGGATAGTCTAGATGTACGACCTCGGCCTGGGTAGTCTAGATATACGACCTCGGCCTGGGTAGTCTAGATGTACGACGTCGGCCTGGGTAGTCTAGATGTACGACGTCGGCCTGGGTAGTCTAGATGTACGACGTCGGCCTGGGTAGTCTAGATATACGACCTCGGCCTGGGTAGTCTAGATGTACGACGTCGGCCTGGGTAGTCTAGATGTACGACGTCGGCCTGGGTAGTCTAGATGTACGACGTCGGCCTGGGTAGTCTAGATGTACGACGTCGGCCTCGGTAGTCTAGATGTACGACCTCGGCCTCGGTAGTCTAGATGTACGACGTCGGCCTCGGTAGTCTAGATATACGACGTCGGCCTCGGTAGTCTAGATGTACGACATCGGCCTGGGTAGTCTAGATATACGACCTCGGCCTGGGTAGTCTAGATATACGACGTCGGCCTCGGTAGTCTAGATGTACGACCTCGGCCTCGGTAGTCTAGATATACGACATCGGCCTCGGTAGTCTAGATATACGACCTCGTCCTCGGTAGTCTAGATATACGACCTCGGCCTCGGTAGTCTAGATATACGACCTCGGCCTGGGTAGTCTAGATATACGACCTCCGCCTGGGTAGTCTAGATGTACGACGTCGGCCTGGGTAGTCTAGATGTACGACGTCGACCTAGGTAGTCTAGATATACGACCTCGGCCTGGGTAGTCTAGATGTACGACCTCGGCCTGGATAGTCTAGATGTACGACGTCGGCCTGGGTAGTCTAGATGTACGACCTCGGCCTCGATAGTCTAGATATACGACGTCGGCCTGGGTAGTCTAGATGTACGACGTAGGCCTGGGTAGTCTAGATATACGACCTCGGCATGGGTAGTCTAGATGTACGACGTAGGCCTGGGTAGTCTAGATATACGACCTCGGCCTGGGTAGTCTAGATGTACGACGTCGACCTGGGTAGCCTAGATATACGACGTCGGCCTGGGTAGTCTAGATATACGACCTCGGCATGGGTAGTCTAGATGTACGACGTCGGCCTGGGTAGTCTAGATATACGACGTCGGCCTGGGTCGTCTAGATGTACGACCTCGGCCTGGGTAGTCTAGATGTACGACGTCGACCTGGGTAGCCTAGATATACGACGTCGGCCTGGGTAGTCTAGATATACGACCTCGGCCTGGGTAGTCTAGATGTACGACGTCGACCTGGGTAGCCTAGATATACGACGTCGGCCTGGGTAGTCTAGATATACGACCTCGGCATGGGTAGTCTAGATGTACGACGTCGGCCTGGGTAGTCTAGATATACGACGTCGGCCTGGGTCGTCTAGATGTACGACCTCGGCCTGGGTAGTCTAGATGAACGACCTCGGCCTGGGTAGTCTAGATGTACGACGTCGACCTGGGTAGTCTAGATATACGACCTCGGCCTGGGTAGTCTAGATGTACGACGTCGGCCTGGGTAGTCTAGATATACGACCTCGGCCTGGGTAGTCTAGATATACGACCTCGGCCTGGGTAGTCTAGATGTACGACGTCGGCCTGGGTAGTCTAGATGTACGACGTCGGCCTGGGTAGTCTAGATATACGACCTCGGCCTGGGTAGTCTAGATGTACGAAGTCGGCCTGGGTAGTCTAGATATACGACCTCGGCCTGGGTAGTCTAGATATACGACCTCGGCCTGGGTAGTCTAGATGTACGACGTCGGCCTGGGTAGTCTAGATGTACGACGTCGGCGTGGGTAGTCTAGATGTACGACGTCGGCCTGGGTAGTCTAGATGTAATACTTCGGCCTGGGTAGTCTAGATATACGACCTCGGCCTGGGTAGTCGAGATGTACGACATCGGCCTGGGTAGTCTAGATGTACGACGTCGGCCTGGATAGTCTAGATATACGACCTCGGCCTGGATAGTCTAGATATACGACATCGGCCTGGGTAGTCTAGATGTACGACGTCGGCCTGGGTAGTCTAGATGTATGACGTCGGCCTGGGTAGTCTAGATGTACGACATCGGCCTGGGTAGTCTAGATGTCCGACGTCGGCCTGGGTAGTCTAGATGTACGACGTCGGCCTGGGTAGTCTAGATGTACGACGTCGGCCTGGATAGTCTAGATATACGACATCGGCCTGGGTAGTCTAGATGTACGACGTCGGCCTGGGTAGTCTAGATATACGACATCGGCCTGGGTAGTCTAGATATACGACATCGGCCTGGGTAGTCTAGATGTACGACATCGGCCTGGGTAGTCTAGATATACGACCTCGGCCTGGGTAGTCTAGATATACGACATCGGCCTGGGTAGTCTAGATGTACGACATCGGACTGGGTAGTCTAGATGTACGACCTCGGCCTGGGTAGTCTAGATATAAGACATCGGCCTGGGTAGTCTAGATATACGACATCGGCCTGGGTAGTCTAGATGTACGACGTCGGCCTGGATAGTCTAGATATACGACATCGGCCTGGGTAGTCTAGATGTACGACGTCGGCCTGGGTAGTCTAGATATACGACATCGGCCTGGGTAGTCTAGATGTACGACGTCGGCCTGGGTAGTCTAGATGTACGACGTCGGCCTGGGTAGTCTAGATGCACGACGTCGGCCTGGATAGTCTAGATGTACGACGTCGGCCTGGGTAGTCTAGATGTACGACGTCGGCCTGGATAGTCTAGATGTACGACGTCGGCCTGGGTAGTCTAGATGTACGACATCGGCCTGGGTAGTCTAGATGTACGACGTCGGCCTGGGTAGTCTAGATGTACGACCTCGGCCTGGGTAGTCTAGATATACGACGTCGGCTTGGATAGTCTAGATGTACGACGTCGGCCTGGGTAGTCTAGATGTACGACGTCGGCCTGGATAGTCTAGATATACGACCTCGGCCTGGGTAGTCTAGATGTACGACGTCGGCCTGGGTAGTCTAGATGTACGACGTCGGCCTGGATAGTCTAGATATACGACGTCGGCCTGGATAGTCTAGATGTACGACGTCGGCCTGGGTAGTCTAGATGTACGACGTCGGCCTGGATAGTCTAGATATACGACCTCGGCCTGGGTAGTCTAGATGTACGACGTCGGCCTGGGTAGTCTAGATGTACGACCTCGGCCTGGGTAGTCTAGATGTACGACGTCGGCCTGGGTAGTCTAGATGTACGACGTCGGCCTGGATAGTCTAGATATACGACCTCGGCCTGGGTATTCCAGATGTACGACCTCGGCCTGGGTAGTCTAGATAGACGACCTCGGCCTGGATAGTCTAGATGTACGACCTCGGCCTGGGTAGTCTAGATGTACGACCTCGGCCTGGGTAGTCTAGATATACGACCTCGGTCTGGGTAGTCTAGATGTACGACCTCGGCCTGGATAGTCTAGATATACGACCTCGGCCTGGGTAGTCTAGATGTACGACGTCGGCCTGGGTAGTCTAGATGTACGACGTCGGCCTGGGTAGTCTAGATGTACGACCTCGGCCTGGGTAGTCTAGATATACGACGTCGGCCTGGGTAGTCTAGATGTACGACCTCGGCCTGGGTAGTCTAGCTATACGACGTCGGCCTGGATAGTCTAGATGTACGACCTCGGCCTGGGTAGTCTAGATATACGACCTCGGCCTGGGTAGTCTAGATGTACGACGTCGGCCTGGGTAGTCTAGATGTACGACGTCGGCCTGGGTAGTCTAGATGTACGACGTCGGCCTGGGTAGTCTAGATATACGACCTCGGCCTGGGTAGTCTAGATGTACGACGTCGGCCTGGGTAGTCTAGATGTACGACGTCGGCCTGGGTAGTCTAGATGTACGACGTCGGCCTGGGTAGTCTAGATGTACGACGTCGGCCTCGATAGTCTAGATGTACGACCTCGGCCTCTGTAGTCTAGATGTACGACCTCGGCCTCGGTAGTCTAGATATACGACGTCGGCCTCGGTAGTCTAGATGTACGACCTCGGCCTGGGTAGTCTAGATATACGACCTCGGCCTGGGTAGTCTAGATATACGACGTCGGCCTCGGTAGTCTAGATGTACGACCTCGGCCTCGGTAGCCTAGATATACGACATCGGCCTCGGTAGTCTAGATATACGACCTCGTCCTCGGTAGTCTAGACATATACGACCTCGGCCTCGGTAGTCTAGATGTACGACCTCGGCCTGGGTAGTCTAGATATACGACCTCGGCCTGGGTAGTCTAGATGTACGACGTCGGCCTGGGTAGTCTAGATGTACGACGTCGACCTGATTAGTCTAGATATACGACCTCGGCCTGGGTAGTCTAGATGTACGACCTCGGCCTGGATAGTCTAGATGTACGACGTCGGCCTGGGTAGACTAGATGTACGACCTCGGCCTCGGTAGTCTAGATATACGACGTCGGCCTGGGTAGTCTAGATGTACGACGTAGGCCTGGGTAGTCTAGATATACGACCTCGGCCTGGGTAGTCTAGATGTACGACGTCGACCTGGGTAGTCTAGATATACGACCTCGGCCTGGGTAGTCTAGATATACGACGTCGGCCTGGGTAGTCTAGATATACGACCTCGGCCTGGGTAGTCTAGATGTACGACGTCGGCCTGGGTAGTCTAGATATACGACGTCGGCCTGGGTCGTCTGGATATACGACGTCGGCCTGGGTCGTCTAGATGTACGACCTCGGCCTGGGTAGTCTAGATGTACGACGTCGACCTGGGTAGTCTAGATATACGACCTCGGCCTGGGTAGTCTAGATGTACGACGTCGGCCTGGGTAGTCTAGATATACGACCTCGGCCTGGGTAGTCTAGATGTACGACGTCGGCCTGGGTAGTCTAAATATACGACCTCGGCCTGGGTAGTCTAGATATACGACCTCGGCCTGGGTAGTCTAGATGTACGACGTCGGCCTGGGTAGTCTAGATGTACGACGTCGGCCTGGGTAGTCTAGATGTACGACCTCGGCCTCGGTAGTCTAGATATACGATCTCGGCCTGGGTAGTCTAGATATACGACCTCGGCCTGGGTAGTCTAGATGTACGACGTCGGCCTGGATAGTCTAGATATACGACCTCGGCCTCGGTAGTCTAGATATACGACCTCGGCCTCGGTAGTCTAGATGTACGACCTCGGCCTGGGTAGTCTAGATATACGACCTCGGCCTGGGTAGTCTAGATATACGACGTCGGCCTCGGTAGTCTAGATGTACGACCTCGGCCTCGGTAGTCTAGATATACGACATCGGCCTCGGTAGTCTAGATATACGACCTCGGCCTCGGTAGTCTAGATATACGACCTCGGCCTCGGTAGTCTAGATATACGACCTCGGCCTGGGTAGTCTAGATATACGACCTCGGCCTGGGTAGTCTAGATGTACGACGTCGGCCTGGGTAGTCTAGATGTACGACGTCGACCTGGGTAGTCTAGATATACGACCTCGGCCTGGGTAGTCTAGATGTACGACGTCGGCCTGGGTAGTCTAGATGTACGACCTCGGCCTCGGTAGTCTAGATATACGATCTCGGCCTGGGTAGTCTAGATATACGACCTCGGCCTGGGTAGTCTAGATGTACGACGTCGGCCTGGATAGTCTAGATATACGACCTCGGCCTCGGTAGTCTAGATGTACGACGTCGGCCTGGATAGTCTAGATGTACGACCTCGGCCTGGGTAGTCTAGATGTACGACGTCGACCTGGGTAGTCTAGATATACGACCTCGGCCTGGGTAGTCTAGATGTACGACGTCGGCCTCGGTAGTCTAGATGTACGACCTCGGCCTGGGTAGTCTAGATGTACGACGTCGACCTGGGTAGTCTAGATGTACGACCTCGGCCTGGGTAGTCTTGATGTACGACGTCGGCCTCGGTAGTCTAGATATACGACATCGGCCTCAGGACAGAAAAGACCCGGATTCAAAGCTCACAAGATGTGGTGGTGATTTTTCCAAAATAAGAAAACATTAATTCGTGGGTTTTTTTATGTAATGATGTTTCCCTCCTCTGATCTCTTTGGTAGTGAAATCGGATGTCCATTCCTCTTGGATAACGGTAATAAAAAGGAGGTCCCGTGTGCACTCGCGCACGTTAAAGATTCCTTGGTAGTTACAATCTAAAAGAGTAGGCCATAAGTAAGGCCCCTTCCCCTGCAAAATGTTCAGCAAAAACCTACCTACACCGTGTATTCGAAGATGTGCTACAGAGATCGTGCGCGTTGGCAAGGACTCTCTTCGGATTTTTTCGATAGAGATCGGAAGCACCCATGGACTCGCCCGGTGTGCAGTGTTGATGATCATAACAAGAAACAAACACGAATTTCAATATCTTGGGCTCCTTAAAAGGACATCGTGGAGAAAATAAATCAACGACAGACGAACAGTAACCCAGAACAACATTCTCCAGTGGAGGCGTCCTTACCAACAGACCGGAGAAAACAAACCGCTATTTTTTCACGCGTTCAATAGCAAAGAACAAAAAAAAAAAAAAAGACGAAGGCTGGCTCTGTACGCATACAATGGGTAGAGTCATTGCAGAAGTAAAAAGTACGTAAGGTCACCTTTGTCTATTGAATTATTGAGTTATTAGCGGGTCATCATCATTGCACTCCGAACAGATATTATTAGACCTTTGTCTATGTCCTTGGACATGTGGGAGTACGGGGAGATGAAAGAGTGGACAGGTTGGCTAGCTACGCTGTCGTTGAGGACGGTCAACCAATGGATCGGGCGTACATCATCAATGGCCTCCAAGATGTGGGAAGAGCACAGGACTTCGACCATCACAAATCCACGTCACTTTCTTCGGATGATAGAGATGAGAGTTAAGATGGACACAGCCAGAAATGAGAAACTTAGTGGGCGTGTAAGAAGACTTATCAATCAACACAGAACTGGAGTCGTCAGTCGCTGGACACTGCGAGACTTGCTGAGGAAGGGATCTGAGCACCTATGAACATGTTCGGAGTGTAATGATGATGACCCGCTAATAATTCACTAACTAAATAACTAAATAACTCCTATCCTCTAAAGATGGGTACCAGAGACTTTTCTGGAAAGTAAAGTCCTGGCGTGATACCGACCACATCACCCAAAAATCTGCCGTGGTCATAGAAAAATATGGTCACTAACACCATATTCCCCATGTACCTAGCAAGGCGTGGAGGGAACCTTTACATTATCTTTAGTAGTAGCAGAAATATTGCAGAATTAGCAGCAACAAAAGTACTATAGTTCGTTCACAAATTCGTGCCCACAGATTTGATCAATTATCTCGGAAACTGTTTGATGAATTTCTGTCATTCTTTTTTCATGAAATCTTATTTTTTTCACCGACCTTCAGATTTTATAACATTTAAGTACAAAGGTAGTCTGAATTTTGCACAAATCGTTTTTTGTTACATAATTTTAGGAAAATATGGAACCGTGTGCTCTTAACATTAGAATTTACTGTAAACTGCGTTAGTTTTATAACAATGGAAGTTAAAACCGTATCCGTATCAATTTACGGTTCAGTGAGTGCGAGCTGGTGACATTTGCCTTTCTAAATGATTGAAAAAGAGAGCTAATTTCCAATGTTAGGAAGAGACAATCATCATTTTTTGGCCATGTAATGAGAAGAGAACAACTGGAATATATTGTAACAACTGGAAAAATTGAGGGACGAAGATATAGAGGGAAGCAAAGAGAAAAAATAACAGACAGCTTAAGAGAATGGCTTGGCAGAAGGTCAACAGCAGAAATGATAAATAACTGCCGAGATCGAAAGTTGTGGAGAGACATGATCACCTACGCCACTAGGCCCGGTACTTGATAATGATGATGAAATAATTGAGTTGATTGCAACAAATGTGGGTACTGTAAACTCCTAAAATATAGGACAACCAAGAAAATCATATTTTTATATACCTCAAAGAAGCAAACATCTTTCCTAAATTCATGACAGTAGGGGCAAAAAAAAAAATCAGACTTAGGGTCGGTGAAAAAAATAAGATTTCATGAAATAGAATTACAGAAATTCATCAAATAGTTTTCGAGATAATTAATAAACTATGTGGGCACGAATCTCTGAAAGAACTATAGTCGTAGCATTAGCTGTGTGGTAGTTATATGGCACAAGTAGCAATCAAAGTAGTAGTAGTATTACAATATGTTGTCCGACTTAAGGTAACGGGAACTCGAGCAGATGCCTAGGGCGCAACAACCATAGACCAGCACTGTTAAGTAGAATGAGCTATCTTGAGCTGCTGAATTCGTTATCTTATAGCAGTCGAACGCTGCCAACAGGTTCAGAGAGCAAAAGTTGGCATTCAAACAATCCCTCTCCAGACATCCTACCTTTCACGAAATAATCGCGGTTAGAATGTGTTACAATATATCCATGATCCCCTCGTTCGTGTTTCAACACAGACAGAAGAAGACGGAGGGGTATACGTTTTGCATTTTCATTTATTTATTTGCTTTGTTTACTTCCTGTCTGGTGGTTAGGTTACAATGACAACATTCTTGATTGTGTCAAGTGTGAACTTGATTGAAGTGTTGCTACTTCAAAACATCGCACGTCACGTGAGTTGATTTCAGCGCGCAGATCTCGCCGCAAACGTGTTCATAAAGCCAATCAGAGGTGACAGTATGGTGGCCTCTGTATGGAAAAAGTTCAGCTGAATAATTCCAATCCGTGAGTTCATGTTTATTTTATTACTTCGCTTATTACGTTTCTATTTATCAATTTAATACATCAATCTCTACATGTATACTAATCTATATTTCTAATATTTATATATCCATACGATCTATTTATCTGCCAACTGTATATATATATCTGTCTTGCTACGCTGACATTATGTTTTCTTAGTGTGTGCCCAATCCATCTCCATCTGCCATTAACTTGTTGCTCGATTTATCCTTATATTATTCTTTCTCTGATATCATAATTTCTTATCTTGTAATACCAATCGATTTCAGAAGGCTCCTCAAAGAGCTGTTTACATATCATCATCATATACCGTGCCCGCTGGCGTAGGTGATCATATCGTTTCATAACTTTCTATCTCGACAGTTATTTATTATTCCTGTTATTGACCTTTGGCCACGCCATTCTCTGCTGTCTGGTATCTTTTCTCTTTACTTCCCTCTATCTTTTCGTCCTTCAATTTTCCAGTTGTCACAATACATTCCAGCTGTTCCCTTCTCATTACATGGCCAAAAATGATGATTGTTTCTTCATAATTTTGGAAAATACCTCTCTATTTGCTTTGGCCTCTTTCAGAACGTTTTCATTACTCTGCTTAGCTGTCCATGGTATTCTCAACATTCTTCAGTAAAACCACATTTATACAGCCTTTAGTGATTTTCTTGTCTTGTCTTATTGTCCATGATTAACATCCATGTGTTGAAACTGGCTCTACATAACATTTAAGAACTCTTTTTCTTGTTTCTATTGTCAAAAATGGATTGATTAGTATCTTCCTCATTTTTTGGAAAGCTGCTTTTGTCTGAGCCATTCTGTATCTCACCTCTGTTGTAAATCTTCCGTCTGAGGTTAACAAAGTTCCCAGATATTTAAATTCATTTACCTGTTTTAATATTGTACCACTTGTCTTTATTGTGCATTGCGGTGATGTCTTTTTCTCTGTTGTTACCATTATTTCTGTCTTTCTGCTATTAAGGCTGAGTCCTTTTTTTTTCTTCCCTTCATTATAATGTCTAACATTTCTTGAAACTCATTTTCACTCTTAGCGATTAAGACTGTATCATCAGCATACCTTAGATTATTTATATTATGACCTCTAATTGTTATTCCAGGCATTATGGATCTTAAAATAATCTCACTATAAATATAAAACAAATCTGGTGACAGCACACAACCTTGCCTAACACCCTGTTTTATTTGTTTAAACATTCAGAATTGATTTTCAGTTTTTATGGGCGCTGTTTGTTGACAGTACATGTTCTTTATTATTCTTAGATCTTTGCTGTCTACGTTTATGTTTTCTAAAATATTAATTATTTCTTGGTGCTTTACTTTGTCAAGTGCTTTGGTATAATCTATGAAACATAGGTATAGATCTGTTTTCACCTCTATGCCTTTTTCTACTAAAGATCTTATAATGTATATACCGTTCGTTCCTTTACTTCCAACAAAACCACTCTTATTCTTTCCCTCTTCATTTGCCTTTCAGCGTCGAGGGGAGATATACTTTGCGGTCTTATGCGCTTCTGTCCGCCTATGCTGTTGTTATGTTTCCTAGTGTTTCTAATACTCAGTCGATCCATCTTTTTCGTGGTCGACCCGTGGGTCTCGTGTTCTCGAAACGTTTATTGGGGGCTCGTTGTGTTTTGTTTTCATCACTCTGCCTTGTCACGTGGCCAAACTATTTTATCTGTTGTTTCTTTATATATTCTATGGCGGGGGCCATTCCTAGCTTTTTTCTCAGTTCTTCATTTGTGATCTTATTTCTCAGACTGTTTCCTGTCATTCGTCTAACACATTTCATCTCAGTAGTGGTTATTTATCTTATAGTTCTTGAATCTAGGGTCTAGGACTTGCATCGGTAGCACAACGTTGGGATGAAGATTGTATTGTAGAGTACCCGTTTTACCTCTAGATTTATTTACTTGTTGGACAATAGTGGTGAAAGAGCTGTCCAATGATTTGACAAGCTTTGATGCATCTTGAGTCTATCTCTGCTGCTTGTGAATTGTCGTTTATCAACCACATTATGTGTATCATCGAGTCGCATGTCCTTTGAAGAACGTTGCATTTACTACTGCTCGTCTGAAAGAATGTCTGTATCTAGCCATATCTCACTCGTCTTCTGTTGTCATGTTCAAGGTCTATTTGATGTTATGAGATCATCATATTCCTTGCCTAGTCTCAACTTGTCTCCCGGGAACCAACCATGCCTTGCACCATTATCCACGATAGTTCCAGCCCACGATATTACAATGTACATGTTTATATTTGTGTATGTAATTGAGATAGGTACATTAGAAAGAAACAATCAACATTTTTCTGGCACATCATGAGAAGAGGAAGGAAAGTTGGAATATTTGGTTACAACTGGCAAAATAAAAAAGAAAGAGAGATAGCGGACGACAAAGAGAGAAAATACTAGATAGTTTGGTGTCATGGCATGGAAAACAGTCAACAACAGAACTGATACGATGCACTGTAGATAGAAGATTGTGGAAGGACATGATCGCCAACGCTAACCGTTATGGCACATGATTATGATGATGATGAAGTGAGATAGTATGTGTGCTTGTGGTATCGTCATCATCAAGTACCGGGCCTGCTGGCGTAGGTGATCATGTCTCTCCACAACTTTCGATCACGACAGTTATTTATCATTTCTGTTGTTGACCTTTTGCCAAGCTATTCTCTTAAGCTGTCTGGTATCTTTTCTCTTTGCTTCCCTCTATCTCTTCGTCCCTCAATTTTCCCAGTTGTAACAATATATTCCAGTTGTTCTCTTCTCATTACATGGCAAAAAAATGATGATTGTTTCTTCCTGATATTGGAAATTAGCTCTCTTTTTGCTTTGGCCTCTTTCAGAACGTTTTCATTACTCTTCTTTAACTGTCCATGATATTCTCAACATTCTTCTGTAAAACCACATTTCTACAGACTGCAGTGATTTTCTTGTCTGTTGTCCTATTGTCCATGATTCACATCCATATGTTAAGACTGGCTCTACATAAGACCTCTTTAACTTGTTTGTGGTATATGTGTGTTTAATTGTAGCGCAAAGAAAATGTCCGAGACAGCTTAAGATAAAGGTGTGGAAGAAATCAATTAACAGATGCCATTTCTTTTGTATGCACAGTGACGCAGATTTGATGATAGACACAGAAGCATGTTCCCTTACGTCATCAAACCTGGCACTTGATGATGATAATTATATAAATATATGTGTACGTGGATGTGTGTAACGTTAAAACATCGTATGTAAATTAAAGCAATTATCTGAAACACATCATCATCATCGAGTGCCGTCTCCACTTCGACGGTTGGCTACCATGGAGCGTCATTTCACTCTATCTTTTGCTTGGATGGTGCAGGTAGTCATAGGCTGACGTGTCCATCCTTTGATATTACTCGTCTATGTTAGTTTTGGTCTGCCTCTGCCTCTTTTACCTTGTGTTTTCCTTCCAAGATTACTTTTAGTAGGCTGCTGTGTTTTTTTTTTATTAACATGCTCTCAAAATCTCATTTGTCTTATTTGAATTGTGTTTAGTAGTTCTCTTTTCATTTTTAGTTGTTTTAAGACTTCATCGTTTGTTTTCTTTTCCTTCCATCCAATTCTATCTATTCTTCTATATATCCACATTTAAAAGGATTTCAATTTTCTGTTCTGTCTTCTTGCCTAATGTCCATGTTTCTGCACCATACAGAAATGTTGAGAAGATATTTACTGTTTTGCTATTCTTAGTTTTTGTCCTGGTGTTATTTATTTTCATGTTAGTATATTTTTCATGTCATTAATATTGCTTTCTGCCATTGCTTTTCTTTTGTTTATTTCAGTTGTACATTTTCCATCACTGGTTATAGTATGTCCAAGGTAGTTGTAGCTCTCGACAGTCTCCATGTTAATCCTTCAACTTTGTTGTCCATTTGCAGGTTTTGAGTGGTATCTTTATTTATGAAACACACATATAAACAATTACAACAAAAAATAAATCAACATTCTCATGAATGAAAATTGCAGCAGTTTTAATATTCGAATATTTTGATTTAAAATATGGCATTTACTTTGCTAATTAAACATGGATTGGATTTGAGACACAGATCAAGCTTTTAACAAATCTTCAGAGGACGTAATCACTTACTTTTAGTGTAAGGCGTGATTATAAAAACAGGCTATACGCAGATTTAATTAATTGTTTAGTTACACTTAAGCGATTTTATCTTTCCTGATTATTTTTAATGAAAAAAAGATGTACAATTAAAATAAAATACACAATTAAAGACGCATATGGGACATTATTAAAACATGTCAGTGTATTTAATTACTTAGAAACGATGTTAACTTCAGTTGGTAGATGTGCAACAGCATTGAGGTGCACAATGGCTCAGACAAAGGATGTATTTAAAGAAATGAGGAAACTGTTATCCAATACAATTTGATCAATAAAAAAAAAGGAAACTAAAGTTCTTCAATTTTATGCGAACCAGTCATGACAATCATGAAGATACAGTCTTTCATTAATGGATGCTTGCGCAGAATAAAAGGATGGAAATGGCAGGACAAAATCACTTACATAGAATTATGGCAATGTACCAGTCAAATATCAGTGGATGAAGAGATACAGCGAAGACGATGGCGCTGGATAGGACACACACTGCGAAAGCCAACTGAGAGTATTACACAACAGGCCCTTTTTTGGAATCCCCAGGGGAAAAGACAAAGAGGAAGACCAAAGATCTTGCAGAAGTACAGATAGAAGCAGAGATGAAGATGATGGGGAAGACATGGAATGATCTTAAAAGAATGGCAAGAAACAGAACGACTTGGAAAGTGTTTGTTGAAGACCTATACTCCACAAGGAGCTGAAAGTGTTTGTTGAAGACCGATGCTCCACTGGGAACTGAAAGTGTTTGTTGAAGACCTATGCTCCACTGGGAACTGAAAGTGTTTGTTGAAGACCTATGCTCCACAGGGAGCTGAAAGGTAGAAGAAGAAGCAGTCATAATAAATGGATCCGAATCATGGACAATAGGAGACCAAGCGAAGGAAATCTTTGAAAGTCTCAGAAATATAGTTTTACAGAAGAATGTTGAGTATACCACAGACGGACATATCGAGTAATGGGAATGTTATTTGAAGAGACCAACGCAAAAACAACGTTTCTTTACAACATCCGAAGAAGACAACTGTTATTTTTGGACTTACTACGATGTGGACAACTGGAATATATCGTGACAGCAGGGGAAAATAACGAGGGAAGAAAAGTTAGAGGAAAGCACAGATAAAAAATGCTACTAGACTGTTTAAGAGAATGATTTATTTAGAAGTAAACGATATACTTCGTTACGAAAAAACTTCACAAACATGGACAAGTCTTAATCACGAAGGTACAGACTTTCATTAATGGATGCGAACGCAGTATAAAGGGATGGAAATGGCAGGACAAAGTCACTAACGTGGAATTATGGAAATGTACCGGTCAAACACCAGTGGATAAAGAGATACAGCGAAGACGATGGCGATGGATAGGACACACACTACGGAAGCCAACTGAGAGTATTACACAACAGGCCCTTTTTTGGAATCCCCAGGGGAAAAGACAAAGAGGAAGACCAAGGAATTCTTGGAGAAGACAGATCGAAGCAGAGATGAAGATGATGGGGAAGACATAGAATGATCTTAAAAGAATTGCAAAAAACAGAACGACTTGGAAAGTGTTTGTTGAAGACCTATGCTCCACTGGGAGCTAAAAGGTAGAAGAAGAAGAAACGATATACAGTTTTTTTTAAAAATAGCTGTAGAGATTGAAAGCTGTGGAGAGACATGATTATAATTCTTCTTTGTTACTACACCAGCAGGCATGCTACTTGTAGATGAGGATAATTTTGAAAGAATTGACGAAGCCGAGAATTGTCTACATGTATATCTTTGAAAGAATCAGTGCTCTGTTATATTCTGAAATAATTAACGCATATTTTAGCTTAATACAAAGAGGCTTTAAACAATTGTAGTTGATTGGTGGAAACTTTCTAAAAGTCAAGCGGCGATAAATTAACCCTACCTGTTGATCATTTCTGTCTGAACAATCATCAGGTTAATCATTAACTCATTAGAGCCGAGGGTTAACTCTTGAATTCGTATTTTCTCATTTCTTTTTTTCTGGCGTAGCTATGTTCACTAGCTATGAAATCGACAAAGAATTCGTATTTTAAAAATATATTTTCTGACATAATTAGGTTCAATGGATTAACAACGAATTCTCACGGGTATTTTGTTAGGCGTGCACCTTATGATGATGGAAAGTTTTAGAAGATTTATTATCACTGGGGTGTTGATAATTAAAGTTAGGTGAACACAGATTTCCTTTCATTGTCTCGATGTTCATCATCATCATCATCATCGTGTGCCTTCTCCGCAACGAAGGTTGGCTACCATGGATCGCCATTCTACACTGTTTCTTGCTTTGATGGTGCAGGCTGTCATAGATTGACTTGACCATCTTTTGATGTTACTCGTCCATGTTAGTCTTGGTTTGCCTCTGCCTCTTTTACCTTGTATTTTTCCTTCCAATATTACTTTTAGTAGGCTGTTGTGTCTTTTAACATGGCTCAAAAATCGATGTTAGAAATGATTTAAGAGTTCAGAGCATTCTGGGAGATTTCCTTTATTGACTTGATGTTAGATATGAGTTAAGAGAGAGGATTCTGGGAGATTTCCTTTATTGACTTGATGTTAGATATGAGTTAAGAGAGAGGATTCTGGGAGATTTCCTTTATTGACTTGATGTTAGATATGAGTTAAGAGAGAGGATTCTGGGAGATTTCCTTTATTGACTTGATGTTAGATATGAGTTAAGAGAGAGGATTCTGGGAGATTTCCTTTATTGACTTGATGTTAGATATGAGTTAAGAGAGAGGATTCTGGGAGATTTCCTTTATTGACTTGATGTTAGATATGAGTTAAGAGAGAGGATTCTGGGAGATTTCCTTTATTGACTTGATGTTAGATATGAGTTAAGAGAGAGGATTCTGGGAGATTTCCTTTATTGACTTGATGTTAGATATGAGTTAAGAGAGAGGATTCTGGGAGATTTCCTTTATTGACTTGATGTTAGATATGAGTTAAGAGAGAGGATTCTGGGAGATTTCCTTTTATTGACTTGATGTTAGATATGAGTTAAGAGAGAGGATTCTGGGAGATTTCCTTTATTGACTTGATGTTAGATATGAGTTAAGAGAGAGGATTCTGGGAGATTTCCTTTTATTGACTTGATGTTAGATATGAGTTAAGAGAGAGGATTCTGGGAGATTTCCTTTTATTGACTCGATTTTAGAAATGAGTTAATAGAGAGGATTCTGACAGATTTCCCTTTATTGACTGTATTTTAGAAATGAGTTAATAGAGAGGATTCTGACGGATTTCCCTTTATTGACTGTATTTTAGAAATGAGTTAAAAGAGAGGATTCTGGAAGAATTCCTTTATTGACTGTATTTTAGAAATGAGTTAAGAGAGAGGATTCTGAAAGAATTACTTTATTGACTGATTTTAAGATATGAGTCAGTCAGGTAAGCTAGGTAACTCTCGTGAAATTAAGAGAGTGCGCAGGTGACTGGTGAGTTGTCAGTAGTGCGCAAGACAGTAGACTTGAGATAGTTTGGTCGAGAAGGCGGGTGGCCAGTTTGCCTTCCCGTCTTCACAGGGACCAGTCATACATTTTGTGTAGTAGTGCGAATGGTATGTGGCCGAAGAAAGTGTAACGAATCGGCAGATATTACTGTAGGCAGTCCAGCGAAATAGCTACCAGGGGAAGGACACGAATATACAAGTAGTGTCACCGCGACTACAGTTGTCTGAGGGACTGGTGGCAACCAATATGAATGAAGCAGTGAGTCCCAAAGAGGGAAACATCAACAGCAACTCTGTCAGGCGATTGTGTTGGTATTTAACTGAACTGTTACAATTTACAAGGAATGCGAGAGCAAGAGCGTTCATTGATATGTCAGACATTGAGCTCACTACTCAATCCAGCCAAATGTGTTATTATTAGCTGAACTTTTGTTGACTTTTAGTTGTGTTTAAAACATCTTTGATTTTTAAAAATCAAATCAAAATGATTATTTTCATATTTCCTAGAGGCTATTTATTGTGTTATAGTGACACCGTGACCTTCCAGGCATGTCGTAAGAGGCGACTAAGGAGGTTGATTGATGGCTTGACAAGCTGTCATTGAAAAAAGTAATGTTATGGAAACAGAGCCATAGATTTGTGCCCATTTTGGCACGCAAGGTTTCTGTTTTTGAGATTGTGGTTCTGCCCTATGTGCCGTCTTCGTGTAGACGTGGGGGAGAGAGACACCACGAGAATTTGAAGAAGTGTAGGGGAGAGACACTACGATATTTGCGGGGGTGTATAGCGTGAGTTCCGGAATAGTTGACAAGCAACCGGAAATGATAAGAGTCCACGAGAAAGTGGAGAGAAATATGAAACAGACTATCTTGAGATTTGCGGGGGTGTATTAGTCGAGAAATTAAACACGTGGATCGATTTGATTGGAGGAGTCGACAAATATTTAAAGGTGAGACACAATGAAACAGGAGGATTTCCAAGAGAAACATTCGAGATGACACACGCGTAGGTGTAGAGAGAGCGGCCACATATGTGGTCCGCCATAGGGGCTAACAATACCCAACTTAGTAAGCATTGATTAACTAAGTGTAGACAAAGAAAAGTTAGAGGCAAAGAGTTCTGAATAGTAATAGATCACACCTCGAGGATTAGGTTAGGAGTTCCAGAGAATTTAAAATCCACGAGACGAATAGAATAAGTAGGTTAGCATTAGACCGGAGGAGGCTGTTCAATGGGGAACAGCCTCCGCCTAAGTTGACTAAACAGGTAGAATAAGAATATTAGACTTAGACCTGAAAAGGCCGTTCAATGGGGAACGTTCTCCGCTTAAGTTTGAGTAGATAAGTAGAGAAGTGTGTAAAAGCCTAGGGCCCAGTGGCGAGTAACATTGCTACTGGGCAGCGTGTGAATTACCCTATTACCAAGCGTTGGTCATGCAATGTCATGTAAAAATATGAAATACGTCCCCATGTGTTGGGCTGTGAAATAAAGACTGTTCGCATTAAAGTGTTCTAATTTGGTGTGTCCAACAGTTAGCAGGTCACGACTGGCGAAGAAAGACTTGAGACATTAAAGGAAAGAAAAGCCGCGGGCACAAAGTAATCAAACTATTATACTCTAACACGGGACACGTTAACGGCGTGTCGGGGTTTCCCAAGCCAGTGAGCTCGTGCTTGACCAAGATCCAGGTGTCAAGTAGGGTCAGGACCACGGGCGAAAGTGTATCACCTGTCCTATTGTACGACCAGAGACCAGCGAAGCAAACAGCTGATTGGCGGCCTCATCAAGACTTAGTACCACTACCTGAGTAAAGTGGAACAAAGGGGGCGGGCTACCGGTACCACACGTTGTTGACAGGCCAAGGAGAAGATAGATCTCCACGCAAAGAAACTCAACAAAGAAAGTACAACAAAATGAAACTGAAAGGTTTCGTCCTAATCAAGATATGAAGTAAGGAACATCTTTTCCGGATACACTCGGCTCGAAAGGACAATAGATAGATAGAAAATAGATATCCATCGCTACCTAGCAAATCAGATATATTGTTATCAGATATTTTCAAACGTCTTCTAGCTGTTGGACAGATTTTAACAAAGTGTGTTATTATTAGCTGAACCTTTGCAAGTACAAGAAATGCGAGATCCAGAGCGTTTCATTGATATGTCAAACATTGAGCTCACTACTCACACCAGCTAAGTGTGTTATTAGCTGAAATTTTGCAAGTACATGAAATGCGAGATCTAGAGCTTTTCATTGATATGTTAGACATTGAGCTCACTACTCACACCAGCTAAGTGTGTTATTTGCTGAAATTTTGCAAGTACAAGAAATGCGAGATCTAGAGATTTTCATTGATATGTCAAACATTGAGCTCACTACTCACGTCAGCTAAGTGTGTATGAACTGAACTTTTAAAATTACAAGGAATGTGAGAGCAAGAGCGTTTCTTTGATATTATACATTGAGCTCACTACGCAAGTCAGCCAAGTGTGTGTTAATTGAACTTTTAAAATTACAAGGGATGTGAGAGAAAGAGATGTACATTAAAATGTGGCACGGTGAGTTATCATATATTTTCAAACATCTTAAAGCTGCTGGATAGATTATATCAGACATCGTTGGCTTCAAGTGATGACAGGATACAGCCTGAAAGATAAGATCAGAAATGAAGAACTGAGAAAAAAAACTAGGAATATCCCTCGCCATAGAATATATAAAGAAACAATACATAAAATGGTTTGGCCACGTGACAAGACAGAAAGATCAAAGCACAACACAACGAGCCTTCAATAAACGTTGAGAGAACACCAGACCCAAAGGCCGACCGCGAAAAAGATGGATTAACGGAATATTAGAAGCTCTAAGAAACATAACATCAGTTGAGGCCAACAGAAGAGCAAAATACCGCAAATTATATCTTCCCTCGACGCTGAAAGGCAAATGAAGAAGGAAAGAAGAAGAAGTAGGCTACTGCATTACTAAGGATGGGATTAAAAGTAATAAATACGGCACGCTTTGCCGTCATGTGTAAATTATGTTGTAAACAATTGTAAAGGACAGAAAACTTTAGAGAAATGTTGAACTGAAAGCTGTCAGTAAAAAAAAAGTAAAGTACCCCCGTCACGCCAAGTGGCGTTTAGAGAATATGGTGTTAGTGACGATACATTTTACAGACCTTCAGCACATGATTTTTTGGGGTAATGTGGTCGGTATTACGCCCGTGCCGCTTCACTTTCCCAGAAAAAAATTCCGGCACCCATTTAAGGCTGGGTGAACCCGGAAGCCATCGGTTGGGATCGAACCCTACCGTTTGTCCTTTGTAGTCCAGTTCACTAACCACTGAACTATCGCGGCTCCCGAAAGCTGTCAGTGGCTTGTATCAAAACTGAACCATAACTGATGATCTTAACCAACCTACCAGCTGTAGTTCTTAAAATAGACACAGCATCAGGAGGGAAGGTAAATCTAGAACCCATGAAATACTGGGTGGATGTCGGATGCTTGGGGTCGGTAGTCGCTGATATCGCAACACGACCCAGCACAATTACGCCCATTTAACCTTAAAGATCGGACAACAAAGGACCACCACCGTAGGGCAAGATCAAATATATCCAAAGTCGAATCCCACCTGAATTTATCTTATTTCAAAGTAGACAAGATTAAATGTCTAGCCCTATCGGAGACTGACTAAACAGTAAACATGTTTTAAAACTGCTTTAAACATTGTTTCATAAGTTACAATAAGATAACAGACAAGATATCTATCTATCTATCTATCTATCTATCTATCTATCTATCTATCTATCTATCTATCTATCTATCTATCTATCTATCTATCTATCTATCTATCTATCTATCTATCTATCTATCTATCTATCTATCTATCTATCTATCTATCTATCTATCTATCTATCTATCTATCTATCTATCTATCTATCTATCTATCTATCTATCTATCTATCTATCTATCTATCTATCTATCTATCTATCTATCTATCTATCTATCTATCTATCTAATAGACATACATACCTACCTACCTACCTACCTACCTACCTACCTACCTACCTACCTACCTACCTACCTACCTACCTACCTACCTACCTACCTACCTATCTATCTATCTATCTATCTATCTATCTATCTATCTATCTATCTATCTATCTATCTATCTATCTATCTATCTATCTATCTATCTATCTATCTATCTATCTATCTATCTATCTATCTATCTATCTATCTATCTATCTATCTATCTATCTATCTATCTATCTATCTATCTATCTATCTATCTATTGACCTTTCGAGCCGTAGGCTCTTAGGGCATAGACCCTGATACTCTTTATCTTATCTAAATTTTTATTTTAGTAGTTTTCAATCCTTCTAAAGATATTTTATCAAATCTCGCCATTTGTCTCTGTTCTGTGCAAGTAACTCTATCTCATTGAGGGAACCGATTCCTAATGCTCTTGCCTTTCTGATCAATAAATATGGTTTTACTTTTTAAAAAAAGGGGTAGAAAAGAAGCGGCAATTTTCTAAAGAAAGCCAAATCATAAATAAGAGATAATTTTTAAAATGCAACATCAGAAGGAAATATCATTTAATGCCCATATAATGAGATGGGGACAAAAGGAATACACCGTCGGAATTGAAAAGAAAAGAAAAACATTGAGGGAAAAAGAAATTAAGGAAAACAGAAAGAAGCGGTTCAAAACAGTTTAAGAGAATAATTTGGTAGGAAATCAACAAAAGAATTGTTAAATAGTTATAGAGATAGAAAGTTGTGCAGAGACATGGTCACCTACGCCAACAGCTGTAGAGATAGAAAGTTGTGGAGAGTCCTGATCACCTTCGCCAGTATTTTATTTATAATTTGTTATCAATAAGTTAATTATTATTTCCTGGTGTGCATATATAGCTAAATATTGTTATTTAGTTACTTCATCTACTTTGATACTTTTTACGTTATGCGATTGACACCTCTTGGAAACAATCTTGGCAATTTCATAAACTTTAATTAGTAAAAGGGAGCCGCGATAGCTCAGTGGTTAGTGAACTGGACTACAAAGGATACGGGGTAGGGTTCGATCCCAATCGACGGCTTTCGGGTTCACCAAACTTAAATGGGTACCGGATTTTTTTCTGGGAAAGTAAAGCAGCACGGGCGTAATATAGACCCCATTACCCCAAAAATCATGTGCTGAATGTCTGTAAAATATATGGTCACTAACACCATATTCCCTATACGCCACTTGGCGTGACGGGGGTACTTTACTTACTTACTTAATTAGTAAAACTAATAGTTCACTGAAAAAAAAATTGAAAGTTATACGTTTTTTTAAAATGCTTTTTCTTTGCGGCAAATTACAAAAAGTTTGATAAATCGTGACATAATTAATTATCGTGGAATGTGATGCTCACAGATTCTCATGCTCATGGCGTTTGTAGTGGTGATATCGATTGATGCTGTGTGCTCGCATTCGCGAAGTTTTATTAATTTATTTTTTAAAAATGTTTGTGAAATGTTTATTTGTTGATTTTCCTGCTACTGGAAATGCATGAAGAGTAGAAAAACAGGTATTCTTGCAGCTTTTAGCTGTATATTAAAGCGCGTGACTGTTCATTTCTATTCTGTCTTTTAAGTTTTAAGCTTTGAAGATACTTTAGATATGACAGACTTTGAAATGGAAGTTCATTGGTTGATTCCATTTACGGTTTACGCAAATTGCTTACGTCATAAGCTGCAGCTGGACGATCTAGATTCAGGTAAAATACCAGGCTGCCTTTTTCATGTCTGGATTGCGATTTCCGGATTTGGCTTAAATCTGCGGGGCAAATTTCGTCCGAATTCACGTCGAGAACTATAGACTGTGCCTGCGAGGAAGCATCGGGGCGAACCAGAGAGTTGAAGACAGATACAGTCTTTCTGTGTAAATTCCTGACCAAGCTAATAATAGCGCCATTGTGAAGACGAAAGAAGCGGCCATTGAAAAAAGTAAAAATAATGACGGCAGCATAAACCGAAACGGAGAACATAGAAGTTGCGAAGTCACGAAGGATTTCCTTTGATTGAGTTTGGATTCCAGACGACGACACATTTTTCGCTTGGATTTTCATAATGAGAAAAGCATGTACTGCCACACAAAATAAACCACGGTTGTACAGCAATCCGTAAACGGAAGGCAGTGGGCATTGCGTGCATCTTTTTATTTTTTCAGAAAAGCAGCAAGTGTCAGTAGCTATCATGAATATGAGAACGAGCAAGGCGATATTCCATTCACTTATGCCAAACACAGAACGTGACAAATTCCTGAACACATGCGTCTCGTTCATCTTGCAGTTAGCTCGATCTTCACAATTTTCTCGTTTCTTAATCACATCTACCCACGGTTCTACACATTCAGGGACTGCGTCCATGTTGACGTCGTAATCAGCGTTAGAGTTCACGTTCTGTTTGTAATCAGGTCGCAGTCTTTTTGCTTCTCTGATGGACATGTACGGACTTCGGTTGCGTAGCGGCTTATTTTTGTTCACTTCTGCCTTTTCTCTGCCACACAAAGCACCTTCAGACTTGCCTTGTTCTTTTGTACACTCTCCAGGTTTGGTTATCGTTCCTTCTTTCTGTTCGGGTTTAGCGACATTCTCGACTGCTTGAACTGTCGTGAGTTTCGAAGATCGAGTCAGTGAGTTAAAGAGCCGCGCAAACAATCCTAGCGGAGCTGGCTCTGCTACGGGCTCTGCAACTACAATCTTTGTCTCATTCATAACTTCTTTGGGAATTTCTATGGCAATTTCTAACTTGGGCTCAACTTTTGGAATTATTGTCGTAGATTCCGGATTCTGATTTTCAATTTTGATCTCAGACTGAGCTCCTTTTGGTGTTGCTTTGACTATTTCTGATCGACTTCCTTTACTTGACACCTTGTAGCAAAACATCTGACCTCTAACTATTTGATTCTCAGAACGTATTTTGCTAACACTAGAAATGTCCGATATTTTACCAGCTTTTAATGGTGTCTTAGTACGCGGAGAGCTATTGCGCTTTGACTTGTGATTATCAGATGCTGTCTTTACACCATTAGCGGCCTCATGTGTTGTTGTAATTGTTTTTGTACTTTTTGTAGTTGTTCTAGTCCCCTTTATATTTTCAGTTGTTGATTTAGTATCGTGTGAAGCTTTATCGCTCTTTGATTCGATGTTTCTCTGCTCTTGTATTGTGTGTGCTTTATCAAATCCTTCACGGTAGGTTTTCATTTTTGAACGATCTTCGGAAAGATAACTGGAAGCTTGGCCTGCCTTTCGGTGGTCATTGATTAAGTAAGATTTTTCTGACGTCACTCCATCTAGCCTGTTGTAACGCGCAGTCGGCTTGTCACCTGATCGTGAGCGCGGTGTTTGGGTTGTGTCCTTATAAGCATACCCATGGTGGATGAAAGAATCATCTTTTGTCATGTTTTTCCTGAAATCACCCGGCTTGCCTCCTTCAAGATGACTGAAGAGCGGTCGTGTGTTCATGCTAACTGTTTGAGGAATCAAGTTTTGAAGATTTTGATACAATGATTTACTTATTTTCGAGCTTTCATTGTTCATATCTTTCTTGACATCCCGATGTGGTGTAACCAATTTCCCCCAGTTATCTCCCCCAAATTGATGGCGTCTTCATCGTTACGTTTTCTAGATCGAAGATGACCACTTTTACCGTGGTTGCTTGTTTTGTTTGCGTAGTCATTCCTAACATCAACAAGTTCATCGTTTTCTTTCCGCGTAGAAATATGCAAAAATGTGGGGTGAGGAAAGATATCCAAGTAATCTCCTTTCTTCATGGGACTACTTTGTCGTCGGGATTCTTTCTTACTGTGTGCTCCGTGTGTGTTGTTTACTACAGAAACGGAACCAACTGGAAGCGGTTTGTTTAGAAATGAAGGGTAGAATGCTCTGGGTTCTTTCAGATTGTTTACATTTCTGGCTTCTTCTAGCCAGGCACGAGCCACGTTATCGACTAAAGAGCTGTCAATTAATGAGGAGCTATATCGATCGGTTTGATTAGTCTCTGTTAATGACTTCTTAGCTGATCGTTGATTTCTTCTAAGCTTCTCGCTAAGAGTTAGATTTGTTGGTTCCGTTTCATGTTTTTGAACAGTCCGATTGCTTGCTTCGAGTTCATTTTTCAAGGCAGCCGTGTTTAAATGTGGACTTATTTTACCTATCGCTTTCTTTAATAACTCCTGTCTGGCATTTTCACGAATATTTCTCAATTTGTTCTGTTCTGTTCTCATCTCACCAGCGTTTGACGATTTTTTTTCCACGTTTTTCTTTTTGGAATCCTCACCCTGTCGCCCTTTCTCACCAAAAGAGGACGATAAATTTAATTTCTTGCCATCAAATGCTTTCTCAGTTTCATTTTTCTTTTTTTTTCTGTGAATTTCAGTTTTCCACTTTTTCCCAGCCTCTTTTAAATGTAGATGGTTCAGCTTTTTGTATTCACCGTCTGAGATACTATTCCCTTTTTTAGTAGTTTCTTTAGATGCGTAAACTTCTTTGGATGAGAAAAGTTCTAATTTGGAGTTCTCCGCTTTTCTCTTCTGATTATCGGCCACGACCTTCTTTTCATATTCTGGAATTATTTGTTTCTGTTTATTTCGGTCATTAGATTTGTTATTGGTTTTTTCTTTATCCCCATTCTGTTGACTCGCAGGTTTTGATTCAATTTTTCTAGAATTCTTCACGATATCTGTTATCTCTTGCACATTTACTCGAAGATTATTAATATTTTTAGTTGCTTTATACCGGATCTTGTCACTGATATTTTCTTCGTAATCCATTTTGAATATTCGAAGTGGTTTTTGTTTTCGGGGCACCTCCGTAATGTTAGCCTTTGTAGCCACCATGCTAAAAATGTCACTTCGCTCACTAATTTCGTGTTGGTGTTTAAACAGATCGGACCTACTTGAAATAATGCGTTCTTCACTATCTTTATTGCTCGTTGCGGTAATCTGTTTGTAATTTGCCGATACTACTTTCGTGCGTTCATTCCCAGACATATTCTCGTCCAGATTAACGTTTGAGACGCTATCATATTTACGGGACAGCTCAGTGCTTTCAATTCTTGTGTCGCTGCTTTTCTTTTCATACACAGCTTGAATTTTATCTGGTTCAACGTATGTTGTGTTCTCTGTCTTCTCAATTGGTTTTTCAACGCAGGCTAGATAACTCCGCGGAGAATAAGATATTTTATTTTTTATCGTACTTGTTTCTGACATACATTGATGGTTCTCGTGTAGAGAAGTATCTACGGGGTCGTCTATAAAACACGAAGCTTTCAAAGAATGATCACATTTGGCCGGATAGTCCTCGCAAAAATTTTTGCTAATGCTTGAGTTCAAATCACCTCTATCTGTTTCCGGTTGAGATAACTCTGCTGCTTCATTGGCTTTCGACAAGCTTGTCTTCGACCGAGGCGCGCTTTGGTGCCAACCGTACCCTTGTACTGGTTTGGCGTCAGCTACGCTCAAGTCGGTGTTAAAGGCTGCTCGACATCCATCATTTTCAGTATTATTTACAAGCGGATCACTAAATGTGTTTTCAAAGGAACACGCTTCTATCTGTATCCGACTGGGCAAAGTGTCGAGCATATAGTCACTTTTGTAATACGTTGAGGCATGTTTCATTTTTGAATCGTCTTTTAAAAAGAAATCTTTCTCTCGGACAGTCATCTCCCCTGTCATTGCTTCATTGCTATCTATCTCATCTTTTGATATGTAAGGTTCGTCCAAGCTGTGATCTGATATGCTGAGACCAGCTAAAAATGCGTTTATCTCACTTCTTCGTGATTCCATTGTGCTACTCCCGTTTGGAGACATGGATTTGTTTACTTGATTTACTTTCTTCTCAATTGTAGCATCACTGTCTTGTGTCGTACATGAATGCTCACCTTTATAAGATAAGGTATTTTTACGTACGTTAGGACTTGGACTCAAACCCTGCCTATTCATGACATCATATTTTATATTTGCGCGAGTAATGGCATTTTCTTTCTTTTGAACCAGTGCTGCCTTTGTTGTTTTGTCATTCAAGTGAGCTCTCACATCCGAAACACGTGCCGGCTCTACCTTTTGATGTGGCGGGATTTTGTTCGTTAAAGAAGTTTGTAGGTAACTCGGTCCAATATTGGCACCACCTTTGACCTCTAACGTTGATGTGAAGTCATGATTAACCTGTTTTGCCTCCCCTATATATTTCTCTTCTCTTTGGTAGCTATCTTTTGTTGTATTTGACTTTACTACTTGTTGGTGTGGTATGTTCTTGCTAGGAAAAACCGTTTGTCTTTCATTTAAGTCATTGCTCAAATGTACTTTAGAATTCATTTCATGTCTTTGATTATTTTCATCGTATTTCTTATCTCGTCTACCACCATTCTCATTAAGTGTATTTGTCTGCATGTGTGTTTGTCCTGTGGCAACTTTACTTTGGTTAGAGATAATTGCAAATTCCTGTCTGAATCTTGACTCAATTTGGTTTGTTTTTGGTGACCAGGTTTCGTATACATTTCTGACTGCCTCATGGGTCTCATTCTGAGTTGTACTGCCGTTCTCCTTGCTTAGCTGTTGTTTCAGAAACTTGTGGCTTGGCATGTTTTTATCAAAATTATATGATTTCGTATTGTTAGGTACACTTTTTAACTCACTTTTCACTGTTACAGTTGGGGAGGTCATTTCTTTCCCTTGGTACATATCCTCGCCAGCTCCAGTTTCTGCTTTACCATTACTTACTGTAGACACGATCTGTGGCATTTCCGTGTTGCTTGGTAGATTTATATGAGCATTCGTTTGATAATAATTTGGCTTGCTCAAAATATCACCTTTGATTCGTGGCGTGGTCTTTTCTTTATTCGAAATAATACCGTCACCTACATTGTATTCAACTTTATTGATCTCATTTCCTGCACCTTGTTGGTGTAGCATCTTTTTATCTGTATTAAGACTACATACAAATCCTTGTTTATTTGTTTTGCTATTTTCTGTGGGGGAATTAATTTCTTTCTTTTGTTTTGTCATCACCTCCGCATTGCAGTTTTTCTTGTTGTAAATGTCTTTTGATATATTCGTTTCTTCTAAAGTGTATTCTAATATTAGCTTCCCTTCATTTAGAATTGTTTCATTTTTGTTCTTACTTCTTGTTTCCTTGTTAGCACTGATTGGAGATAAAGTTGCTTCGTGCCTGCTTTTTGTTAATTTCTCGTTCCCATGTCCGTTCCTTTCATTCAAATGTGCCTGCTCTATCCTCTTCTCTGCATTGATCGAATAACCAGGTCTAACTTTTGATTCCTTGTAGATATTAGCTTTGTTCAAACTGATTTCCTTTCCCTGGTTTGTTACTTCTTTTCCCATCTTTCCTCGCGCGCTGATAATCCCTACGGTTGTAGATATCTGCCCAATATGGTTGTTCTCGGTTTGTTTACGAAAGTGACTAATGTTTCCATTGTTTTGTGCAGCCTTTATTGCATTAACTGCGGCAACATAATTCTCCGCTTCGAGTTTTATGTTCTCTCTTTTTCTTTTAGTCTCTTCTTCCTTATGATTCTGTACCAGTAGTTGGCTCGATTCTCTTTTGTTAAAATTGATATTAGTCGCGAGCCCTGCTCTACCCATTTGATTATTAACTCTTAGATACATGACATCTTTATCACCACGAACTCCATCGGCCATATCCTTTCTGCCAATGTTATCATTTGTTGGGAATTGTTGCTCCACGCTTGGAGAAACCTTCTTCTTATTCGTTGCAGGAATGACTGTGTAGTCGTGTCTGTCACGTGGCTCGAAGTCCATGCTCTTTCTAGGCGGAGTTGATTCTTTGAAAACTCCTATTTCCTGTTTCTCTCTCCAGTTAACATCTTTCCCTGTTAGAAACGATTCAACTCTATGATCTACAGCGTTCCTACCCACGTTATGTGTTGATGTATAACCTTGTCTAGAAATAACATTGTCTTTACAGTTTCCTTGAGTTAATTCCCCTGTAAGTACATCCAATGTTTTCTCTTTTCTAACGAAGCTTTCATTTCGTTTGAGTTGTTCTACATCCTTACCTTCAGCTTTCATATGAGAGTTAATCACATATTCGTACCTGCCACCAGATTCACTTCTTTTGTCTTTCTTAGATGTGTTCAGCTCTTTTGACTTTCCAAAGTCTGTTTTGTCCTTCTTATCGTTTTTATGTTTTCTTGTACTTATCTGCTCCGATGTGAATTCTGGGACGGATTGAGGGAAAGTTGGAACAAGCATAAACCCTTGCCGGCCGCTCGATTCGAGCTTGTTGCTTACTTTGAATGAGATCGGTTCCTTCCTTTCACTACCAGTTTCTCTTATTTTATCACCCATAGTATTATTATCGTTATTTTTTTTCTTATTATCTCCTGAAATTTTATCCTTTTTCTTATAGCTGTGCTTCCCTTTGCTTTGCCGCTCATTAGACTGTTCTTGCATGTTCTTATTATTAACAGAAGCGACACCGTGTTCTTCTCTATCGTTTGTATCATTCCAAATGTTTTTTGTTGGCGAGTTCAACTTTCGTTTTTGGCTTGATGTTTCTTCGTTATGCTTTGGAGATATTTCTTTCCTGGCAATATTTAATTGTTCTTTTCCATGTTCTGGGCGATTATGCAAAGAAGTTATCGACAAATCGTGTTTATCTCTTGCTCCTATTTTATTTTTGTTTTTTGGAGAAATTATTTGATTTACTTTGCCGGCCGAGTCACCTTCTTTGTTCCTGGAGCTACTCCCTATTCCTTTGTGAGACTGCATAACCTGCGGTGTGGTTACGGCCGATTCTTTACCATTTACTTTACTGTTGCCGGCAATATTTCCCTTTGTATTATAATCTTTTCTGTCTTTCTCCTTACTTTTAACATCTGAGATGTTTGACACTTTAGCTCCAACATGTAAGCTGTCGCCATGAAGGTTATCTTTACAGTTACCATCTGCTTTACTCTGTAACTTACTATCTCTCAGTCGCTTCTCATCCGTGGTTAAGAAAGTTCTCGCAGTTAATGTTGGAACAAGGTCTGACCCCTTTCTAAAAATATCGTTTCTTGGAACCGCTTTAATCTCGTGATCTCCTTTTCCTTGAAAACTTGTAACGTTTTCTGCACTACCGGCAGTTTTTACCAAATTATCTTCTGTTTTCTTCCCTGATGATTTCTTCTCAGTAATTAAACCGCCAGCAGCACAACCCTTTCCTTCGCCACGAGAAGGCGAACTTACTTTACTGATTGAAAGTCCCTTATTATTTACACTTTCATCTTTCTTCTCATTAATCGTCTCATTTATATTTCGCGTCCTCTCAGATGAGCGCTGTGGCGAAGTTTTAGGTGAATCCTTTTTCTCAATGTTCTTTCCACCTTTCGTTTCCAGAATCGTGTTCTCCATTTTCCAAGTTGCTCCACCTTTGTTTATAGGTGAGAATACTTTATCACTCCAGCAATCCTTCTCGTTTATTTCTTCAGCCTTTCTGTCAAGTATGGCGTCTGCCATTTTCCAAATTCTTTCATCTTTGCTCAGCGGTGAACTAAATGTTTTACTCCAGAATTGGTTGTTATCTATGACGTCATCTTTGGCTTTATTTGCATCACTCATTTTCCAAGCAGATAAGTATTTTGTATTTGTCCAACAATTTGCCTCTTTCGAAGCTTCTGTTTTGTTTTCATGAGTGTAATCATCGACTGTCCATGACTTCCCTGGAGATTTACCGCCAGAGTACATGACGTCATTCCCCGAGTACATGCTCCCTTTTTCTTCATTGTCGTAATGTAAATATCCACTATTTGTCCACATTGCTCCATTATTTCTGTGACTTGATGGATTGTTTTCAATGTAATCGTTGCTTGTTGACTTCGCAGCATAGATTCTTCCTGTGGTATAAACATTTCCTTTCTCGTTATCTGCTTCCCCAGACTCCGCTACTGTTGAATATCCGTAGCTGGCAGACGTAGTATATGGACATCCAAAAAAGAATTGAATATCTTCATTCTTCAGGTTATTATACTGACCATATTCAGGAAGCGTTGAACCAGCATTTCTACGTTGTAACATCTGACTATCTTTAAATGATTCTGTTTCGTTAATTTTCTCTACAACATTATATTTTGCATACCGGTCGATCATTTCCTTCTCTTCTTTATCAACAAAACCGGAGTCAGCATTTCTAAATTTAGAAAACTTCACGAAGCATCTTTTATCCTTTTCTTCACGATTCTTTACCGGCTGTGTGGTAGGAACCACTTCCCTACGTCCCTCAAACCTCGAAGTTTGACTGTCCAGATGAATTTTTCCAGCATCGTGAAACTTGCCACCGATGTGTTCTATGTGCTGTTTCTGACCTGGTACCTCACTTTTACCAATGTAGCTCTGGACCAGGCTAATGTTCCCATCTTCTACTTTATATGGGAGACATTTGTCTGCATCAATATTCGACTCTATAAATGGAAAGGTTTTCAGTTTCACATCTCTTAATGCTTCATCATCCCGAATTACTGACTTCATCATATTATCAGACAGTTCAACATGGAAGGTATCGTTTCTAGATAAAGACTCTTGAGTATTTTGAACAAACATGTCCGACTGTGGGTTTACACGATCTTGTAGTTCATCTAACCGACAAACTGCTCGATTCCTGTGGGACGGATGTTCATAACTAACCAAATTGGAGGCAATATCCGAATTTGCAGGGCCTTCAAGAATAAAACTTCCCATAATAATGTTGTTGCCTGCTTCTTCGTGGCTGACCATCGCCTGTACTTCAGGAATTGCTGAAATCTCATGGATGTCGCAAATATTTTGTAAGGGTTCGTGGTTGTTAATGAAACCGTTACTAAAGTTTTGCAGTTTGCACGATGTTGGGTCATCTTCGTCACATCCACAGTTGACGTTTTTATTTTCATTGTCGTGAACGCTTTTAGTAATCTTCTTTGCTATTTCTTTTCTACTGAAAATGTATGCTGATTTACTTACTTCCGGAACTCTGGCTTGATTGAAAGATCTATTTTTGAACGGGGTTCTGGACTTTGCTTTTACGGCGGGCTTTTGATTCAAGTAGAGTTTGTTGGTGCTCGTGTGGATATTTAAGCTCTTAAACGTACTGACACTGCTTTTTTGGTTGAATAAACCTGCCAGGGCTGATTTATAAGATGGACTGACATTTTTGCCATCATATCTGACGCAATTTTTATTTGCAGAATTATTTACAAAACAAGATACAGCTCTTGTTTTTGTTTCTAAGTTCGCAGATTTTTTTCTTTCGGAACTGTTGGTGACATTATTCTGTAGTTCACTTTCATGTTTGTTGATGTTTCCTGATATATTTCTTTCGTGGCAGTATTCTTTTCTTTTCGTGAAAAAGTATCCCATTCCAGTGCTCTTGCTTCTGTACTTGGTGTCAGTTTCCTTTCCTTCAGATTTTGTGATGTTATTTGCTAGGAGACTTGGCGAGACAAAGTCGTTCACCAGAAGATTAGGCTTCTGGAAGTTTTCAACACTGCCCGATGTGAGGTATGGCGTTTCTGTAACAGTTGCCAGGTTGGATGTCGTGAGCTTTATTGCCGAATCCACAGTTGCAGTTTGAGTCAAATCAGTCTTGCTTTTATTAATTTTTCTATAACAGAATGGGTGTTTTTTCGCGACGTTTGTGGATTCTTTAGTGCTTGTTTTCATCTGTTTTTCTTTGTGATTTTTTATACATTTAATATTTTCTTTGGTTTTCGTCAGCAATTTTGGCTCACTCGATACTTCGTGAACCTTTAACTTATTTCTTTGGTTAACTTTATAAAATGGATTGACTTTATTGTTGTGTGTTCTATTAACAACTGGCCTTGTTTGAGCGTTGTCAAAAGCGTCTGCGTCCAACGTAGTGGTATCAACTTGTTTCATGATTTCATTTGTAGCTGTTAGGGATGTTAAAGTGCTGAAGAAGTTGTCATTTTCTTGGAATGAACGTGATGTTTCGTTGGAATCACGTGATTGACTAAAAGGCCGAAAGTTGCCTTGATAGCCGTTCATTGTGAGAGCCGAGTCACTGTCTGAGCATTCTATTTTCTCGCAAAACTCGGAGATAGTGTTAACTAAACTTGCCTTACTGCTCTCGTTCAATAGCCTCAGCTGTTTCACGTCGTTTCTGCTATTTAAAAGCATGACGTGTCTATTTTCCAATTCTGAGTTAGAACCGTCATCTAATGCTGCCGTAAAAATGACTCCCAGTGTCGATTCAGGAGGTGCTTGTTTGTTTAATATTTCATCAATTTCTGTATTGTTATTATTTTCCTCAAAAATGCTTCCTTCTTCCACATGTGACTTATCTTTACTAACAGATGTGTCTGTTGAAAGGCAATCAGAAACAAAGCCAGCTCTAGAAGACACAGTCTCTGCAGCATTGGGCTGTGTTGCGTCGCTTGCGTGGCTAGTTCGCTGACAAGTGCTGTCTCTTGAGAATGTGATATCTTTGTTGACCATTGGATAAATGTTATTGTTTTCTAAATTATCAACCTTATCGACCTCCAAATCTCTTGCATCAAGAAATTTGCTAAGTATCATGTTATCTACTGACTCCACCACATTCTTGACATCGCCTATTCTGCTATTACTCACTGACTCCACCATATTCTTAAAGTGGCCTATTCTGCTATTACCCACTGACTCCACTATATTTTTAACTGCCTTATCTTCGCTATTACTCACTGGCTCCACTGTATTCTTAGTGTCGCCTATTCTGCTATTACTCATCGACTCCACTATATTCTTAACCTCGCCTATTCTGCTATTACTCACCGACTCCACTATATTCTTAACCTCGCCTATTCTGCTATTACCCATTGACTCCACTATATTTTTAACTGCCTCATTTCCGCTGTTACTCACTGACTCCACTATACTTTTAACCTTATCGATGCTGATATTATCCACTGACTCTACTATATTCTTAACTATGCCCTGGCAGCTATTTTTCGCTGACTCCATTATATTCGTAACAGCATTCATGTACCTCTCTTCATCTGACTCCACCTTATTATCGATTGTTTCAACTGGACTATTATCCGCATACTCTACGTCTACAATCCTGCATTTGCTGCAACCATCTTCAATATTATTCACAGTTGTATTTAACACCCTCTTCCGTGATGATAAGATAACTGTCTTTCCAAATCTCAGCTTTGGTTTGGTTTTAATTTTCTTTGTTATTATAAAGTTATCCGTGTCTATATATTTATCAGCACTTTTGACTTTGTGTCGCCCGAAATTGAAATATTTCTTATCAGTTAATTTGCTTTTGTTAGATGCCTCCTCTTGTAAGTTTTGGTAATCGGTTTTGGTGTTTCCTTTTGCTGTTTTTTGAGTTAATTTCGTTCCAGATGTGGTTATAATTCCAATGATACTTCTAAGCAACCCGCTTTTTTTAAAATCTGTTTTCCTATGAGAAGTATCGCCTGTCTCTGGATCTCCTAAAACAATCTGCGGCTTTCCTCTGGCGCTTGTGTTTGTCTGGAAACTTTCGTTAATATCAGGGTTTCTGGTTTCGAAAAAGTCTCCAAAGTCTTCTTCAAACGCCCTCTGTTTCATCGATTCAAAAACGCGTTTGTACTGTTCAAAGTTAAAACTTGTTAGTGAAGGAGTCATATTTGATTCGTTTGGCGCTCCCATCAAATTGTAAATCTTATGTGGTTGGGTAGCAGCGTCTGCAGTGTCCAGAGAGAAGTAATTCGGTTCGGCTTCTTGAAATAGGAGTTCCGTGAATTTAGGTCCCTTTGAGAACGTATTAGGAAATGTACTTTTTAGGTGCTGTAACTCACGCGGTATGTGTTCAGAGGAGTGAAAGTAACTATCATCAGATTTATCGACACTACACACTCCAATTGTGTTATATTTCACTTGGCTTTTCACACCGCAGTGATAACTTTGTTCACCCGCTGGTTCCACAGGGCAGGATGTTTCGCTATATTCATGATAGATTTCGTAGCTGGAATTAATTGGATCGTCTTTCTTCGCTTTTGACACGTTCCTGCCCACGAGCCTTAACCTTTCCTTATTCTCCCGGTCGTCGCCACCTTCTTGTTTACCAAAGCAGTAGCCAGTGTAATCACCGCTGCCTCTTACGTCAGAGTAATTGCTCTCGCAAGACTCGTCCATATTTATGCTCTCGTCATTGTGCTCGTAATAATCGCCCTTCTCTTCGACAGTATCAACAGGATTATTATTATTGCAGTTTGGATCATAACAGTTACCAGCCTCCCTTACAGAGTTATCTCCATTATTTACCTCAAAAGTGTTGTTGCAGTTTTTGTCAAAGTAACATGGATTATATTTAGCTACATTTACTTCTTTACAACTATCGATCTTTTTAGTAGATTTCTCACTTTTTTTCTTGATTGGTTTTGCCCGATTCAAGTTCTTCTCTTCATAATAAAGAACTTCGCTATTACAAGTCAAATTTGTGCCTGAAGAACTCGATAATTTTCTGGATTTTTTGGATTCGGTTTTTGAATGTGTGTATGTGTCCAGTTCTCCGCCGGTTTGAGAATACTTCAAGGTACTTTTCAGAAAGATATTTTTTTGCTTTTCTTCTGGTGTCTTCACATCATAGCAGCGGTAATCGCGCAGAGCGACCTCTGGTGGAGTTTTCTTGACTTCTTTAGCTGACTCTTCAACTACAGGCACATTCTTGAAGGGTCTCTCAATGCCGTAGTATCTATCATCATCATCCTCTTCTTCTTCTTCTTTCCCTTCTTGATGCTCGTCGTCATCACCATTTTCATCATTATCATACAAACACTTATCATCATCTTCTGTTTTTTCTTCCGCATATTCATCATTTTCTTCAGTTTCTTTACAATTATGTTTTTTCTTATTCTCGTTCTCGTTAGTTCCTTTACTATCTCTCTTTCCAGCAGTTGTTAAAGTTTCAGATTTTCCTCTTTTGTTCGGAAATTTCTTGTCATAGAGTTTATATTTTTTGCAGATGACAATAAGTTCATCCTTACTGAGGTGCACACACTCCCGGTGGAGTTCATCGACATCTGTATCCTCCAGACCGCATTTATTGTATGCCTTATTATTCTCATTATTATTGTGTTCTTTTTTCTTTTTGCAACCTTTGCCATCTTCTCGTTTGCCTTTTTCTTGTGTTGGGTGCTTATCTCTGCAATTTTGTTGCCCCCTATTATGGCAACTTTTTTCGGATTTAATTTGAGTTGGGTCTCTGCATGGTCTCTCACTTATTCTACTGTCAGTGATACTAATGCACAATTCATCATCAACATCATCATCATCATCATCATCGTCATCATCGTCTTCTTCTTCATTTTCTTCCTCATCGTCGCAATCTTCTTCATCCTCTTCATCTTCTTCAATGCATTCTTCTTCTTCTTCATCTTCCTCTTCACAATTTTCAACCTCATCTTCGCCATCATCTTCGCCTTCACCTTCGTCATCGCCATCGTTATTATCGCATATTTCCCGACAATGTCTCTGTTGTCCACAAATCGATAAACCCTCCTGAAACAAGGGTCCGTGCTGTTCACCTCGATCTTCCGGATCAGAAATCTCAGCCTCGATTGGTGTAATCACTTCGCTTGTCACCCGGACATGATGATCCACGTTATTAACTCTTATGGGCCCGTCCACAGACACACTATTGGCCGCATGTGCAGGTTTTAACTCTAACGTCCCCATAAGAAACTGATGAAAGATCTTGTTAACGGCAAACAAGGGTTGGTTAAAGTTAACATCTGCATCAACGCCATGGTACCAAGACTTTATCCCATAAAAAATATCATCACTATCCATTGTTCCATAAGATGTACACTCTTTAATGGTCAAATATGTTTCCTGCGGTGCCAGATATTTGACTTCTCCTGGTCGTGATGATACTGCTGTGAGGAAATAACAACGGGTCATTATTGTTTTACAAATCATGAAAATAAATAAATTTACCAGATTTATGCTTATATATATTTTTTATATTAAATATTTTTTTATGGTTATCTTCCTCTTGTTCGTCTTCTTTTTTCCTTGTTCTTTCCCTTGCTACTTTTTTCCATCTTCATATTCTTATTTTTTTTTAAAATCTACGATATCTCTTTTATCTTCTCGGTTGGATTTATCTTCTTCGTTTTGTTTTCTTTGTTTCTTTTTCTTCATCGGCTTCTTCTTTATCTGCGCTTTTTTCTTTTTCGTTTTAATTGTCTCATTTCTTCTTTATTCTTTGTCTTTGTCTTCTTCTTTATCCCCGTTCATTTCTTCTACTTCTCTTCCTTAATGTTTTTCTCAATCACCATATGGAATGCCTATGGCATTTTGTTGCTTTAAAAGTTGCTGTGAAAATAACAAAGAACTATTTTTTTTAACTATCCAACCCTAAACATCCGACTTTAAGAAATACTTATTAACATATTGTGCTTTCCTTTTTCGATCACTTATTTTTTCCAGTCAGTGCCTTTGCTTGTCACAAGTTAATAATGTAGGATTTTGTTGAACGGTCAACTATGAGTCGCTATTTTACTGATGGTCATGCAAACACAAATAGGGATTAAATAAAAAAATAAACATTAGACTGAACACATCGTGCCGACTGCACTGTATATGTGGATTATGTTGTGAACCTAAAGTACCATCGGTTGGTATCATACTAAAGATACATATTGTTAAGAAAGATTGAAGATCATTTTTCTCTCTCTGTTGACACGCTTTTCACACATGCACAGTTGCTAGCTTTAATCACAAAGCAGCATTTTAGTTATAATCATTAAGAAATGTTGCTACAGGTATGAAAAACAATCACGAAGACACATACCTTCATTAATGGATGTCTGCGCATCACTAACTAAGAATTATGGAAAAGTACAAGCCAAAAACCAGTGGACAAAGAGATACAAATAAGACGATGACACTGGATAGGACACACACTGCGGAAACCAAATGAGAGTATTATACGAAAGGCCATTCTTTGGAATCCCGAGGGTAAGAGACAAAGAGGAAGACCAAAACATTCTTGGAGAAGGCAGATGGAAGCAGAGATAAAGATGATGGGAAATAAATGATCTTAAAAGATTGGCAAGAAACAGAACAGCTTGGAAAGTGTTTGTTGAAGACTTGTGCTCCACAGGACAAAGAGAGTAAAAAGTGTTTGTTGAAGCCCGATGCTCCACAGGGAGTTGAAAGTGTTTGTTGACGACCTATGCTCCACCGAGAGCTCAAAGTGTTTGTTGAAGACCGATGCTCCACAGGGAGTTGAAAGTGTTTGTTGAAGATGTATGCTCCACAGGGAGTTGAAAGTGTTTGTTGAAGATCTATGCTCCACAGAGAGCTCAAAGTGTTTGTTGAAGATCTATGCTCCACAGAGAGCTCAAAGTGTTTGTTGAAGACCGATGTTCCACAGGGAGTTGAAAGTGTGTGTTGAAGATGTATGCTCCACAGGGAGTTGAAAGTGTTTGTTGAAGATCTATGCTCCACAGAGAGCTCAAAGTGTTTGTTGAAGAGCTATGCTCCACAGAGAGCTCAAAGTGTTTGTTGAAGATCTATGCTCCACAGAGAGCTCAAAGTGTTTGTTGAAGACCGATGCTCCACAGAGAGCTCAAAGTGTTTGTTGAAGATCTATGCTCCACAGAGAGCTCAAAGTGTTTGTTGAAGACCGATGCTCCACAGAGAGTTGAAAGTGTTTGTTGAAAATCTATGCTCCACAGAGAGCTCAAAGTGTTTGTTGAAAACCGATGCTCCACAGGGAGTTGAAAGTGTTTGTTGAAGATCTATGCTGCACAGAGAGCTCAAAGTGTTTGTTGAAGACCGATGCTCCACAGGGAGTTAAAAGTGTTTGTTGAAGATCTATGCTGCACGGGGAGTTGAAAGTGTTTGTTGAATATCTATGCTCCACAGAGAGCTCAAATTGTTTGTTGAAGATATGTGCTCCACAGGGAGTTGAAAGTGTTTGTTGAAGATCTGTATTCCACAGGGAGTTGAAAGTGTTTATTGAAGATCTGTAATCCACAGGGAGTTGAAAGTGTTTATTGAAGATCTGTTCTCCACAGGGAGTTGAAAGTGTTTATTGAAGATCTGCGCTCCACAGGGAGTTGAAAGTGTTCATTGAAGATCTGTGCTCCACAGGGAGCTGAAAGTGTTCATTGAAGATCTGTGCTTCACAGGGAGCTGAAAGTGTTCATTGAAGATCTGTGCTCCACAGGGAGCTGAAAGTGTTCATTGAAGATCTGTGCTCCACAGGGAGCTGAAAGTGTTCATTGAAGATCTGTGCTCCACAGGGAGCTGAAAGTGTTCATTGAAGATCTGTGCTCCACAGGGAGCTGAAAGTGTTCATTGAAGATCTGTGCTCCACAGGGAGCTGAAAGTGTTCATTGAAGATCTGTGCTCCACAGGGAGCTGAAAGTGTTCATTGAAGATCTGTGCTCCACAGGGAGCTGAAAGTGTTCATTGAAGATCTGTGCTCCACAGGGAGCTGAAAGTGTTCATTGAAGATCTGTGCTCCACAGGGAGCTGAAAGTGTTCATTGAAGATCTGTGCTCCACAGGGAGCTGAAAGTGTTCATTGAAGATCTGTGCTCCACAGGGAGCTGAAAGTGTTCATTGAAGATCTGTGCTCCACAGGGAGCTGAAAGTGTTCATTGAAGATCTGTGCTCCACAGGGAGCTGAAAGTGTTCATTGAAGATCTGTGCTCCACAGGGAGCTGAAAGTGTTTATTGAAGATCTGTGCTCCACAGGGAGCTGAAAGTGTTTATTGAAGATCTGTGCTCCACAGGGAGCTGAAAGTGTTTATTGAAGATCTGTGCTCCACAGGGAGCTGAAAGTGTTTATTGAAGATCTGTGCTCCACAGGGAGCTGAAAGTGTTCATTGAAGATCTGTGCTCCACAGGGAGCTGAAAGTGTTCATTGAAGATCTGTGCTCCACAGGGAGCTGAAAGTGTTCATTGAAGATCTGTGCTCCACAGGGAGCTGAAAGTGTTCATTGAAGATCTGTGCTCCACAGGGAGCTGAAAGTGTTTCTTGAAGATCTGTGCTCCACAGGGAGCTGAAAGTGTTCATTGAAGATCTGTGCTCCACAGGGAGCTGAAAGTGTTCATTGAAGATCTGTGCTCCACAGGGAGCTGAAAGTGTTCATTGAAGATCTGTGCTCCACAGGGAGCTGAAAGTGTTCATTGAAGATCTGTGCTCAACAGGGAGCTGAAAGTGTTTATTGAAGATCTGTGCTCCACAGGGAGCTGAAAGTGTTCATTGAAGATCTGTGCTCCACAGGGAGCTGAAAGTGTTCATTGAAGATCTGTGCTCCACAGGGAGCTGAAAGTGTTCATTGAAGATCTGTGCTCCACAGGGAGCTGAAAGTGTTCATTGAAGATCTGTGCTCCACAGGGAGCTGAAAGTGTTCATTGAAGATCTGTGCTCCACAGGGAGCTGAAAGTGTTTCTTGAAGATCTGTGCTCCACAGGGAGCTGAAAGTGTTCATTGAAGATCTGTGCTCCACAGGGAGCTGAAAGTGTTCATTGAAGATCTGTGCTCCACAGGGAGCTGAAAGTGTTCATTGAAGATCTGTGCTCCACAGGGAGCTGAAAGTGTTCATTGAAGATCTGTGCTCCACAGGGAGCTGAAAGTGTTTATTGAAGATCTGTGCTCCACAGGGAGCTGAAAGTGTTCATTGAAGATCTGTGCTCCACAGGGAGCTGAAAGTGTTTATTGAAGATCTGTGCTCCACAGGGAGCTGAAAGTGTTCATTGAAGATCTGTGCTCCACAGGGAGCTGAAAGTGTTTATTGAAGATCTGTGCTCCACAGGGAGCTGAAAGTGTTCATTGAAGATCTGTGCTCCACAGGGAGCTGAAAGTGTTTCTTGAAGATCTGTGCTCCACAGGGAGCTGAAAGTGTTTCTTGAAGATCTGTGCTCCACAGGGAGCTGAAAGTGTTCATTGAAGATCTGTGCTCCACAGGGAGCTGAAAGTGTTCATTGAAGATCTGTGCTCCACAGGGAGCTGAAAGTGTTCATTGAAGATCTGTGCTCACAGGGAGCTGAAAGTGTTCATTGAAGATCTGTGCTCCACAGGGAGCTGAAAGTGTTTATTGAAGATCTGTGCTCCACAGGGAGCTGAAAGTGTTCATTGAAGATCTGTGCTCCACAGGGAGCTGAAAGTGTTCATTGAAGATCTGTGCTCCACAGGGAGCTGAAAGTGTTCATTGAAGATCTGTGCTCCACAGGGAGCTGAAAGTGTTCATTGAAGATCTGTGCTCCACAGGGAGCTGAAAGTGTTCATTGAAGATCTGTGCTCCACAGGGAGCTGAAAGTGTTTATTGAAGATCTGTGCTCCACAGGGAGCTGAAAGTGTTTATTGAAGATCTGTGCTCCACAGGGAGCTGAAAGTGTTTATTGAAGATCTGTGCTCCACAGGGAGCTGAAAGTGTTTATTGAAGACCTGTGCTCCACAGGGAGCTGAAAGTGTTCATTGAAGATCTGTGCTCCACAGGGAGCTGAAAGTGTTTATTGAAGATCTGTGCTCCACAGGGAGCTGAAAGTGTTTATTGAAGATCTGTGCTCCACAGGGAGCTGAAAGTGTTTATTGAAGATCTATGCTCCACAGGGAGCTGAAAGTGTTTATTGAAGATCTATGCTCCACAGGGAGCTGAAAGTGTTTATTGAAGATCTGTGCTCCACAGGGAGCTGAAAGTGTTCATTGAAGATCTATGCTCCACAGGGAGCTGAAAGTGTTTATTGAAGATCTGTGCTCCACAGGGAGCTGAAAGTGTTTATTGAAGATCTGTGCTCCACAGGGAGCTGAAAGTGTTTATTGAAGATCTGTGCTCCACAGGGAGCTGAAAGTGTTTATTGAAGATCTATGCTCCACAGGGAGCTGAAAGTGTTATCATGGTCAGCGCTGTCGTCATCATCTTAGTAGCGGAATCTGGGATTTTACCATCATCATGTGCCATACTCACAGGCGTAGGCGATTATGTCCCTCCACATTTCACAGTATCAATTCTATTGTTGACTGACTCCCGTGCCATGACACCAAGCTATCCAATATCCCCTCTCTCTTGGTCTTCGGCGATTTATCTCTTTCCCTCTATTTTACGTGTTGTGACCAAGTATTCCAACTTTCCTCTTCTCAAGATGACACTGTCAGTTTTAAATATTGTAACCTCACAGTAGATATCAGATGTATTTGAGAGTAAAGGTTATGTAAAGGTATAGGTAAAGGTATAAGTGAGGTAAAGTAAAGGTAAAGGTATAGGTGAGGTAAAGTAAAGGTAAAGGTATAAGTAAAGGTATAAGTGAGGTAAAGTAAAGGTAAAGGTATAGGTGAGGTAAAGTAAAGGTAAAGGTATAAGTAAAGGTATAAGTGAGGTAAAGTAAAGGTAAAGGTATAGGTGAGGTAAAGTAAAGGTAAAGGTATAAGTAAAGGTATAAGTGAGGTAAAGTAAAGGTAAAGGTAAAGAACAAGATTTTGTATCGGCGTCTTAGCGCTCGAGTTTAAAACCATATGTGCTCGGCCGCCTATCTAGAAATGTTCGGAGACTTCTGGATAGTGTCGCTTCAAGCATCGAAACTCACGATACGGAGGCGGCAAACATCACCTTCCCAGAGTAAATTACCCTGGTCCCCATTTCTGCCAGCGGCTAGGTCGATCGCAGGGGATATTTTTTTTTTTATCCAACCACAACTACAATTGACACTGCTTCCAGCGGGAATCGAACACGGGTTGTCCGAACGTCGGTTGCCTAGTCGGGTGGTTTTTCCAACAAGGCTACCAAGGTCCCCATTTTTATGTTTAACGTGTTAAAGTAATGATCTCAGCCCGTTGTAAAGTAAGTGAAACTTCTCTCCCCTGCCTTGCTACTCATATGGGGGAAAATGATATTAGTGACCATTTTTTTCTACGACCGCGACACGCTTTTAGGTAATGTGGTCGGTATCACGCCAGGTCGTCTTTCTTCTTTTTCTACCTTTCAGCTCCCTGTGGAGCATAGGTCTTCAACAAACACTTTCCAAGTCGTTCTGTCTCTTGCCATTATTTTAAGATCATTCCATGTCTTCCCCATCATCTTTATCTCTGCTTCTGTCTATCTTCTCCAAGAATTTCTTGGTCTTCTTCTTTGTCTTTTACCCTGGGGATTCCAAAAAAGGGCCTGTTGTGTAATAATAATCTCAGTTGGCTTCCGCAATGTGTGTCCTATCCAACGCCATCGTCTTCGCTGTATCTCTTTATCCACTGGTATTTGACTGGTACATTTCCATAATTCTATGTTAGTTATTTTGTCCTGCCATTTCCGTCCTTTTATTCTGTGTAAGCATCCATTAATGAAAGTCTGTATCTTCATGATAGGCCGTCTTTACTTCCAAGAAAATCTCAGATACCAATTTTTTAGTGGCCGGGTGAATCCCGGAGCCTTGTTGGTCAGCAATAAAAAATTCACCACTTCTGGGAATTGAACCTAGAATGTAAAAAAGTGCTACTTGAACGTGCCAACTGGCAACATCTATCAAGAAAAAAAACGTAAAGTACAAGACAAAATTCCGCCTCCGAGTAGCCCTGTGTACATTCGGAGACATATTAATCGGTTTAGCGGAAAGAGAATTTGTGATCCCGTACGACAATCTAAAAATATACTCATAAAGACATCCAACATAAAATTTATGGTATATAATTATATCTGGTATCATCACAGCAGACATTTTGAGTGTATTAATAAAATATATCCAACAACTAAGTCAACATCATTATATCTGGTATTTTTAAAACATGGTTTTTTATGCGTTCGCCAGCTTTTACCTCTGACGAAGTCCCTAGAGACTAGGAACTTAATTTTGCGTGTTAATCCACTTTTCCCTGGCAACCGTGTGCACAGGGGTCCCTCGCCGCATGGGCAGGTAACTCCGCCTTCGGAGGTACTCATATTTTCTTCCATCCTTGAGTAATTGACGTTTCAAGCCGGGCCTCGCTGCTGAGACCAGGGGGTGGTTGACGCAGAGAGAAATCTAAAATAAAAAATCCCAACTGGTACAGCCGGGATTTGAACCCATAACCTCTCTGTCTCGAAGCCGACGTCTTGCCTCGAGACCAACCAGTCCCTCAGACATGTATTTTAAAAGTATTAATAAAATATATCCAATAAATTATTCAACAACACCTCTGACATTACAACACTCATTCTGAAAGATGTCTTGAGTGAGTCTGTAATTAGTGGTAAGCACCAAACTTAAACAAATCTTCATGTATGCCACAACATATCCTCTCAATTCACATATGACACATAACACTAATCTGATAGTGTCTATATTTTCCTACTATCCCATACTGTTGAGTAGTTCGGCAGCACTAGGCCAGTACTGTTGTTTCTTTACCGAATTAAGACAAAAGAAAAAAAAAACCAGTACCCACTTAAAGTTGTTAAGTTTAATTTCTTTCAAGTCAAAAGACCGATCTATACTCCAATATAGGGTTAGCGGGGTAGTGTTCTGCCATACCAAAGGAGGAGTAAGACGTCTTGTCTTAGTTGGAATACTTGGTTACAACTGGCAAAATAAAAGGAAAGAGAGATCGCGGACGACAAAGAGAGAAAATACTGGATAGCTTGGTGTCATGGCATGGAAAACAGTCAACAACAGAACTGATACGATGCACTGTAGATAGAAGATTGTGGAGGGACATGATCGCCTACGCCAACCGGCAGGGTACATGATGAAGATGATGATGATGATGAAGATACTCCAATATGCAGCAGAAACGTGGAGAATGAACCAGACGATAGAAAGCCGACTAAGAGGATTTGAAGGTCGATGTCTTAAGAAGATTCTAAATTTTTGTTGGGAGACAACACATAACGAACAAAGATGTCGCCAGAAGGTCAGGCAATAACAACATCAATCAAGAAATGAAAAAGAGACGTTGGAAATGGTTACCATGTTCTACGAATGGAACAAACCAGACATCAGCACCTAGCATTAACATGGACACCACCTGGCAAACGAATGGAACAAACCAGACATCAGCAACATGGACACCAACTGGCAAACGAAGAAGAAGCAAACTATTGGGGGACATGGTGACGAACCATAAATGATGATATGAAAGAGACTGGCAGGTCCTGACGAGAGTTGTCCATGCTTGTTCCAGACCAGATTGGGTGGAGGTCTCTTGTGAATGTCCCATGCTCCGACCGAATTTCAGAGGATTAAGAAGAAGTTTAGTTTAGTTTAGTTTAGTTTAGTTTAGTTCACACAGATCGTGTTCTTTGCACATTGGACAATCCCATACTCTCAGTTCCCCTCCTCAGAATCTCTCACAGCGTGTCCTGGCCACCGCCACAGGCTCTAGCAAATCACTGAAGATCGTTTCAGCACAAGAGCACGAACACCGCAGCACCGGGTACAAAATTGAAAATGGAATTTGGTATTTGTCCCACAACAATTGTTTTGTTATATTTATATTAGCGGAGATATTTTGGAATTTTAACTGCAGAGGTTCTTAAACGTGTGCAGAGGGCACATGGTACCTCTTGGTTCTTGCCATTATCCAAAAGGACTAGACATATTGGATCTCACTATACACGAGACCAGGAATTAATGAACCCAAGAAAACTCCGCAGCTTCGAATCAATAAATTCCCGCGACGTTTGGCGGTGTTCGATTGAAGACCCTTTCTGTACAGTGGTCAACATCCTAACTCTAAACCATCCAGTATAAGACACTAATTAATATATTAGCAAACTTACTGACTTCCTGTGTGTTACCGGGGCCTCATTATGAGGGAAGTAAAGAATAGTGACACTGTGACCTTCCAAGCATGTCGTAAGAGGCGACTAAGGAGGTTGATCGATGGCTTGACAAGCTGTCATTGTAAAAAGTTTTGTTATGGAAACAGCGCCATATATTTTAGAGCAGTGATCTCTGCAAAATGTGCCATTTTGGCACGCAAGGTTTCTGTTTTTGAGATTGTGGTTCTTCCCTATGTGCCGTCTTCGGCTCGAAAGGACAATAGATAGATAGATAGAAACTTACTGACAAATCATGAATGCTTGCAACAAATCGTCTGTTAAGACGTCATAGCTAATATTAGTAGCCTCCGTCAGTCATAGTTGACTATGTATTTTTCAGCGCCCCTAGAAATGTTATTTTTATCTTTTCTTTCGCCGTATATTCTCTTTTTCTATGAATCTGTCTGCTTCTTTTTTTTTTTTAGTTGGAACTTTAGAGTGTGTTTCCAAAGATTGCGGTCTGCAGCTATTTCTTCCCAGGTTGCAAGATTTATATTCAGTCTTCATGTCACGTTTACACACGTCTATAAATTGAAGTTTTGGACGCCCCCTATTCATTTTTGGGTAACATGCATAAAAACGCCTAAATAGTGAGTTTGAATAGTCAGTGTTTTTGTACAATTTGTTTCTTCTTCTTTGTCGTTATTACCTTTTCGAAGACTTCAGACATCAATGCACAGCTGAATGGTTTACTTCACGATAGTCCACAAATTTTATTCTTCGTCTAGGTTTCAGTATAAAACTTTGACTGAATATATAGACACTTCATACCACTCTCGTCTTCAACTTTCCAACTCCCTGTGCAGCATAGTCTTAACAACAAACAATTACCGATCCTGGAATGAGTTGAATATGGTGTATTCGAAACATCGTTCCCTGCTCACCAGCTTTACCGCAGCACTGCAATTACTTGCATATTCCTTGTTTTCCAATCTGTCTTCTTTAGTGCCTCTGAAATGTGTTTCTCTAACGCCCCAGGGTTTCAGCTATAATAAACATACGTGTATTTATTTATTTTGTTTTATTTCTTCCGTCTAACCACGGGAAACTACAACGCAGTGTTGTTACGTCTCTTGTAAAGGTAAAGGTAAAGGTATAGGTAAGGTAAGGTAAAGGTAAAGGTATAGGTAAGGTAAGGTAAAGGTAAAGGTAAAGTACGAGACTTGAACCGGCGTCTTATCACGCGCGTTGTCACCCATATGTGCTCGGCCGTCTATCCAGAAGTGTTCGTAGACTTCTCAATAGTGTCTCTTCAAGCATCGAAACTAATGATGCGAGGCGGCGTACCTCACCTTCCCAGAGTACTACTCTGGTACTCATTTCTGCCATCGGCTGGGTCAAACGCAGGGATATTTTTTGTTTCCATCCACGAGTAGAACTCACACCGCTTCCAGCGGGAATCGAACACGCGTTGTCCGAACGTTCCTTAAACAGGAAGGACGCTTCTCGTTGATCGCCAACAACTAATGCATTCAGCCTCTCTGTGTATGTATCTATCTATCTATCTATCTATTGACCTTTCGAGCCGTTGCCGACCAATAGGGCGTAGACCAAGATACCCCTTCTCATATCTGAATTTTTGCTCTAGCAGTTTTCTTTTAAAGATATTTTATCAAATCTCGCCATTTGTCTCTGTCCTGTGCAAGCAGCTCTATTTCATTGAGGGAGCCGGATCCTGCTGCTCTTGCCTCTCTCATCAATGTTCTTCTCAGTGTCTCCCTGGGTCTTCCACTTTTTCTACTACCTGTTGTTTCCCACATGAGGGCTTGCTTTGCTATTCGGTTATTTTCTCTTCTCATCACATGTCCAACATATGACCATCGTCTTTTCTTTATTACTGAAGATATTAGTGGTTGATTGGCGATTTCTCTAATTTCCTCGTTTGTTTTGAATTCGTTCCACGATATACCAAGTATTTTCCTTGGACATTTATTTTCGAATGCGTTCAACTTTGTTTCTATATCTCTTGTTGTTTTCCAACTTTCACACGCATACGTAAGGGTTGATAGTACATTTGATTTGAATAGCCTACGTTTTGCGTTTGTGTTGATTAGTTTTGATTGCCACAACTTTTCAAGGCTTCTGAAAGACATTGCTGCTTTAGCTATTCTGATTCTAATTTCTTTACTTGTATCCCCTTCTCGATCAATCTTTGTATGTATAGCACATATTTAATAAATAGAAGCTCTGTATACACTTGAGTCTATACATTCTAGCCTAAATTGGAGTCGTAACAATTGCCCTAGTCACGTGGTGAATATTCATGCATAACCTGCCAGTAAAAGCACTTAAGCGGGCGGGGTGGGGGTTAGAGGGGGGGGTGGGTTGTGTGTGGAGGCGGTGCTGACAGTGCTCTGATGTGTAAGTCTCTAATGACAAGGAGATGTGTACGAGACCACTGGTTCGAATCCTAGATATCGGGTTAGCTTATTTGTCACCATGTTCCACGTTTGTTTGTGCATTTTCTAGAGTAGTGTTAACGTCCTGTACCTCGGTAATTTACTCGATGCACAATAAAGACAGAGAGCCGCGATAGCTCAGTGGTTAGTGAACTGGACTACAAAGGACAAGGGGTAGGGTTCGATCCCAACTGACGGCTTCCGGGTTTACCCAGCCTTTAATGGGTACCGGATTTTTTTCTGGGAAAGTGAAGCGGCACGGGCGTAATACCGACCACATTACACCAAAAATCATGTGCCGAAGGTCTGTAAAATTTATGGTCACTAACACCATATTCCCTATACGTCACTTGGCGTGACGGGGGTACTTTACTTTTTTTTTACTTACAATAAAGACAAGTGGAACTATATTAAAACAGGTAAATGAATTTAAATATCTGGGAACAATATTAACTTCGGATGGGAGATGTACAACAGAGGTGAGGTGCAGTGCAGAGTAGCCCAGACAAAAGCAGCTTTCCGAAAGATGAGGAAAATACTGTGCAATCCATTTTTGACAATAGCAACAAGAAAAAGATGTTTTTAAATGTTACGTAGAGCCAGTCTTATATGTATATATATATATATATATATATATATATATATATATATATATATATATGGATATGAATCATGGACAATAGGACAACAAGGTAAGAAAACAACTATAGGCAGTAGAACTGTGGTTTTACATTAGAATGTTGAGAATACCATGGATAACTTAGAAGAGCAATGAAAACGTTCCGAAAGTGGCCAGAGCAAAAATGAGAGCAAATACCTAATATTAGGAAGAAACAATCATCATTTTTGGCCATGAAATGAGAAGGTAACAGCTGGAATATATTGTAACAACTGGGAAAATTGAGGGACGAAGAGATAGAGGGAAGTAAAGAGAAGAGATGCCAGACAGCTTAAAAGAATGGCTTGGCAGAAGGTCAATAACAGAAATGATAAATAACTGTCGAGATCGAAAATTGTGAAGAGACAAGATCACCTATTCCAGCAGGCTTGGTATATGATAATGATGAACTTATGTTTCCCTAGAATCTGAAATAGTTTCTGTCGTCCAAGGATTAGAATTAGTTAGGCCTTAAGCTCAGTGTATTGAAAAAAAAAATGTAAAGAACCCCTTGACGTCTTGTAGCGTTCAGGGAAAATATTGTTAGTGACCACAATTTTTTTCAACCTTCGGCGCATGATTTTTGGGGTAATGTGGTCGGTATTACGCCCGTGCCGCTTTACTCCACCAGAAAAAATCTGGTACTCATTTAAGCCTGGGTGAACCCAGAAGCCGTCGATTAGGATCAAACCCGACCTCTTGTCCATTGTAGCCCAGTTCACTAACCACTAAGCTATCGTGGCTCCACGCAGCACATTTAGCTTAGTGCTAAGTTCGGCGTAGTCTTGTTTAATGCCATATTCTTAAGACCATTCCTTGTCTTTCCAATCTTCTTAATCTGTTTCCGGAGGCCAAGGCGCGCCTCCCAGCACCAGAGCTGGAAGTTGTCAGCGCACTGCTGAAGGCTTGCTCCAGGATCGGTGAACCAGAACCATCCAGACCCTGCTCCACCTCTCTGCGGTGCCTCTAGTAACAGACTAACCTGTCTAGTCTGGCCAAGCGAGTAGGGATCGAAGAGGGAAGAAACCCGGTACTCAAAAATGTCATGCTGAAGTCGGATGTGTTGGGCCGAAAGGCGAAAATATCACAGTTATATTGCAAAGCAAAACACAACGCGGACACACCCACTTAACGTCCTTTTAAGGGCGGAAGACGAAGAGGAATTCTATAGTCTACTAGAATACTCTAGAATACTTTAGTCATTGGGCGAACGCAAGCAAGCAATCTGTTCCCATCTTGGGTTCTGCAAGCGGTTTTGCCTTTCCCCTTTGTCTCTTTTTACAGGGAGCCCAGAACGGGTATTACGTGTAATACTTTCAATGATTACACCCACGCCTGCATATTAAGTGATTCATTGAGAGTGATAAAAAAAATTGGATGCGGGTTCTGTACGCAGGCAATGGGTAGAGTCATTGCAGAAGTCAAAAATACATAAGGTCACCTTTGTCTATATCCCTGGACATGCGGGAGTACAGGGAAATAAAAGAGCGGACTGGTTGGCTAGCTACGCTGTCGTTGAAGAAGGTCAACCAATGAATCGGACGGACGTCATCAATTCCCTCCGAGATGTGGGAAGGGCACAGGACTTCGACAACCATGAGTCCACGTCACTCCTTCGGATGAAAGAGATGGGAGTTAAGATGGGCACAGCCAGAAACGAGGAACTTACTGGACGTGTAAGAAGACTTATCAACCAACACAGAACTGGAGTCGTCAGTCGCTGGACACTGCGATTCTACTAATAAAATAAAATCATCATTAAGTATCGTGCCTGTTGGCGTAGGTGATCATGTCTCTCCACAACTTTCGATCTCACAGTTTTTTATCATTTCTGTTGTTGAGCTTCTGCCAAGCCATTCTCTTAAGCTGTCTGGTATCTTTGCTCCCCTCTATCTCTTCGTCCCTCAATATCCCCAGTTGTCACAATATATTTCAGCTGTTCCCTTCTCATTACAGACCCAAAAATTGATGTGTGTTTCTTCCTAATAGTGGTAATTAGAATAGCATATAATAATTTGCGAAATTTGTAGACTGAATTCTTTTTCGCAGTTTCTGGTAGTGGACCTCACGTGTAACCCTCATTATTCATCTGCTGCAACAAGCTTTGTAGATTACATAACTGCTCTTCATCTTTATTCCCCTTACAGGTCTCGACAACATACAAGTATTCGTCCGGCTGATGCCAAACTTTGCCCAGACAAATGGTTCACTAGCATCTCCATAAAATCAAAATGATTCAAAGATGATATTGCTCAGAGTCTGAGCAATAAATATCATGAGGCTAGAATTTCTGACATACTAAATTATATATGTAGCCTTTGGCGTTTTGTCAGGCTGCTGGTAGTAAGCAATCATGATAAGTCAGTAGTTTGGTAAAAGTATTAGTGTCTAGTGCTGGATACTGCTTTGTTGAACAGCTTCTCTCGTGGCAGAATCTTCCAATTTTTTTGGTAGACAGATCCCTCCGCAGAATGAGCAAAATGTATTTGTGGTGCCTGGCCTAGTCTCCTTTCTCCTGCGCCTTTTGTCTTCCGAATTTGATATCAGCACTGCCTCAAAAATTGTTGTATCATTTTTATTATTTTTGTTTTCCATGTGCTACGATCTGCAGCTAGATTTTCCAAGTTACTTTCACTGATAGAGAATTCCCTCAAGGAAACCCTGCAAACATCCTTATATCTCAGCACTGGTCTGCTCTTTGACTGAGTCTTTGGTCTCATTCCGTCTTTAAGTTCGCCATACAATATTCGTTTGTGAATATGAATGTTTGTCACTTTTCTTACAAGACCCAGCCGCCTTAGTCTACGACTCATAAGTGTTGCCATCAAGGATGGGAGTTTGGCTATTAAATTATATAAATTAAATTTTTGAAGGAATTGAAACTATGTTCTACATTGTCTGAACATATCAGAAGCACACAATTTGTTTGATTCGTCAACTTCGTATCAAAATTACATTAAAATATCACTAACCTCCAAACTTTTTTGAGAAGCCGCCACTGTTGACACTGTTGTGTTAATCCACATATGTTTTTGATTTTTTGGTTAAAGAAAACTTTATTTGATGTTTCATTTCTATCGCTCGTCTCCGGTGGTAGTCCTCCAGCACCATATACCGGGCGGTAGAATGTCTTTGGAACCCGTGGGAATCAAGTGGTATTTGTTTTAGCCATCCGACATTGCTTTCATTTTGACCTGATCTTTCTTGGCTCCCATCACTAGGAGAACGCTAGTGACGTGACATGAGTGCTTGGTCAGGAACTGTGTCTTTAGGTGCGCTCCGTCTAGCATTTTTAGGGCCTCAAAATTCTGCTTCATGAATTTCTGTTTGTTTGTTTCTTTATTTTTTCTTTCTTTTTCCTTATCCTTTCTTTTTTCTTTTCCTTTTTTTCGTTCTTTTATTCTGTCCTTTTTCATTCTTTCTTTCTTTCTTTCTTTCTTTCTTTCTTTCTTTCTTTCTTTCTTTCTTTCTTTCTTTCTTTCTTTCTTTTTCTTTCTTTCTTTCTTTCTTTCTTTCTTTCTTTCTTTCTTTCTTTCTTTTGTTCTTTCTTTCTTTTGTTCTTTCGTTCTTTCTTTCTTTTCTTTCTTTCTTTCTTTTCTTCTTTCTTTCTTTCTTTTGTTCTCTCGTTCTTTCTTTGTCCACATCCGTTCCCTTTATTTCTCGTTTTTGTTTCTTTGTTCTTTTTTGTTTTGTTGTTTTTTTTTCTTTCTTTAGTCGTTGTAACCAAGTATTCCAACTTTTCTCATGATCTGCCCGAAAAATGATTATTCTTTCCTATGTTTTTTTATGAGATCGTTTTTTTGTGTTTTGGCCTCTTTGAGAATCTTCTCCCTAGTGTTTTTAGCTGTCCAGGGAACTTTCAACATTCTTCTGAGAAATCCCATGGGTAAACTAAAACTATCTAGATCCCACTCCATCTCTTTGCGGTGCCCTTAGCAGCAAACTAACCAGCCTGGTCTCGCCGAGAGAGTAGGGATCACGAGGGGAGGTAACCATGGTATTTTAAAAAATGGCGCGATGAAGTCGGATGTTTTGGGTCGAAAGGTACATATATTACAGGTCTATTGCAAATCACAACATAGTGGACCTACGTCCACTCAACGTTTTTTTAAGGGCGGATGAGGAATTGAAGTATTTGTTTCGTTAGTAGTTGTCGTGTGAACGTCTTAACGAAAAAGATTTATTTGCTAAATATAACACAACAATAACAACAACACATATACAGCAACAACAATACAACAATAATAATATAACAATAGCAATAGCAATGCAACAACAATACAACAATAATAATATAACAATAGCAATAGCAATGCAACAACAATACAACAAGAACAATACAACAACGGCAGTGCAACAAAAACAATACAACATCAAAAATACCACAATAACAACACAACAACAGCAATACAACAACAATAATACAACAATAACAATACAACAATAACAATACCACCACAGAAATATAACAACAACAATACAACAACAGCAATACAACAGCAGCAATACAATAACGACAATACAACACAGCATTACAACATCAATACAACAATAACAATACAACAATAACAATACAACAATAACAATACAACAATAACAATACCACCACAGAAATATATAACAACAACAATACAACAACAGCAATACAACAGCAGCAATACAATAACAACAATACAACAACAGCAATACAACATCAATAAAACAACAACAATACAACAACAGCAATACAACATCAATACAACAATAACAATACAACAATAACAATACCACAATAACAATACCACAATAACAATACCACAATAACAATACCACCACAGAAATATAACAACAACAATACAACAACAGCAATACAACAGCAGCAATACAATAACAGCAATACAACATCAATACAACAATAACAATACCACAATAACAATACCACCACAGAAATATAACAGCAACAATACAACAACAGCAATACAACAGCAGCAATACAATAACAGCAATACAACATCAACACAACAATAACAATACCACAATAACAATACCACAATAACAATACCACCACAGAAATATAACAACAACAATACAACAACAGCAATACAACAGCAGCAATACAATAACAGCAATACAGCGTCAATACAACAATAACAATACAACAATAACAAAAAATACAGCAACAGCAATAAAACCACAACAATACAAAAACAACTATACAACATCAATACAACAATAACAACAAATACAATACAACAACACAACATACTCGTACAGATATACAAATAAAAAATGTAAAATGCAAAAAAAAAAAAAAATAAATAGTAAAAAATATTATCTAACATTATTAAAAAAATAACGAAACAAACATAATAAAGACATAAAAATACTGGCTAAATTATTATTTTGTTATATGTGAAGTAGGAAAAACGCCATTTTAATATTTTCACATATTTCCACATCTGAAGGAGCCGAAATGCTGCTAACGAGGATTATAATGACTGTTATCTCGTTCGTCATCTGATGTTTATTTTACTTTATTAATTTATCCTTCTATGTTTACCATAATTATAACAACCAAATATTTTCTGAGCCATTATAAATCCACGCACCACGATTTTGTATTATGTTGTACTACCAGTTTCGTCATAGTTAATTATTTATCAGGAACATTTCCAGACAGCCTCGCCCTGCCATGGTCTTTCTTCCAGAAAAGACAAGAAAAACGGGCGCAATTAAACAAATATGGCAATATTCACACTCATAAAAGTCAACATTCTAAACACACTTCATTCCAGCTACAGTAATCAGCGACCACAACAGTCCCAATATAGTCGCTTATTCTAGTTCTTCCGTGGAAGGAGGGCGCAGCTTTAATTACGCTCCGTCGCTCGTTGCGTAAATATTTACCTCTGACGCATCGCGTCATCAACTTAACAATGTCCTCGCGGGGAAAATCGAAGAAGAGAAGACACGCCTTCCTGGGAACGTGAGCAAAAACACCAGTTAGAAGACCGTAACGTGAGCGGGAACACCAGTTAGAAGACCGTATCGTGAGCAAAAACACCAGTTAGAAGACCGTAACGTGAGCGGGAACACCAGTTAGAAGACCGTAACGTGAGCGGGAACACCAGTTAGAAGACCGTAACGTGAGCGGGAACACCAGTTAGAAGACCGTAACGTGAGCGGGAACACCAGTTAGAGGACCGTAACGTGAGCGGGAACACCAGTTAGAGGACCGTAACGTGAGCGGGAACACCAGTTAGAGGACCGTATCGTGAGCAAAAACACCAGTTAGAAGACCGTAACGTGAGCAAAAACACCAGTTAAAAGACCGTAACGTGAGCAAAAACACCAGTTAGAAGACCGTAACGTGAGCGGGAACACCAGTTAGAAGACCGTAACGTGAGCAAAAACACCAGTTAGAAGACCGTATCGTGAGCAAAAACACCAGTTAGAAGTACCCAAAAAGACGAAGTTATCAGTCTGTGCGACACGCGCTATCAAAAAAAAAAAACGGATTAACGCACAAACATTCAGTTCCTAGTCTCTATGGACTTCGCCAGTATTCATCATCATCAAGTACCGGGCCTGCTGGCGTAGGTGATCATGTCACTCCACAACTTTCGATCTCGACAATTATTTGTCATTTCTGTTGTTGACCTGCCAAGCCATTCTCTTACGCTGTCTGGTATTTTTTCTCTTTGCTTCCCATTATCTCTTCGTCCCTCAATTTTTCCAGTTGTTACAATATATTCCAGTTCTCTTCTCATTACATGACCAAAAATGATGAATGTTTCTTCCTAATATTGGAAGTTAGCTCTCTTTTTACTTTAACCTCTTTCAGAACATTTTCAATTTAGCTGCCCGTGGTATTCTCAACATCTTTTGTTGTGGCGATTCATGATTGTACAAAGAAGTTACGACGGTGGTTTTCCTGTTGCCTTCCCTCGGTTTGTTTACGGTTGGCTCCTCTAGCCTACCACTAAAAAGTCTCACCAAAAAGGCAGTGGGGTTGTTTTACTTCGGGGTACTCTCCCGAGCTTAGCTGCAAGGCAGCAGGACAGCCACATGTTGTACTGTTTACTGCATACAGTGGCAGGTAAAATTACCTGACCTGGCATCATCGCCAGTGTTAGCGAAACAAATTAACTTCACACCCATAGATATAAAAAGAGGCTTAAGACAGGGATGCATCCTTTTACCAAGCATTGTTCAATCTATACACTGAGCAAATCTTTAAAAACATCAGAGAGATGCCAGGCCTACAAATTAATGGAAAGATAATCAATAACCTAAGATATGCTGACGATACTGTACTACTAGCAGGAATTCATAAAGATCTACAACAATTACTTAATGTAATAAACATGACAAGCAAAAAATATGGACTAGATATGAATATCAAAAAGACTAAAACTATGATCATAAACAAAGAAAATACTCAAAACCCACAAGTGGATATCAAAATTGAAGGAATAGACCTGGAGACAGTTCAGAACTACAACTACCTTGCACATACTATAACCAGTGATGGAAAATGGAAAACTGAAATAAACAAAAGAATAGGGATGGTGAAAAGAAAAGTAATTTTAATGTCATGAAGAACATACTAACATCAAAACAAATAACACCAGGGCTAAAACTAAGAATAGCAAAATGTTATATCTTCTTATATTCCTATATGATGCAGAAACATGGACTATAGACAAGAAAACAGAACAGAGAATCGAAGCCCTTGAAATGTGGATATATAGAAGAATAGGTAGAATTGGATGGAAAGAAAAGAAAACAAACGATGAAGTCTTAAAACAACTAAAAATAAAAAGAGAACTACTAAACACATTTCAAACAAGACAAATGCGATTGTTGGGCCATGTTAAAAGACACAACAGCCTACAAAAAGTAATCCTGGAGGGGAAAATACAAGGTAAAAGAGGCAGAGGGAGACCAAGACTAACATGGACGAGTAACATCAAAAGATGGACAAACCAGCCTATGACAACTTGCACCATCAAAGCAAGAGACAGAGCAGAGTGGCGCTCCATGGTAGCCAACCTTCGTTGCGGAGATGTCGTTCGATGATGATGACGATGACGATGACGACGATGATGATGATGATGATGATGATGATGATGATGATGATGACGATGATGATGATGATGATGACGATTAACCAATATCAATGACGGTTGTTGCGTTTCTCGGATGTTGTCAGTCCATCCTACTGTGTGCCCACCACATGCTCTTATTTCCATCTATTCTTATAATATATCTCTTGTATGGTACAGAGTCTCGTGGCACACTTTCCCGTTGAGCAAACCATTTCATTTGCTGTCTCCGTATGTATTTTAGAATTGATTCAATGCCCAATCGCTTCGTCTCCTTCACTTATTTTTCTTTCATCGTCCGTTGTCTTCTCTTCTGTTCAGTTTCCTATGCCTAAAGGGCTGGCTACATAATGAGATGAGTCATCACCAGAAATCTATCAGCGAGAGGTTGTCCCAGCTTTCCTGTAGTTTGTTTTCTCTGTTTTTTTCTCTAGGGGCCAATTTTGGATCGTATGTCTTTTAACAGCTCGCAATTTTCTAAAATGCGTTCTGGAGTTTGGTGATCCACTTGTAATGTACACTTTGGGATTGGGGCTCCTTTTCGATCTATAGAGCTTTGCATTTAATCGATTTGCGGCTTCCACGAAACTTCATATTTTTAAAACATTGTAGTTTTGGTGGACTATATATTCTCTTGTATACTGTTTGTCACAGATATTTTGTTTGTTATATTCATTTAAGTTATTTCCGACAGACGAACTATATATGGTTATTTTTTTTTATTCATTAAAATTGATTAAAATAATATATATATATATATATATATATATATATATTACAATGATTAAAATGGTGTATATATTGCATTTACTACAGCAATTTCTTCTATAAGTTCGACATCTTTATTTTTTATCCCGGCATATATTTATCGTTGCTACATTAATCTCCATCTTCTGTGTATTTCTCTGAGCATAAAACATTTATCCCTTACCGACCTGCTGAGTCAGTCGTAAGTTAAGGGCTTAACTTAAGAAAAACACACGTTGGGGGTTTAATCCGACTAATGCCCCCTCCCCCCCCCCTTTCCAGGAAACAGTCTGAGAGATAAGATCAGGAATGAAGAATTGACTGAGAAAAAGCTAGGAATAGCCCCCGCCATAGAATATCTAAGGAAACAACAGATAAAATGGTTAGGCCACGCGACAAAACAGAAAGAACAAAACACAACACAACGAGCCTTCAACAAACGTTGTGAGAACACCAGACGCAAGGGTCGACCACGAAAAAGATGGGTCGATGGAATATTAGAAGCACTAGGAAACATAACAGCAGCAGAGGCGAACAGAAGAGCAAAAGACCGCAAATTTGCCTCCCCTCAATGCTGAAAAGAAAGTGAGGAAGGAAAGAAGAGGAAGAAGTAATGTGTCAAAAAGGTGGAACTACTTCGTAATTATATCAATTTTATTAATTGAGAGGGAAGTGAGAGCTAGATAGATAATCCAGTAAACTCATAGTATCTCCTTCCACACGATTTATAGAATTGAACTAAAACGCTATTTTTATAATAAAACTAATAGTCGTGTACAGAACGTTTCCGAAGGTATATGAACTTCATTTTCTTGTTAAACATGCTACTCAGATGTTTTACAAGGATATTTTAGTTGCAACGATCGTTTCCTCATTTCAGGAATATTATTGTATCATTTACGTGTGAACAGTACTGGCGTAATGCTGACATTATCTATAAATGTGTGGAATGTCGAGAAAAGTGGTTACTGACAGAATGTTCCGTGAAACATTACAGTGTCAGACTATGGTGGGTTTTTATTTTTAATTTGTTCTTCTATGTTTGGTACTTTCAAGTAGTGGGGTAGCCGCATAAGCGCATGCGCGCGCACACACACACACACACGCATACATAAACACGCGCATACCTACACACATGCGCATATATACACACGCGCATGCACGCACACGCGCATGCACACACACACGCGCATGCACACACACAGACTCCTACATACGCACAGGCGCAGACATACACAAACGTGCACACGTATATATATATATGTATATATATATATATACACGCACCCATATATACGCGAACGCGGATGTATATACATGTATCTACATACAAGCAGACTTACACACACATACACACTCTTACATGCACACACTTTGGCGCTAACTGAAAATCAAAAGCAAAAATAACCACCATAGAAACGAAATGTGTAAGACGCATGGCAGGAAATAGTCTGAGTAACAAGATCAGAAATAAAGAATTGAGAAAAAAAAGTAGTTCATGCCATTGAATACATAAAGAAATATAACAATTAAAATGGTTTGGTCACATGATAACACAAAAAGATCAAAACACAACAAGCCTTCACCAAACATTGCCTGAACACCACACCCAAGGGCCGAACACAAAAAAGATGGAGTGATAAAAAAAAAAACTTTACGACACACAGTACCATTGCTGGTGTGTGTCGGGGGGGGGGGAAGATAGAACCAGAGGGATAAAGGCCGCTTGGTCAAGCAGTCGCCACTACGTGTGCGACTCAGGATTTTTATTTCACCCCCGATAGAAAAAAACCTTTCTGTCTACCGCAGACTTCGAAAACCGTACGTCAGCTTTTCAGCCAGTGGAACAGTGGTTTTAGCCGCACGGCCACGCGCACCTCAGATGGATTGATGGAATATAGAAACAATAGGAAACATAACATCGACAAAAGAATAAAATAGCAAAAACTATATCTCCTCTCGACGCTGAAAGGCAAATTAGGAAAGAAAGAAGAATATATAGCCATAGATACATACATACATACATACATACATACATACATACATACATACATACATACATACATACATACATATATACATATATATATATATACATACATACAAATCCATCTTTTCTGTTTTTTGGAGTCGCTGCACGTTGCGGGGCTTACTGATAGGGGATCTGAGCACCAATGGACATGTTGTGTGTGCAATGATGATAACCCACAAATAGCTCATACAATAACATGAATACACACTACGTATGCATGTACATATGGCCAAAGAGACAGCTGAACGAATGACAGATGTATATTGAAAATACAGATGTATAGACAGGTGATCGAGTGAATCGACAGAGAGGTACATATTTACCCGCAGGTAGAGATATAGAGAGGTAAAGATATATTATATTTAAATGAGGAAGAGAGTTCATCGGTACTATATAGAGCCAATTCTGACCTATAGAATCGAATCATGGACAGTAGACAAACAAATGAAAAGACGATTAGAGGCATCAGAGATGGGATTTCTCAGAAGAATGTTGAAAGTTTCCTGGACAGCTAAAAAGACCAATGAGGACATTCTCAAAGAGGCCAACACAAAAAAAGGAGCTCCTAAAAAACATCAGAAAGAAACAATAATCATTTTTCTGGCACAACATAAGAAGAGGAAAGTTGGAATAACTGGCAAAATAAAAGGAATGAGAGATCGCTGATGACAAAGAGAGAAAATACTGGATAGCTTGTTGCCGTGGCATGGAAAACAGCCAACAACAGAACTGATACGATGCACTGTAGATAGAAGATTGTGGAAAGACATGATCGCCTACGTCAATCGGTATGACACATGATGAGGATGATGAGAGATATAGAAAGACGGATGGGACAACTTATCATCATCATCGAGTGCCGTCTCCTCATCGAAGGTTGGCTACCATGGAGCGCCATTCTGCTCTGTATTTTGCTTTGATTGTGCAGGTTGTCATAGGCTGGTTTGTCCATCCTTTTATGTTACTCGTCCATGTTAGTCTTGGTCTGCCTCTTTTACCTTGTATTTTCCCTTCCAAGATTACTTTTAGTAGGCTACTGTGTCTTTTAACATGGCCCAAAATCTCATTTGTTTTGTTTGGGTTGTGTTTAGTAGTTTAGAGTTTTACTCTTTTTATTTTTATTTGTTTTAAGACTTCGTTTGTTTTCTTTTCTTTCCATCCAATTCTTTATATTCTTATATAAATCCACATTTCAAAGGCTTCAATTTTATGTTCTGTTTCCTTGTCTAATGTCCATGTTTCTGCACCATACAGAAATGTTGAGAAGATGTAACATTTTGCTATTCTTAGTTTTAGCCCTGGTGTTATTTGTTTTAATGTTAGTATGTTCTTCATGACATTAAACTTACATTTTGCCAATCCTATTGTTTTGTTTATTTCAGTTGTACATTACATTTCCCATCACTGGTTATAGTATGTGCAAGGTAGTTGTAGTTCTGAACTTTCTCCAGGTCTATTCCTTCAATTTTGATATCCACTTGTGGGTTTTGAGTATTTTCTTTGTTTATGATCTTAGTTTTAGTCTTTTTCATATTCATATCTAGTCCATACTTTTTTGTCATGTTTATTTAATTATGCAATTGTTGTAGATCTTTCGGATTTTCTGCTAGTAGTACAGTATCATCAGCATATCTCAGGTTATTGATTATCTTTCCATTAATTTTTAGGCCTTTACATCTCTATGAAGTTTTTAAAGATTTGCTCAGTGTATAGATTGAACAAGCTTGGTGATAGGATGCATCCCTGTCTTACTCTTCTTTTTATATCAATGGGTGTAGAGTTGTCTTTGTTATATTTTATTATTGCTGTTTGCTCCAAGTATAGATTGCATAGGGGTGCGTACAATCCCCCTACTGTTTATTACATACATGGACTATATATGCAAGCTAGCCAACCCATCAGAGACAGAGGAGATCAACGAGCTTTTATTTGCAGACGATCAGGCACTAATACATGAAACAATAGAAGACCTACAAGAACACTTACACAAACTCAACATCTCAGGCACAAAATACAACATGAAAATAAACATCAACAAAACAGAAGTCATGAATGGTGCCAAAAATAAACAGAACATCAACATAACTATAGAAGGCAGACAACTAAAAAAAGTAGAGGAATTCAAATACCTAGGAAGTCTAATGACAAACGATAATTCTCAAACAGCAGAGATAGAATCAAGATGCAACAAAGCTTGTTAAATCATTGGATAGTTATCACCACTATTGTCCAACAAGGAAATAACTCTGGAGGAAAAACGAGCACTATACAATACAATCTTCATCCCAACGTTGTGCTACCAATGCCAGACCTGGACCCTAGATGCAAGAACAATAAGAAAAATAACCTCTACAGAGATGAAATGTGTTAGACGAATGATAGGAAACAGTCTGAGAGATAAGATCAGAAATGAAGAACTGAGAAAAAAAGCTAGGAATAGCCCCCGCCATATAATATATAAGGAAACAACAGATAAAATGGTTTGGCCACGCGACAAGGCAGAAAGAACAAAACACAACACAACGAGCCTTCAACAAACGTTGTGAGAGCATGAGACCCAAGGGTCGACCACGAAAAAGATGGACCGATGGAATATTAGAAGCACTAGGAAACATAACAGAAGCAGAGGCGAAACAGAAGAGCAAAAGACCGCAAATTATACCTCCACTCGACGCTGAAAGGCAGATGAGGAAGGAAAGAAGAAGATAGATTACATATTAGTTGTATGTCCATGTCATCTAGATGTATCTCCTTTAGGTATTCTATAAGTTGTTTGTGGTGTACTCTATCAAAAGCTTTGGTGTAGTCTATGAAGCAGGCATATATTGGTTTGTTTACTTCTGTGTATTTTTCGATTAAGGTTCTCATGCAGAATATGCCTTCTTTTGTCCCGCTATTTTTCCTAAATCCAAATTTCTGCTCATCCAATTCAGTATTGATTTTATTCTCAATCCTTTCTTGTACAACTTTTAGCAAGATTTTTGTAACATGGCTCATTAGGCTGATTGTTCTAAAGTCACTGCATTCAAATGCACCATCCTTTTTAGGCAATGCAATGAAAGTTGATGTTTTTAGTTCATTAGGTATATATCCTGTATGGTAAATGTCGTTTCATATGTCTGTAATCACTTCAATGCCAAAATCTTCTAATGCCTGTATCATCTCTATCTGTATGAGGTCAGGTCCTGCTGCTTTTCCCCTTTTCATTGTTTTTCTAGCTTTTTCCACCTCAGATTTTAAGATGTTATAGCCTCATGTACATTTTATAACTGGTTTCTTGTCCCTTTGATCATGAAATAGTTCTGTTATATATTCCTGCCATCTGTCTATAATATCTTTATTGTCTGTGAGCATTTTTTCTTTTTTGTCTGCAATGCATCCACCTTCCGTGGTTTTTTAAAATTTTTATTAGTCATTCTCTTTATTTCTGTGTGCATTCCTCTTAAGTCGTGTTTGCTTTCTATAGTTTCTATTTCTATACATTTTTGGCTGAGCCATTCTTCTTTTGCCCTTTTGCACATTTTGCGTATCTCATTATCTATTTTATTGTATTGGGCAGTGTTCTTCGCTTGTCTCCTTTCTTCCATTTTTTCCTAAGATTGTGTTAGTTATCCATTTTTGTTTTTTTGTTCTTTTCTTTTTTGGGTAAGGTGTCGTAGGTTTCTTGTATGCTTTTCTTTATGCATTGCCATTTGGTTGTTACTTTTTCCTCAGGATTTTCTATTCTGTATTGTTCAATTTCTTCTTCTAGCAGCTTCTGGTATGTGTTTTTACTTGTATTGTATAGGTATCTTTAATATCTTTTTGATTTAAAGCTGTTATATCTACTGGATTTGTTGATAAATTAGACTTTTGCTTGTTTCTCTTTAGTTTGATTTTCATTTTAATCATTACAGGATTGTGATCTGAATTAATATATGCTCCTGGGTACATTTTGGCTTTCTTTACGCTGTTACGGAACCTTTCTTTTGTCATTATGTAATCTATTTGTCTCCAGGGCTTTTCCATGTGTATAGTTTCCTTTTCTCTTGCTCAAAGTAGGTGTTACATATTATCAGCCTTTTTTTTCACAGAATTGTATTAATCTTTCTCCTCTGTCATTTTTTTTCCTAAACCATGATTTCCTATAATGGTCTTATATCTACCCTTTCCTACTTTAGCGTTCATGTCATTACAATCAAGATGTCTGAAGATTTCACTTGCTTCATAACTTTTTTTAGGTCTTCATAGTATGCCTCTATTTGTTAATCTGTGTAGTCTTGGGTAGGTGCATATGTCTGTATTATTGTTATGTCGAATGGTTTTGCTTTCAACTTGAGTGGTATAATCCTATCACTGTATGTCCAGTGGGTACTTATATATTTTTGTAGCACTCTTTTTATAAGTATTCCTACCCCTCTTTGATGTTCTGTTGTGTTTCCTGAGTATATAAATGTATATTTTTCGTCCTCTATTTACCTACATTCTTTCCATCTTGTCTGTGATATACCTACAATATCTATATTTATTCGTTCTGCTTCTTGAATCAGATGTTCCAATTTCCCTTCTTGATATAGAGTCCTAACATTTCAAGAACTTATTTTAAGATCTTTCCTCCGACATAAGTTCGAATTCCTCTCCATGGCTTCCTCTGGACTTGTACGTGATGAGGCTCCAATCTCTTTCACGGTAGTCTGCCATATTCGCCTTTCGTGTTCTGAATATGCCTCATGTGTACCACACACTTTACTGTTTTCGCTTTCTGGGCCGTTGATCATTTCTGATTCTTCCGCCCCACCCACCGTCACACTCTCTATAGAACTATAGACATCATCATCATCATCATGTACCCTGCCGGTTGGCGTAGTCGATAATGTCCCTCCACAATCTTCTATCTACAGTGCATCGTATCAGTTCTGTTGTTGAATGTTTTCCATGCCATGACACCAAGCTATCCAGTATTTTCTATCTTTGTCGCCCGCGATCTCTCTTTCCTTTTATTTTGCCAGTTGTAACCAAGTATTGTAATTTTCCTCTTCTCATGATGTGCCCGAAAAATGTTGATTGCATCTTTCTGATATTTTTTAAGAGCTCCCTTTTTGTGTTGGCCTCTTTGAGAACTTCCTCATTGGTCTTTTTATCTGTCCAGGGAACTTTCAACATTCTTCCGAGAAATCCCATCTCTGTGGCTTCTAATCGTCTTTTCATTTGTTTGTCTACTGTCCATGATTCGCTTCCATAGGTCAGAATTGGTTCTATATAGCACCGATGAACTCTCTTTCTCATTTTTATTGACATAGATTTGTTGCATAAGATATTTTTCATTTTCTGAAATGCTATTTTGGCCTGAGCTATTCTGCTTTTTATTTCTGTAGTGCATCTCCCATCTGATGTTATTATTGTGCCCAAGTATTTGAAACGTTGCACTTGTTTCAGGTTTGTCTCGTTTATTTTTATGCTGCATGATGGTGATGATTGTTTCTTCGATATAACCATTACTTCTATTTTCTTACTATTCATACTGAGACCTTTCTTGTTGCTTTCTTCTACTATTATGTCCATCATTTCTTGTAGTTCGTTCTCTGTCTCTGCTATTAAGACCGTGTCATCCGCATATCGCAAATTATTTATGTTGTGGCCGTTGACTTCAATTCCTTTTTTGTCTACTATTGATCTCATAATATATTCGCTGTAAAGTGAAAACAAATCCGGTTACAGAACACAGCCTTGTCTGACTCCTTGTTTTATATATTGGAATTGTCCTGTTTGGTTGTTAATTCGTATAGCTGCTGTTTGTTGCCAGTACATGTTTTTTTATAACTATAGACATGCTGAAAGTAAAACAGATTAACAGGGAGACCGTCAAATAGACAAACATTAGGCATATTTCTTATAGACTGCCGCCAGAAGGGCGAGAACCAGAACTTTGTATCTCCCTAGGCATCCGAACGGATACAGGAAGTGAAGAAAGAGACCGATAGACTGACTAATAAAAATACAGACATACAAAAAAAAATTGGGCATATTGCTGACTATTATAGACTGACTCTTGGAAATATAGCCATGCTCAAAGTAAAACATATAAACTGAGAGACAAAGAAACATTAGACATATAACTGATAAAAATATAGACATTTACAAAGTAAAACATATAAACTGAGAGACAAAGAAACATTAGACATATAACTGATAAAAATATAGACATTTACGAAGTAAAACATATAAACTGAGAGACAAAGAAACATTAGACATATAACTGATAAAAATATAGACATTTACGAAGTAAAACATATAGACAGTGAGATAGATAGACAGACATTAGGAATATGACTGATTGACTGATCGACTGACTGATTGACTGACTGATTGACTGATCGACTGACTGATTGACTGACTGATTGACTGACTCATCGACTAACTGATAGACTAAATGATAGAAATATAGACATGCACGAAGTGAAACAGTGAAGCATTCAGACAGAGAAACATTAGGCACATGACTTATCATCATCAAGTGCCATGCCTGCTGGCGTAGGTGATCATGTCTCTCCACAACTTTCGATCTCGACAGTTACTTATCATTTCTGTTGTTGACCTTCTGCCAAGCCATTCTCTTAAGCTGTCTGGTATCTCTTCTCTTTGCTTCCCTTTATCTCTTCGTCCCTCAATTTTCCCATTTGTCACAATATATTATAACTGTTCCCTTCTCATTACATGACCAAAAAATGATGATTGTTTCTCCCTAATATTGGAAATTAGCTCTCTTTTTGCTTTGACCTCTTTCAGAATATTTTCATTACTCTTCTTAGCTGTCCACGATATTCTCAACATTCTTCTGTAAAACCACATTTCTACAACCTTCGGTGATTTTCTTTTCTGTTGTCATATTGTCCATAATTAACATCCATATGTTATAGCTGGCTCTACAACACATTTAAGAACTCGTTTCCTTGTCACAATATATTCCAGCTGTTCCCTTCTCTTTGCATGGCCGACAAATAATTATTTTTATTCCTAATTTTGGAAATTAGCTCAATAGATTAAGTAGATAGATACATGGACGAACGAATATATAAATAAAAAGTAAAGTACCCCCGTCACGCCAAGTGGCGTATCGGGAAATATGGTGTTAGTGACCCTATATTTTACAGACCTTTAGCACATGATTTTTGGGGTAATGTGGTCAGTATTACGCCAGTGATGCTTTACTTTCCCAGAAAAAAATCCGGTACCCATTTAAGGCTGGGTGAACCCGGAAGCCATCGGTTGGGATCGAACCCTACCCCTTGTCCTTTGTAGTCCAGTTCACTAACCACTGAGCTATCGTGGCTCCCATATAAATAAAAAGACAAATATAAATAAATCTGAAATAAATATTTTGTGTGAATGTCATTTACTGATCGATGTATTTATGATTGACTAAATGATCCATAAATAGATCTCTTAAGCTCTTCACACATAATCGAAATGAATCGCGCACGCAGCAGATCCGAGTCCACAGTGTATGTAATGTCAAAAGCACAGCTGGAACATTAATCCCGTGAAACACGAGTCCTCTTTCTTCTCCCTGCCTCCTTCTTTCATCAACTCAACAGCTTTATCCATCACGTTGTCGGAACGCGTTACATCGAACAGAGTTGAGTCCACGGGGGGGGGGGGGGGAAATAAAAGTAATACATTACAAAATACAAATAGAGTAAGAAAAAAAAACAAAACGTTAAGCTGATTACCTTAGACTTAACGGTTGGAACTAAAGCCTGCTACAAATGAAAGTCACGCCACAGTTTGTGCAAGGAAGAACGAGACAAGACGAGGGTGTGATTGTCTCTGTGTGCCAGATTGTTATTCCAAATCGGGGAATCCGCGGATTTCATTGATCTGGAAGTTTCCAACTGTGGGGAGAACAAGTGGCAACACGTAATGAACAGTATTCTGAGAGATTCCAGCGCTTTTACGGATGGATTTTGTATTGCGTTGTTCCGAGTAGGATTAACTTTCTTTCAGAAGGAGAAGTAAGTACACTTGTATTGGCTTTTTTAGCGATGTTTTGACGTGAAGTCATGAGGTTATTATCAGCCATAACTCCCACGTGGTGAAGTTATCTGTTTATGATGTTACCAGTAATTATAATGAGATAAGTAAACAGATAAAATAGGTGAAACAAATGTTTATGATGAGGTAACTGTGGTCGATTAAACAGAATTGTTTATGATATAAATATGTGATATCGAATCTTTCTTCTCGGAGTGAGAAATAAGGGTACGATAAATGTTGAGGAATAAATCTGTTATGATGTGATAACTTGTTTAGACTAAATAAATCTGTTTATAGTTAGAACGAATGTTGGGTGTTTTGTTTATTGTGGTACCTGTGTTGTTTACTGTGGTACCTGATTTGTTTATTGTGATACCTGATTTGTTTACTGTGGTACCTGATTTGTTTATTGTGGTACCTGATTTGTTTACTGTGGTACCTGATTTGTTTATTGTGGTACCTGATTTGTTTATTGTGGTACCTAATTTGTTTATTGTGGTACCTGTGTTGTTTACTGTGGTACCTGATTTGTTTACTGTGGTACCTGATTTGTTTACTGTGGTGCCTGATTTGTTTATTGTGGTACCTGATTTGTTTATTGTGGTACCTGATTTGTTTATTGTGGTACCTGATTTGTTTATTGTGGTACCTGATTTGTTTATTGTGGTACCTGATTTGTTTACTGTGGTACCTGATTTGTTTACTGTGGTATCTGATTTGTTTATTGTGGTACCTGATTTGTTTACTGTGGTACCTGATTTGTTTATTGTGGTACCTGATTTGTTTATTGTGGTACCTGATTTGTTTATTGTGGTACCTGATTTGTTTACTGTGGTACCTGATTTGTTTATTGCGGTACTTGATTTGTTTATTGTGGTGCCTGTTTTGTTTACTCTGATACGTGTTTTGTTTAATGTGATACGTGTTTTGTTTACTCTGATACGTGTTTTGTTTACTGTGATACGTATTTTGTTTACCGTGGTACGTGTTTTGTTTACTGTCGTACGTGTTTTGTTTACTGTGGTACCTGATTTGTTTACTGTGGTGCCTCTTTTGTTTACTGTGATACGTGTTTTGTTTACTCTGATACGTGTTTTGTTTACTGTGATACGTGTTTTGTTTACTGTGGTACGTGTTTTGTTTACTCTGATACGTGTTTTGTTTACTGTGGTGCCTGTTTTGTTTACTGTGGTGCCTCTTTTGTTTACTGTGATACGTGTTTTGTTTACTCTGATACGTGTTTTGTTTACTGTGATACGTGTTTTGTTTACTGTGGTACGTGTTTTGTTTACTCTGATACGTGTTTTGTTTACTGTGGTACGTGTTTTGTTTACTGTGGTACGTGTTTTGTTTACTGTGGTACGTGTTTTGTTTACTGTTATATGTGTTTTGTTTACTGTGATACGTGTTTTGTTTACTCTGATACGTGTTTTGTTTACTGTGATACGTATTTTGTTTACCGTGGTACGTGTTTTGTTTACCGTGGTACGCGTTTTATATACTGTAATACGTGTTTTGTTTACTGTGGTACGTGTTTTGTTTGCCGTGGTACGTGTTTTGTTTACTGTGGTACGTGTTTTGTTTACTGTGGTATGTGTTTTTTTTTACTGTGGTACGTGTTTTGTTAACCGTGGTACATGTTTTGTTTACTGTGGTGCGTGTTTTGTTTACTGTGATACGTGTTTTGTTTACTGTGGTGCGTAGTTTGTTTACTGTGATACGTGTTTTGTTTAATAAATAATTTATGAGATAAGTTTGACATTAATACACTTGTAAAGATATACAAGTGGGTTAAATGTTTATAATGAGATGAAAGTTGAGTAAACTTGTGTTTGGCGAGACGAACCTCAGCTAAATTTGTTTAAGATAAAACACGAGGTGACTTCATTTGTATGTAATAAGTGTCAAATAAATTTGTTTAAGATAAAACACGAGGTGACTTCATTTGTATGTAATAAGTGTCAAATAAATTTGTTTAAGATAAAACACGAGGTGACTTCATTTGTATGTAATAAGTGTCAAATAAATTTGTTTAAGGTAAAATACAAGCTGACTTAATTTGTATGTGATGAAGTAAGAGTCAAATAAATGTGTTAGATAAGGCAGGAGTGGACATAATATGTATGTGATGAGATAAGCGCTAAATAATTTTTTTTTTCATGATAAGACAGGAGGTGATTTAATTTATATGTGATGAGATAAACGTGATATAAATTTGTTTCAGGTAAACACCAATATGAATTAATGAACTCAATATTTATATAAAATGAACGTGAACGTAATTTATTATTATTGTTCTGCCTGGGTAAGGTGTTTTAATGTGAGATAAACGTGGCTCAATGTTGCTTATTTGAGGTACACATTATGTGCATTTAAATTATGAATTTAAATATTTGGGAATTTTGTTAACCTCAGACGGAAGATGTACAGCAGAGGTGAGATGCAGAATGGCTCAGGCAGAAGCAGCTTTCCAAAAAATGAAGATACTATGCAATCCATTTTTGACAATAGAAACAAGAAAAGGGTTCTTAAATGTTATGTAGAGCCAGTCTTAACATATGGATGTGAATCATGGACAATAGGACAACAGACAAGGAAATCACTGGAGTCTGTAGAAATGTGGTTTTACAGAAGAATGTTGAGAATACCATGGACAGCTAAGAAGAGTAATGAAAACGTTCTTAAAGATGTCAAAGCAAAAAGAGAGCTAATTTCCAATATTAGGAAGAAACAATCATCATTTTTTGGTCATGTAATGAGAAGAGAACAGCTGGAATATATTGTAACAACTGGGAAAATTGAGGGACGAAGAGATAGAGTGAAGCAATGGGAAAAGATACCAGACAGCTTAAGAGAATGGCTTGGCAGAAGGTCAACAACAGAAATGATAAATAACTGTTGGGATTGAAAGTTGTAGAGAGACATGATCACCTAAGCCAGCAGGCCCGGTACTTGATGATGTCACACTATGTCCGTCCTTCTTTCATCCAAAATCATCTCTCATTGGTACACCACTACCAGGTTTAGTCAAATGTTTCCATTTCCCTCTAACTTAAGTTAATCTTTTGAATTTTACAAAATTGAGGCCTGTACATTCTTTGATGTTATCTTCCCATTTCTTTTTTCTCTTCCTACCTCTCTTCCTCCCTCCTTTCAAGATGGTCTTTGCTAGACCACAGTAATAAGTAATGTATTTATTTGTATGTCTTGATAGACATATGAACTCATAGATGTTTCTAGCGATAGTAAAGATAGAGAAACAGTCAAAGAGACAGACATATACATTGTTAAACAGTCAAAAAGACAGACATATACATTGTTAAACTATCAAAGAGACAAACAGATAAATTGTTAAACAGTCAAAGAGACAAACAGATAAATTGTTAAACAGTCCAAAAGACAGACATATACATTGTTAAACAGTCAAAGAGACAGACATATACATTGTTAAACTATCAAAGAGACAAACAGATAAATTGTTAAACAGTCAAAGAGACAGACAGATAAATTGTTAAACAGTCAAAGAGACAGACATATACATTGTTAAACAGTCAAAGAGACAGACATATACATTGTTAAACTATCAAAGAGACAAACAGATAAATTGTTAAACAGTCAAAGAGACAGACAGATAAATTGTTAAACAGTCCAAGAGACAGACAGATAAATTGTTAGACAGTCAAAGAGACAAACAGATAAATTGTTAAACAGTCAAACAGACAAACAGATCAATTGTTAAACAATCAAAGAGACAGACAGATAAATTGTTAAACAGTCAAAGAGACAGACAGATACATTATTAAACAATCAAAGCGACAGACAGATAAATTGTTAAACAGTCAAAGAGACAGACACATACATTGTTAAACAGTCAAAGAGACAGACATATAAATGGTTAAACAGTCAATGAGACAGACAGATAAATTGTGAAACAGTCAAATAGACAGACAGATAAATTGTTATATAGACAAACAGTCAAAGAGACAGACAGATAAATTGTTATATAGACAAACAATCAAAGAGACAACAGAGAAATTGTTATATAGACAAACAATCAAAGAGACAGACATATACATTGTAAAACAGTCAAAGAGACAAACATATACATTGTTATATAGACAAACAGTCAAAGAGACAACAGAGAAATTGTTATATAGACAAACAGTCAAAGAGACAACAGAGAAATTGTAATATAGACAAACAGTCAAAGAGACAACAGAGAAATTGTTATATAGACAAACAGTCAAAGAGACAACAGAGAAATTGGTATATAGACAAACAGTCAAAGAGACAGACAGATAAATTGTTATATAGACAAACAGTCCAAGAGACAGACAGATAAATTGTTATATAGACAAACAGTCCAAGAGACAGACAAATAAATTGTCAGATAAACATAGACAGAAACGTAAAGTGCACAGGCGAGTAGACAGACAGGAAAAATAATGTGTCTATCTGTCACAGGTGATGAAGACCGCATATTTCACGCAGTTTCTATAGTCTCTGTATGTAAATAACATAGGACAGTATGGACATGCCTTGTAATTACTGCTGCTGGTTTGTTTTTTTTAGTTCCGAGTGTTTCCAGCCTTCTCTGTTGTTGATATTATAAATAAACAAACACCAGACAACGTCTGCTTTGTTAGAGAGGTATATTTACTGACTCGCGCTATGATACACTACAACCGCTCTCTCATACTTGCACGGCGTATGTTATAACGGTTAAGAAGACATACTATGTAAAAGTAAGTAAAGGGAATATGGTGTTAGTGACCATAATTTTTACAGACCTTCGGCACATTATTTTTGAGGTAATGTGGTCGGCATTACGCCCGTGCCGCTTTACTTTCCCAGAAAAAAAATCAGGTACCCATTAAAGGCTGGGTGAACCCGGAATCCGTCGATCAGGATCGAACCCGACTTCTTCACCAAAGATATATTTGGGATAACAACAGTGGGGCTAAATTTAATTTTAAGAACTCGAGATAAGCAACAGGCGATACCGTATGGTATCATCACCATCATCGAGTGCTATCTCGGCAACGAATGTTGGCTACCATGAAGCGCCATTCTGCTCTGTCTGTTGCTTTGATAGTAGTTTGTCATGTGCTGACATGTCCATTATTTGATGTTATTCGTCCATTTTAGTCTTGGTCTGCCGTTGCCTCTTTTACCTTGTATTTTCCCCTCCAAGATTGCTTTTAGTAGGCTGTGTTGTCTTTTAACATGACCCAAAAAAATCGCATTTGCTTTGTTTGAATTGTATTTGTATTTTGTATTATTTTTGTGTAGTTCTCCTTTCACTTTTAGTTGTTTTAAGACTTCATCGTTTGTTTTCTTTTCTTTCCATCAGATTCCACCTATTCTTCTATATATGCAGCTTTCAAAGGTTTCAATTTTCTGTTCTGGTTTTTTGTCTAATGTCCATGTTTCTGCACCATATAGGAATATTGAGAAGATATAACATTTTGCTATTCTTAGTTTTAGCCCTGGTGTTATTTGTTTCATTGTTAGTATATTTTTCGTGTCATTATGGTATCATGACCGTATGGTAACAAGGAACGAAGAAAAAAAACTTCAATAATGACTTTACACAGCTATTAAAGAAAGTGACAAAGAATTAATCAGTTTAAATGAAAATAGAAATAATGGTTGTCTGAAAATAAGATCCCATCAAGGTTGCATTATAAACACAAATAGTAAGCATATAAGACAAATAGGTTGTTTTAATTATCTTCATTCATTTTCTTGTCTGACCGAAGACAGCACATAGGTGGAAGTCATAGACCTCCACGATTAACGATTTGCTGCTAGTTCTTGTAGTTCTTGGTTGTTTCTTAGTCCCATGGTTGAGCCTTTTCTAGTAATTGTTTTGATTTACGATTCTCTTGGTCTTCCATATTTTCTTTGACCGGATGGCTTCCACATGAACGTCGGGGGGGGGGGGGGAATTCTTTCGTCATTCATTCTGATAACATTATTTATAACGCGTTAGCACTGGTGTCACATCCATATGTTAGCACTGGTGTCACATCCATATGTTAGCACTGGTGTCACATCCATATGTTAGCACTGGTGTCACATCCATATGTTAGCACTGGTGTCATATCCACATGTTAGCACTGGTATCACATCCATATGTTAGCACTGGTGTCATATCCACATGTTAGCACTGGTATCACATCCACATGTTAGCACTGGTGTCACATCCATATGTTAGCACTGGTGTCACATCCATATGTTAGCACTGGTGTCACATCCATATGTTAGCACTGGTTGTCACATCCATATGTTAGCACTGGTGTCACATCCATATGTTAGCACTGGTGTCACATCCATATGTTAGCACTGGTGTCATATCCACATGTTAGCACTGGTATCACATCCATATGTTAGTACTGGTATCACATCCATATATTAGTACTGGTATCACATCCATATATTAGTACTGGTATCACATCCATATATTAGTACTGGTATCACATCCATATGTTAGCACTGGTATCACATCCACATGTTAGCACTGGTATCACATCCACATGTTAGCACTGGTATCACATCCATATATTAGTACTGGTGTCACATCCATATGTTAGCACTGGTGTCACATCCACATGTCAGCAATGGTATCACATCCGTATGTTGGCACTGGTATCACATCCATATGTTAGCACTGGTATCACATCCATATGTTAGCACTGGTATCACATCAATATATTAGTACTGGTATCACATCCATATGTTAGCAGTGGTATCACATCCACATGTTAGCCCTGGTATCACATCCATATATTAGCACTGGTATCACATCCATATATTAGTACTGGTATTAAATCTTGGAAAAGTGTAAACATCAGATTAAAAAGATAGACAAGAAATTCGCACAGGCAAATAATATTTGTAATAATTTAGAAATATATTATGCAGATAGTCATTATCATTGAAAGTTAGTATCTTACAGCAAAACAGTGAATCAATGCTGGTTTATGGTTGTTAATCATAGGCAGTAAACAGAAGTACAACTCTGGATAACAGAAGCAGAGATGAAGATGATGGGGAAGACATGGAATGATCTTAAAAGAATGGCAAGAAACAGAACGACATGGAAAGTAAGTGTTGAAGACCTATGCTCCACAGGGAGCTGAGGGGTAGAAGAAGAAGGGGAAGGACTGATATATGGAGTGAGTGTTAAAATGACATGGCTGCGGCATTAAGTAACCCATAGATCTTGGAGCGGTCAGGAATTGGAGATTAACACTGATATCATAATGCCCATACCTGACATGACCCATGCCATAGTCATCATCATTACCGCTATCGCCATTAATGACAACACCTGTTAGTGTAGGTGATTGTGTTTCTCTACGACTTTCTATACCTCTATCTACCTTGTTGTTGACTTTAAATATAGAATCATCATCATGTGCCATACCGGTTGGCGTTAGCGATAATGTCCGTCCACAATCTTCTATCCACAGTGTATCGTATCAGTTCTGTTGTTGACTGTTTTCCATGCCTGTAAAGATGTGGTTTTACAGAAGAATGTTGAGAATACCATGGACAACTAAGAAGTGTAATGAAAATGTTCTGAAAGAGGTCAAAGCAAAAAGAGAGCTAATTTCCAATATTAGGAAGAAACAATCATCATTTTTTGGCCATGTAATGAGAAGAGAACAACTGGAATATATTGTAACAACTGGAAAAATTGAGGGACGAAGAGATAGAGGGAAGCAAAGAGAAAATATACTAGACAGCTTAAGAGAATGACTTGACAGAAGGTCAACAACAGAAACGATAAATAATTGTAGAGATCAAAAGTTGTGGAGAGACATGATCACCTACGCCAGCAGGCCCGGTACTTGATGATGATGATATGAAGAAGTATAATATAAGACTTCGTATATGAAGATATCATTTTCAAGACTGGTACATTTTTTACAAGTAACAAATAATATTACATAAATATTATTATATGGGGAACTTCCGAGGCGATAATAGGGAATAATAGAACAAATAAGTATGTGTTAGCACTCGGAAAAATTAACAGACAAACAACAACAGAAAATTTTTTTTTTCTGTTGTTGTTTGTCTGTTAATTTTTCCGAGTGCTAACACATACTTATTTGTTCTATTATTCCCTACATTTTTAACACCCTGACGTCAAATATTCCATCTTTAATTACAATTTAAACAGTTTTTCATAACTTCTTCTGAACCACTTGGTTGTAGCAATCATCTTTTCCTCTTCGTTTCTTCTTTTAGTGTCGATCTGAAAAGAACTTTATGGTCCATAGTTTTTCTGTTAATGAATCCCGCTGTTGTGTTTTATCGTTATCATTATGTGCCATACCGGTTATCATAAGCGATAAGCGACCGTTTCCCTTCACAATCTTCTATCCACAGTGCATCGTATCAATTCTATTGTTGACTGTTTTGCATGCCATGACACCAAGCTAATCTTCTCTTTTTGCCGTCCGCGGTCTCTTTCCCTGTATTTTGTCAGTTGTAAAAAAGTATTCTAACTTTCCTCTTCTCATGATGTGTCTGAAAAATGTTGATTGTTTCTTACTGATGTTTTTTAGGAACCTCCGTTTTTGTGTTGGCCTCTTTGAGAACTTCCTCATTGGTCTTTTTAGCTGCCCAGGGAACTTTCAACATTCTTCTGAGAGCTGAGAAATCACATCTCCGCGATGTCTTATCGTTTTTTTTCATTTCTTTGTCTACTCTATATAGCACCGATGAACTCTCTTTCTCATTTCTATTGACATAGATTTGTTACATAAGATATTTTTCATTTTCTGAAATGCTATTTTGGCCTGAGCTATTCTGCTTTTTATTTCTATGAAGCATCTTCCATCTGATGTTATTACTGTCCCCAGGTTTTTGACTGTGTTTTTTATTGTCTAATATTTAATAAATCTCCCACTTTCGTGGTTGGACTTTGATCTAGGAGTCTCTGTGGCTGAGTGGTTAGCATCCTCGCTTCCTGGTCGGAAGCGCCCGAGTTCACTTCCCATAAGTGACGGATTTTTTTCGTACCGTCAAGGCTCCGAGATGCACCTAGCCTCAAAATAAGTTTACCAGAGATTTTTCTGGGAAATAAAGGCGGCCTGGAATGATATCTACCAGATCACCCAAAAATATGCCGTGGTCATGGACAAAATATTGTCACAAAAACCATATTCATCATAAGCCCATCAACGCCATATTTCCCATACGCCTACTAACACCATTTCTCCTAACACACACTTACGCCATATTCCCAAACGCCGATTAACACCATTTCCCCATACACCCACTAACACCATATTCTCCATACACACATTAACAACATATTCTCCATACACCCACTAACAACATATTCTCCATACACCCATTAACAACATATTCTCCATACACCCACTAACAACATATTCTCCATACACCCACTAACAACATATTCTCCATACACCCACTAACAACATATTCTCCATACACCCACTAACAACATATTATCCATACACCCACTAACAACATATTCTCCATACACCCACTAACAACATATTCTCCATACACCCACTAACAATATATTCTCCATACACCCACTAACACCATATTCTCCATACACCCATTAACAACATATTCTCCATACACCCACTAACAACATATTCTCCATACACCCACTAACAACATATTCTCCATACACCCACTAACAACATATTTTACATACACCCACTAACAATATATTCTCCATACGCCCACTAACACCATATTATCCATACATCCATTAACAACATATTCTCCATACACCCACTAACAACATATTCTCCATACACCCACTAACAACATATTCTCCATACACCCACTAACAACATATTCTCCATACACCCACTAACAATATATTCTCCATACACCCACTAACACCATATTCTCCATACACCCACTAACAACATATTCTCCATACACCCACTAACAACATATTCTCCATACACCCACTAACAACATATTCTCCATACACCCACTAACAATATATTCTCCATACACCCACTAACAACATATTCTCCATACACCCAATAACAACATATTTTCCACACGCCCATTAACAACATATTTTCCATACACCCACTAACAACATATTCTCCATACACCCACTAACAATATATTCTCCATACACCCACTAACAACATATTCTCCATACACCCAATAACAACATATTTTCCACACGCCCATTAACAACATATTCTCCAAACACCCACTAACAACATATTCTCCATACACCCACTAACAACATATTCTCCATACACCCACTAACAATATATTCTCCATACACCCACTAACACCATATTCTCCATACACCCACTAACAACATATTCTCCATACACCCACTAACAACATATTCTCCATACACCCACTAACAACATATTCTCCATACACCCACTAACAATATATTCTCCATACACCCACTAACAACATATTCTCCATACACCCAATAACAACATATTTTCCACACGCCCATTAACAACATATTTTCCATACACCCACTAACAACATATTCTCCATACACCCACTAACAATATATTCTCCATACACCCACTAACAACATATTCTCCATACACCCAATAACAACATATTTTCCACACGCCCATTAACAACATATTCTCCAAACACCTACTAACACCATAATCCCCATACGTCCATTAAAACCACATTCCCCATACAACTAGAAGGGACTGAAGGGAATCTTCACTTTATATAGACCTAATAATTTCACAGCGCTTATTGACGTATCCTTTTGTCATCCTAATTCTTTCTGATTATTGGTGAATCATATACCAGTTCTATTACTGAAACCAGCAGCCGAGCAAGATAACTAAATAGTCACTTATAAACTGCTGTGTATAGAGTACGATCTAAATTATTTTACGATTTGTCCCAGATGGATATAATGATTGCGTTCTTCAAGTGCTGGAGTGTTTCTGTACTAACACACAACGCAGCGTTCTATAATCGGTTTTGGCAAACTATCCAAGCGTTTATCAAGCGTTTAGTATCTTGGTTGGCGCTTCACCAGTGTCTGTTGCTGAATTCAAAGCGGTTGCAGCTAAATTTATTTCAGATTTGTAACATTTGGTTCCATTTGAATGGATTTGACATCATGATCATTATCATCGTCATCACCATCAACAAGTGTTATCCCGGTTGGTGTAAACGATCGTCTCTCCCCACAATTCTCGGTTCTTCATGCGATCATAATTTCAGTTGGTGATCGTTTGTTATTATTTCCCCCATATCTTTAGAGCTGTGCTGTGCTTTCTGATTTCTTTAATATTTATAGTGAGATTATTTTAAGATCCATGATGGGCATGCCTGGAATAACAATCGGAGGCCATAATATAAATAATCTAAGATATGCTGATGTTACAGTCTTGATCGCTAAGAGTGAAAATGAGTTACAAAAAAAATGTTAGACATTATAATGAAAGAACGCAAAAAAAGAACTCGCCTTAATAGCAAAAAAGACAGAAGTGATGTTAAGAAAACAAAAAAAGTCATCACCTCAGTGCACAGTAAAGACAAGAAGAACAATATTAAAATAGTTAATAAATTTAATTATTTGAGAATATTGTGAACCTGACATGGTAGAAGTACAATAGAAGTGAGATGCAGAATGGCTCAGGCAAAGCAGCTTTCCAAAAAGTGAGGAAGATACTATGCAATCCATTTTTGACAATGGAAATAAGAAAGAGAGCTCTTAAATGTTATGTAGAGCCAGTCTTAACATGTGGATGTTAATCATGGACAATAGGACAAGAGACAAGAAAATCACTGGAGGCTGTAGATATGTGGTTTTACAGAAGAATGTTGAGAATACCATGAACAGCTAGAAGAGTAATGAAAACGTTCTGAAAGATACCAAAGCAAAAAGAGAGCTAATTTCCAATATTAGGAAGAAACAATCACCATTTTTTTACCATCAAATGAGACGAGAACATCTGGAATATATTGGGACAACTGGGAAAATTGAGGGACGGAGAGATAGATGGAAGCAAAGAGAAAAGATACCAGACAGCTTAAGAGAATGGATTGGCAGAAGGTCAACAACAGAAATGTGATCGAAAGTTGTGGAGAGACATGATCACCTACGCCAGCAGGCACCGATGATGTGCTTTCAGAACATGATTTCTGTGTTCAATTTGTATAGTTTGTTCAATATACCCGATGAAGGCTTTTGCCGAAACGTTCTAGTAGTTTGTCTTGTTTTTCTGTTAGTTTAGCTGCTCAATACAATTTAATGTTTATTTGATATATATAGATCTTTTGTTATGCCATTTGGATAAGCTGTTCAACATTTTTCCTCTTGGTTTTCCTCTTCGCTTCTTTCCATTCATTCTGCCCCTTGTTATAATATTCTCAATGTCTTCTTTTCGCATTCGATGCCCAATAATTCTAGATTGTCTTTTTCTTATATAAGTAAAATGTAAAGAGCCCCCGTCACGTCATGTGGCATATAGGGAATATGGTTTTAGTGACCATAAATCTTACAGACCTTCGGCACATGATTTTTGGGGTAATGTGGTCGGTATTACGCTCGTGCCGCTTTACTTTCCCAGAAAAAACCGCTACCCATTTAAAGCTGGGTGAACCTGGAAGCCGTTGGTTGGGATCGAACCATACCGCTTTTCCTTTGTAGTCCAGTTCTCTAACCACTGAACTATCGCGGCTCCTCTTTTTATTATGACTCTGATGATATTTCTGGTTTCTCCAGCTCTCTTTAAATATTTTCAATTGTAATTTTTGCCAAACGTGTAATTCGTAGCTTTCTTCTAGTAAACCACATCACAGCTGCCTCTAATGTCCTTCATCTAATATAATTCTCAATGATTTGATTTACTGTATTGTTTTTAAATAACCTTGTTTTTCTTTGTAAAGTAAGGTCAAGTACAAAACTTGAATTGGCGCCTTAGCACGCGAGTTTTCCCCTAAATGTGCTCGGCCGCCTATCCAGAAGTGTTCGGAGACTTCTGGATAGTGTCGCTTCAAGCATCGAAACTCACGATGGGAGGTGACATTCCTCACCTTCCCAGAGTACTTTACATTTTTTGCTTTATTAATTGAAAATTATAGAGGACATGTAACTACATTCATCATCCAAATACTAACTCATTATTGCTTATGTCTTCCCTTATCCGCCTGTTAGTTGTTATCTGTTGGTAATGTCTGGTACAATTAAGACAAATCTAAAACAATGTATCATCATTATCATGTGACATACCGGTTGGTGTATGCGATCATGTCCCTCCACAACCTTCTATCCATCGTGCATAGTTTCACTTCTGTTGTTGACTTTTTTTTTACTAGACCAAGCTATCTAGTATTTTCTCTCTTTGTTGTCCGCGATCTCTCTTTCCCTCTATTTTGCCTGTTATAAACTAGTATTACTTTCTGTTCTCATGATGTGCCAGAAACATGTCTGATTGTTTCTTTCTGGAGCTCCATTTGAGTGTTGCCCTCTTTGAGAATTTTTCCTGCTGGTCCTTTTAGCTGTCCAGGAAACTTTCAACATTCTTCTGAGAAATCCCATCTGTGGCGTCTAATCGCCTTTTAATTTGTTTGTTTTACTGTCAATGATTTGCTTCCATAGGTCAGAATTGGCTCTATAAGCACCGATGATCTCTCTCTCTCACTTCTATTGACATAGACTTATCCTGTAAGACATTACATTTTTTTGTGTTAAATGCTATTTTGGCCTGAGTTTTTCCGTTTTCTATTTCTTTGGTGCGTCTTCCATCTAATGTTATTATCATGCTCTAATATTGGACGCGTTGCACTTGTTTCAGATTTGTTCTGTTTATTTTGTGCTGCATGATGATGGTGGTCGTTTCAATGCTCATTAGTTCTGTTCTGTTTTCTTACTATTCTGACGGAGACCTTTCTTGTTGCTTTCTTTCACTATTATGTCTATCATTTCTTGTAGTTCGTTCTCTGTCTCTGCTATTAAGACCGTGTCATCCGCATATCGCAAATTATTTATGTTGTGACCGTTGACTTCAATTCCTTTTCTGTCCACTGTTGATCCCATAATATGTTCGCTGTGAAGTGAAAACAAATCCGGCGACAGAACACGGCATTGTCTGACTCCTTGTTTTATATATTGGAATTGTCCTGTTTGGCTGCTAATTTGAAGATAGATGTCTACAAATACTTACCAAGTCATTTCTCTCTAGCTTCCAGAAACTGTTTGATCATGTGCCACTTGACCCTGTCACGTGACACATAATGTCGGCTGTTTTATGGATAGAGTTAACACGTTTTTATGTTCTTTTTTTAAGTCGCGTCTTTACCATCTTTTTTCCTTGTTTCGAATGACCTGATAAATTATCCGATAAAACGTCTACAACCTTTGCATCGAGCTCTGCATTCGTGTCTTTGTTGATCAATTTCTAAGGCGGCGTGTATCTCTGACTTAATCTTTGTTTTTTTATTTTTTTCTTCAAATTTTGGACACGTTTATTCTCTCTCAGTGTCTGGATTTATTTTCACACTTTTTATGTTTTTCTGTTTGCCAAAGGTCTCTTTTTTATATTTGAATTTCAAACGGTTATCCTGACATACAGTAAATCAAATAAATGTGGCTTTTAATTTCCATTTAAATATTTATTTTGAATGATGTTGTTTGCGTTATAGACATGTTGTGTTTATTCAGACAAGTTTACGTGTTTCTTAGCAATAAAATGACATGGACAGTTTTTCCCGCTTAATAAACGGTCATTTAAATGAAAACACTCCTTTGTCTTTTCAGGTCTGTTTGGAGCATAGGTCGTCAATAAACGCTTTCCGAGCCGTTCTGTTTCAATCTTTTAAAATCATTGCATGTCTTCCTCATCATCTTCATCTCTGCTTCCACATGTCTTCTCCAAAAATATTTTGGTCTTCCTCTTTGTCTCTTCTCCTGGGGATTCCAAAAAAAGACGTGTCTTGTGATATTATCAGTTGTCTTCCGCATTGTGTGTCCTATCCAGTGGCATCGTCTTCGCTGTATATCTTTATCCGCTGGTATTTGGCTGGTACATTTCCATAATTATATGTTAGTTATTTTGTCCTGCCATTTCCATCCTTTTATTCTGCGTAAGCATCCATTAATGAAAGTCTGTATCTTCATGATTGTCAATTTTAATGTTCTCCATGTTTCACCGCCATATAATAGGACTGACTTAATATTTGAGTTGAACATTTTTATTTTTGTACTTTCCTAATTTCTTATTATTTCCATATTTGTAATGAAGGCCCCTCTTGCTTTTTGTATCATTATCTTTACAGTTTTATTGTGCCTAAAATGACACCAAATATGACACGAACATAAATATGACACGAACATAAATATGACACGAACATAAATATGACACGAACATAAATATGACACGAACATAAATATGACACGAACATAACTATGACACGAACATAAATATGACACGAACATAAATATGACACGAACATAAATATGACACGAACATAAATATGACACGAACATACATATGACACGAACATACATATGACACGAACATAAATATGACACGAACATAAATATGACACGATCATAAATATGACACGAACATAAATATGACACAAACATAAATATGACACAAACATACATATGACACAAACATACATATGACACAAACATAAATATGATACAAACATTAATTATGGTAAAAATGCATTTCTAAGACCAATTAAATACAACGTGGGAGTGTCCAGATAGGTATGAAACATGTTGCAGTTATCTTGAATTTTTAAAATGCATGCCAGCAAGAAATATAAAAGTAAAGTAAAGAGCCCCGTTACGTCAAGTGGTGTTTAAGGAATATGGTGTTAGTGATACTAATTTTTACAGACTCTCCGGCACGTGATTTTTGGGGTAATGTGGTCGGAATTACGCCCGTGTCGCTTTACTTTCCCAGAAAAATCTGGTACACATTTAAAGCTAGGTGAACCCGGAGGCCGTTGGTTGGGATCGAACCCTACCGCTTTTCCTTTGTAGTTCAGTTCTCTAACCACTGAGCTATCGCGGCTTCCTCTTTTTATTATGCCTCTGATGATATTTCTGGTTTCTCCAGCTCTCTTTAAATATTTTCATTTGTAATTTTTGCCAAACGTGTAATTCGTAGCTTTCTTCTAGTAAACCACATCACAGCTGCCTCTAATGTCCTTCATCTAATATAATTCTCAATAATTTGATGTAATGTATTGTTTTTAAATAACCTTGTTTTTCTTTGTAAAGTAAGGTCAAGTACAAAACTTCAATCGGCGCCTTAGCACGCGAGTTTTCCCCCAAATGTGTTCTGCCGCCTATCCAGAAGTGTTCGGAGACTTCTGGATAGTGTCGCTTCAAGCATCGAAACTCACGATGCGAGGCGACATTCCTCACCTTCCCAGAGTACTTTACATTTTTTGCTTTATTAATTGAAAATTATAGAGGACATGTAACTATATTCATCATCCAAATACTAACTCATTATTGCTTATGTTTTTTCCTTATCCGCCTGTTAGTTGCTATCTGTTGGTAATGTCTGGTACAATTAAGACAAATCTAAAACAATGTATCATCATTATCATGTGACATACCGGTTGGTGTATGCGATCGTGTCCCTCCACAACCTTCTATTCATTGTGCATAGTTTCACTTCTGTTGTTGACTTTTTTTTACTAGACCAAGCTATCTAGTATTTTCTCTCTTTGTTGTCCGCGATCTCTCTTTCCCTCTATTTTGCCTGTTATAAACTAGTATTACTTTCTGTTCTCATGATGTGCCAGAAACATGTCTGATTGTTTCTTTCTGGAGCTCCATTTGAGTGTTGCCCTCTTTGAGAATTTTTCCTGCTGGTCCTTTTAGCTGTCCAGGAAACTTTCAACATTCTTCTGAGAAATCCCATCTGTGGCGTCTAATCGCCTTTTAATTTGTTTGTTTTACTGTCAATGATTTGCTTCCATAGGTCAGAATTGGCTCTATAAGCACCGATGATCTCTCTCTCTCACTTCTATTGACATAGACTTATCCTGTAAGACATTACATTTTTTTGTGTTAAATGCTATTTTGGCCTGAGTTTTTCCGTTTTCTATTTCTTTGGTGCGTCTTCCATCTAATGTTATTATCATGCTCTAATATTGGACGCGTTGCACTTGTTTCAGATTTGTTCTGTTTATTTTGTGCTGCATGATGATGGTGGTCGTTTCAATGCTCATTAGTTCTGTTCTGTTTTCTTACTATTCTGACGGAGACCTTTCTTGTTGCTTTCTTTCACTATTATGTCTATCATTTCTTGTAGTTCGTTCTCTGTCTCTGCTATTAAGACCGTGTCATCCGCATATCGCAAATTATTTATGTTGTGACCGTTGACTTCAATTCCTTTTCTGTCCACTGTTGATCCCATAATATGTTCGCTGTGAAGTGAAAACAAATCCGGCGACAGAACACGGCATTGTCTGACTCCTTGTTTTATATATTGGAATTGTCCTGTTTGGCTGCTAATTTGAAGATAGATGTCTACAAATACTTACCAAGTCATTTCTCTCTAGCTTCCAGAAACTGATCATGTGCCACTTGACCCTGTCACGTGACACATAATGTCGGCTGTTTTATGGATAGAGTTAACATGTTTTTATGTTCTTTTTTTAAGTCGCGTCTTTACCATCTTTTTTCCTTGTTTCGAATGACCTGATAAATTATCCGATAAAACGTCTACAACCTTTGCATCGAGCTCTGCATTCGTGTCTTTGTTGATCAATTTCTAAGGCGGCGTGTATCTCTGACTTAATCTTTGTTTTTTTATTTTTTTCTTCAAATTTTGGACACGTTTATTCTCTCTCAGTGTCTGGATTTATTTTCACACTTTTTATGTTTTTCTGTTTGCCAAAGGTCTCTTTTTTATATTTGAATTTCAAACGGTTATCCTGACATACAGTAAATCAAATAAATGTGGCTTTTAATTTCCATTTAAATATTTATTTTGAATGATGTTGTTTGCGTTATAGACATGTTGTGTTTATTCAGACAAGTTTACGTGTTTCTTAGCAATAAAATGACATGGACAGTTTTTCCCGCTTAATAAACGGTCATTTAAATGAAAACACTCCTTTGTCTTTTCAGGTCTGTTTGGAGCATAGGTCGTCAATAAACGCTTTCCGAGCCGTTCTGTTTCAATCTTTTAAAATCATTGCATGTCTTCCTCATCATCTTCATCTCTGCTTCCACATGTCTTCTCCAAAAATATTTTGGTCTTCCTCTTTGTCTCTTCTCCTGGGGATTCCAAAAAAAGACGTGTCTTGTGATATTATCAGTTGTCTTCCGCATTGTGTGTCCTATCCAGTGGCATCGTCTTCGCTGTATATCTTTATCCGCTGGTATTTGGCTGGTACATTTCCATAATTATATGTTAGTTATTTTGTCCTGCCATTTCCATCCTTTTATTCTGCGTAAGCATCCATTAATGAAAGTCTGTATCTTCATGATTGTCAATTTTAATGTTCTCCATGTTTCACCGCCATATAATAGGACTGACTTAATATTTGAGTTGAACATTTTTATTTTTGTACTTTCCTAATTTCTTATTATTTCCATATTTGTAATGAAGGCCCCTCTTGCTTTTTGTATCATTATCTTTACAGTTTTATTGTGCCTAAAATGGCACCAAATATGACACGAACATAAATATGACACGAACATAAATATGACACGAACATAAATATGACACGAACATAAATATGACACAAACATAAATATGACACGAACATAAATATGACACGAACATAAATATGACACGAACATAAATATGACACGAACATACATATGACACGAACATACATATGACACGAACATAAATATGACACGAACATAAATATGACACGATCATAAATATGACACGAACATAAATATGACACAAACATAAATATGACACAAACATACATATGACACAAACATACATATGACACAAACATAAATATGATACAAACATTAATTATGGTAAAAATGCATTTCTAAGACCAATTAAATACAACGTGGGAGTGTCCAGATAGGTATGAAACATGTTGCAGTTATCTTGAATTTTTAAAATGCATGCCAGCAAGAAATATAAAAGTAAAGTAAAGAGCCCCGTTACGTCAAGTGGTGTTTAAGGAATATGGTGTTAGTGATACTAATTTTTACAGACTCTCCGGCACGTGATTTTTGGGGTAATGTGGTCGGAATTACGCCCGTGTCGCTTTACTTTCCCAGAAAAATCTGGTACACATTTAAAGCTAGGTGAACCCGGAGGCCGTTGGTTGGGATCGAACCCTACCGCTTTTCCTTTGTAGTTCAGTTCTCTAACCACTGAGCTATCGCGGCTTCCTCTTTTTATTATGCCTCTGATGATATTTCTGGTTTCTCCAGCTCTCTTTAAATATTTTCATTTGTAATTTTTGCAAAACGTGTAATTCGTAGCTTTCTTCTAGTAAACCACATCACAGCTGCCTCTAATGTCCTTCATCTAATATAATTCTCAATAATTTGATGTAATGTATTGTTTTTAAATAACCTTGTTTTTCTTTGTAAAGTAAGGTCAAGTACAAAACTTCAATCGGCGCCTTAGCACGCGAGTTTTCCCCCAAATGTGTTCTGCCGCCTATCCAGAAGTGTTCGGAGACTTCTGGATAGTGTCGCTTCAAGCATCGAAACTCACGATGCGAGGCGACATTCCTCACCTTCCCAGAGTACTTTACATTTTTTGCTTTATTAATTGAAAATTATAGAGGACATGTAACTATATTCATCATCCAAATACTAACTCATTATTGCTTATGTTTTTTCCTTATCCGCCTGTTAGTTGCTATCTGTTGGTAATGTCTGGTACAATTAAGACAAATCTAAAACAATGTATCATCATTATCATGTGACATACCGGTTGGTGTATGCGATCGTGTCCCTCCACAACCTTCTATTCATTGTGCATAGTTTCACTTCTGTTGTTGACTTTTTTTTACTAGACCAAGCTATCTAGTATTTTCTCTCTTTGTTGTCCGCGATCTCTCTTTCCCTCTATTTTGCCTGTTATAAACTAGTATTACTTTCTGTTCTCATGATGTGCCAGAAACATGTCTGATTGTTTCTTTCCGATGTTTCTTAGGAGCTCCATTTGAGTGTTGCCCTCTTTGAGAATTTTCCTGCTGGTCCTTTTAGCTGTCCAGGAAACTTTCAACATTCTTCTGAGAAATCCCATCTGTGGCGTCTAATCGCCTTTTAATTTGTTTGTTTTACTGTCAATGATTTGCTTCCATAGGTCAGAATTGGCTCTATAAGCACCGATGATCTCTCTCTCTCTCACTTCTATTGACATAGACTTATCCTATAAGACATTACATTTTTTTGTGTTAAATGCTATTTTGGCCTGAGTTATTCCGTTTTCTATATTTCTTTGGTGCGTCTTCCATCTGATGTTATTATCATGCTCTAATATTGGACGCGTTGCACTTGTTTCAGATTTGTTCTGTTTATTTTGTGCTGCATGATGATGGTGGTCGTTTCAATGCTCATTAGTTCTGTTCTGTTTTCTTACTATTCTGACGGAGACCTTTCTTGTTGCTTTCTTTCACTATTATGTCTATCATTTCTTGTAGTTCATTCTCTGTCTCTGCTATTAAGACTGTGTCATCCGCATATCGCAAATTATTTATGTTGTGACCGTTGACTTCAATTCCTTTTCTGTCTACTATTGATCTCATAATATGTTCGCTGTGAAGTGAAAACAAATCCGGCGACAGAACACAGCCTTGTCTGACTCCTTGTTTTATATATTGCAATTGTCCTGTTTGGTTGCTAATTTGAAGATAGATGTCTACAAATACTTACCAAGTCATTTCTCTCTAGTTTCCAGAAACTGTTTGATCATGTGCCACTTGACCCTGTCACGTGACACATAATGTCGGCTGTTTTATGGATAGAGTTAACACGTTTTTATGTTCTTTTTTTAAGTCGGGTCTCTACCATCTTTTTTCCTTGTTTCGAATGACCTGATAAATTATCCGATAAGACGTCTACAACCTTTGCATTGAGCTCTGCATTCGTGTCTTTGTTGATCAATTTCTAAGGCGGCGTGTATCTCTGACTTAATCTTTGTTTTTTTATTTTTTTCTTCAAATTTTGGACACGTTTATTCTCTCTCAGTGTCTGCATATATTTTCACACTTTTTAATGTTTTTCTGTTTGCCAAAGGTCTCGTTTTTAGATTTGAATTTCAAACGGTTATCCTGACATACAGTAAATCAAATAAAAGTGGCTTTTAATTTCCATTTAAATATTTATTTTGAAAGACGTTGTCTGCGTTATAGACATGTTGTGTTTATTCAGACAAGTTTACGTGTTTCTTAGCAATAAAATGACATGGACAGTTTTTCCCGCTTAATAAACGGTCATCTAAATGAAAGTTTTCTCCTTTGTCTTTTCAGGTCTGTTTGGAGCATAGGTCGTCAATAAACGCTTTCCGAGCCGTTCTGTTTCAATCTTTTAAAATCATTGCATGTCTTCCTCATCATCTTCATCTCTGCTTCCACATGTCTTCTCCAAAAATATTTTGGTCTTTCTCTTTGTCTATTCCCCTGGGGATTCCAAAAAAGGACGTGTCTTGTGATATTATCAGTTGTCTTCCGCAGTGTGTGTCCAATCAAGTGGCATCGTCTTCCCTGTATATCTTTATCCACAGGTATTTGACATATCCATAATTCTATGTTAGTGATTTTGTCCTGCAATTTTCATCCTTTTATTCTACGCAAGCATCCATTAATGAAAGTCTGGATCATCGTGATTATCAGTTTCGCTGTTCTCCATGTATGACAGCAATATAAGAGTACTGACTTAATATTTGAGTTGAACATTTTTATTTTTGTATTTTCCTAATGTCTTATTATTTCCATATTTGTAATGAAGGCCTCTCTTGCTCTTTGTATCGATATCTTTACAGTTTTATTGTGCCTAAAATGACACCAAATATGACACGAACATAAATATGACACAAACATAAATATGACACAAACATAAATATGACACAAACATAAATATGACACGAACATAAATATGACACGAACATAAATATGACACGAACATATATATGACACAAACATAAATATGACACAAACATAAATATGACACAAACATAAATATGACACGAACATAAATATGACACGAACATAAATATGACACAAACATAAATATGACACAAACATAAATATGACACAAACATACATATGACACAAACATAAATATGATACAAACATTAATTATGGTAAAAATGCATTTCTAAGACCAATTAAATACAACGTGGGAGTGTCCAGATAGGTATGAAACATGTTGCAGTTATCTTGAATTTTTAAAATGCATGCCAGCAAGAAATATAAAAGTAAAGTAAAGAGCCCCGTTACGTCAAGTGATGTTTAAGGAATATGGTGTTAGTGATACTAATTTTTACAGACTCTCCGGCACGTGATTTTTGGGGTAATGTGGTCGGAATTACGCCCGTGTCGCTTTACTTTCCCAGAAAAATCTGGTACCCATTTAAAGCTAGGTTAACCCGGAAGCCGTCGATCAGGATCGAACATGACTTCTTGTCCTTTGTAGCCCAGTTCACTAACCACTTAGCTATAACGGCTGCACTGGAAGAAATATGGCGTCATAAAAATTCAGGCCTGAATCGTTAACAGGTAAAATGATCGATATATCGTCCAACTGAGTCTCAACTAACATCCTGTGTATCACAGTAAACAAAACTATGAATCCACAAACTGGCCACATCATCATCATCAAGTACCGGGCCTGTTGGCGTAGGTGATCATGTCTCTCCACAACTTTCGATCTCGTTAGCTATTTATCATTTCTGTTGTTGACCTTCTGCCAAGCCATTCTCTTAAGCTGTCTGTTATTTTTCTCTTTGTTTCCCTCTGTCTCCAATTTTTTCAGTCGTTACAATATATTCCATTTGTTCTCTTCTCATTACATGGCCAAAAAATTATGCTTGTTTCTTCCTAATATTGGAAATTAGCTCTCTTTTTGCTCTGACCTCTCTCAGAACATCTTCATTACTCTTCTTAGCTCTCCATGGTATTCTCAACATTCTTCTGTAAAACCACATTTCTACAGACTCCAGTGATTTTCTTGTCTGTTGTCTTATTGTCCATGATTAGCATCCATATTTTTAAGACTGGCTCTACGTAACATTTAAGAACTCTTAAAATATAACCACACAATAATAAAAAAATAGACCACATAAAATACGTTTTAACACATCCAGTTGATAAAAAATAGACCACATAAAATACGTTTTAACACATCCAGTTGATAAAAAATAGACCACATAAAATACGTTTTAACACATCCAGTTGATAAAAAGTAGACCACATAAAATACGTTTTAACACATCCAGTTGATAAAAAATAGACCATATAAAATACGTTTTAACACATCCAGTTGATAAAAAATAGACCACATAAAATACGTTTTAACACATCCAGTTGATAAAAAATAGACCACATAAAATACGTTTTAACACATCCAGTTGATAAAAAATAGACCACATAAAATACGTTTTAACACATCCAGTTGATAAAAAATAGACCACATAAAATACGTTTTAACACATCCAGTTGATAAAAAATAGACCACATAAAATACGTTTTAACACATCCAGTTGATAAAAAATAGCCTCCATGACCTGATGGCGATACAAGGGACTAAAATTCTTAAATACCATGAGTTACTTCCCATTGCCATTGGGAACCGGAAACGTCGATCACAAAAACTACTAACCAGCTCACACGACAACTGCCAGAGGTCACGACCGATCTGACATTTCTAGAATTTCTTTAAAAAAAAACAATAGAATTGTAAAATTTTTTTTCTTTTCGTTTAGAATTTATTATTATTCTTCCACAGCCTCGTGCTTGAAGTATTTTTTTTTTATTTTCTGTCATTTTCCACCACGCAACGCATGCTATTTCCGTCGATAATTATACAGCTCACGATAATCAATGTTATTTTTATGAATGTAATCGCTGTAATCGCTAGGTTTCTGAAGATAAGTAGATCTTTCAATCACATCGTGGCCTGCATCACAGCAATATTTCAATCAGTGGCGTATACTGGTTTTGGGGTCTGGGCTAACGCTGACATAATAAATAAAGATATACATTATATTCAATAGGCTAACATAAAGTAATATTTGCTAATGACATCACTACGTTTTAAATTCCTTACTTATTTATGTGTAAACTCTATCCGTCTTGTTTGGGACGAAAATGTCTCGATGATATTGCCAAACCAGATAAGCGTTCTTATGTCTGAGTTAAGCGATAATAAAATTTGATTCTCTTGAGAGCAGAAAAAGTTTTTTCTACAGATGCTGATGCGTATAACGTAGTTATAAATAGATTAGGAAGTTCTGGTAATCAGACATAGTTTCACTTTCACTTTGTGACGATTCTGATTGGCCAGAGCTAAAAATAACCCATGAAACCGCATTAGTGTAGAGGTAGCTTAGCCGTATAATTTTGACGGGAATTTTTGAATGTCAAGGTCATTCATTCTAAGTCGGAGAGAAGAGAAATATACCGCTGCTGATTAGCGGTTTCATGTACTATTTTTTATAGTAGTTTCGGTCTCATTCACAAACGTTATAGTGGCCATAGGAAAACGTTGCTTTAATAAATGCAAATCAAAGCAAATAAATTATATTGGCCTACAAAATGTGTAATAGAATATTCGAAAATGTGTAATATAATTATGAAAAAAATATAATAAATTATCATTTCCTTTTGTATTTCGTTAATATGTTCAGGCTACCGGTGGTAGCTGCGGAACTGATTTCAATGTAATCGTTACTTTGCAACCGCATGATACAATATAATATTCCTGCATCACACAAGACTGCTTTCATCATTATCATCGTCATCATCACCACTGAGTGCCGTCTTCGCATCGAGGGTTGGCTACCAGGAGCGCCATTCACTCTGTAACTTCATAGGGACTTTAATGCTGCATGTTACAATACACTTTGATAGTGCAGGCTGGTAAAGGGAAAAGCGGCAGGACCTGACAATATACAGATAGAGATGATACAGGCACTAGAAGATTTTGGCATTTAAGTGATCACATACATATGCAATGACATATACAGGATACATACCAAATGAACTAAAAACATCAACTTTCATTGCATTGCCTAAAAAGAATGGTGCAGTTGAAGGCAGTGACTTTAGAACAATAAGCCTAATGAGCCAGGTAACCAAAATTTTACTAAAAGTTATACAAGGAAGGATTCAGAATAAAATTAATAATGAATTAGATGAGCAGCAATTCGGATTCAGAAAAACAGTAGGACAAAAGAAGCCATATTCAGCATGAGAACATTGATTGAAAAGTGCATAGAAGTAAAAGAAACAATATATGCCTGCTTCATAGACTACACCAAAGCATTTGATAGAATACACCATAACCAACTTATAGACTGCCTAAAAGATATAAATCTGGATGACACAGACATACGACTAATATGTAATTTGTACTGGGAGCAAACAGCAATAATAAGATATAACAAGGAGAACTCTACACCCATGGATATAAAAAGAGGAGTAAGACAAGGATGCATCCTATCACCAAACTTGTTCAATCTATACACTGAGAAAATCTTTAAAAACATCACAGAGATGCCAGGCCTAAACATTAATGGAAAGATAATCAATAACCTAAGATATGCTGATGATACTGTACTACTAGCAGAAAATACTAAAGATCTACAACAATTAATTAATGTAATAAACATGACAAGCACAAATTATAACTAGAAATGAATATCAAAAAGACTAAAACTATAAATAATAAACAAAGAAAATTCTCAAGACCTTCAATTAAATATCAAAGTGGAAGGAATGCATCTAGAGACAGTTCAGAACTACAACTACCTGGGACATACTATAACCAGTGATGGAAAATGTACAACTGAAATAAATAAAAGAATAGGTATGGCAAAAAGTAATTTCAATGCCATGAAAATATACTAACATCAAAATAAATAACACCAGGGCTAAAACTAAGAATGGCAAAATGTTACATCTTCTCAATATTCCTGTATGGTGCAGAAACATGGACATTAGACCAGAAAACAGAACAGAAAATTGAAGCCTTTGAAATGTGGATTTATAGAAGAATAGGCAGAATTGGATGGAAAGAAGAGAAAACAAACGAGGAAGTTTTAAAACAACTAAAAATAAAAAGAGAACTACTAAATACAATTAGAGCTAGACAAATGAAATTTTTGGGTCATGTTAAAAGACACAACAGCCTAATAAAAGTAATGGAGAAAAAATTAAAAAATAAAAAAAGGTATGTAAGAAGCTTTATGTGACAAGTGGACGACACAGACTAAACAACGTTTCGGCTCAATAGGCCTTCATCAGGAACAAACAATAAAAACACACACACACAAATTAATAACGAAACAACCAAAACAAAAACAATCGAAATGTGTTAAAGAAAACAACAACAAAAAGTAAAACTATCCTGTCAAATCCAAAAGAAAACAACAACAAAAAGTAAAACTATCCTGTCAAATCCAAAAAATAATTTGGACCATCAAAGCAAGAGACAGAGTGGAATAGCGCTCCATGGTACCAACCTTGGATGCGGAGACGGCACTCGATGATGATGATGAGTGCAGGTTGTCATAAGCTGACTTGTCCGTCTTTTGATGTTACTCGCACATGTTAGTTTTGGTCTGCCTCTGCCTCTTTTACCTTGTATTTTCTCTTCCAAGATTACTTTTAGTTGGCTGCTGTGTCTTTTAACATGCCACAAACATCTCTCTTGTCTTGTTTAAATCGTGTTAATAGTTTTCTTTTCTTTCTACCCAATTCATCCTATTCTTCTATAAATCCACATCTCAAAAGCTTTAATTCTTTGCTCTATTTACTTTTCTAATGTCCATCTTTCTGCACCATACACGCTTGTGAAAAGATATAACAATTTGCTTTTCTTAGTTTTAGCCCTTGTGTTAGTATATATTATGTTCGTTTTTTCTTTAGATTAAGTTTTCTTTTTATTTTTGGGTTCTTATTCTTGTGTTTATTTCAGTTGTACATTTTCTATCACTGGTTATAGTATGTCCAAGGTAGTTGTAGTTCTGAACTGTCTCCAGGTCTATTCCTTCAATTTTGATATCCACTTGTAGGTTTTGAGTGTTTTCTTTGTTTATGTTCATCGTTTTTGTCTTTTTGATATTCATATCTAGTCCATACTTTTTGCCCGTCATGATTATTTCATTTAGTAATTGTTTCACTTTACTTTCTCAATCAACTTCTATGTTACATATTTTAAGAGACTGGTGAACAATTCTTGTTCCCCGATGGGGACCGGCTTCTATGCTCACGAACCCAATAATTTTCTATCTCTGAAGTTGGATGGTCTTGTGTATCTCAGACTATATCATCAAAAAAATGTTCCCAATCTGATTTCTTTTAAAAAAAATAATATTTATTAGAGCCATTTTCCATACTTCACTTGTTCTCTTCTCACTTTACAGCGGAAATATTATGGGATCAATAGTAAACAAAAAATGAGAAAGCTGTCAGTCTAAATTATTAGATAATAGAAGTAATGGTCATATAAAGTAAACAATCATCACCATCACGCAGCATAAAAATAAAAGGGACAAATATGAAGCAAGTGTAACGCGTCAAATACATGTGCACAATAATAACACCAGATGAAAGATGCACCACAGACATAAAAAGCAGAATAGCTCAGGCCAAAATAGCACTTTACAAAATTTTAAAAAATGTCGTGTGCGGTAAGTCTATGTCAATAGAAGTGAGAAAGAGAGATCATCGGTACGTATAGAGCCAATTCTGACCTATGGAAGTGAATCATGGATAATAAGATAAACAAATTAAAAGGCGATTAAACGCCACAGATGGGATTTCTCAGAAGAATGTTGAAAGTTTCCTGGACAGCTGAAAAGACCAACAAGGACATTCTCAAAGAGGTCAACATAAAAAAAGTTACTACTAAATAATATAAGAAAGAACCAGTCGACATTTTTCTGGCACATCATGAGAAGATGAAAGTTGGAATACTTGGTAACAACTGGCAACAAATAGGGAAAGAGATATCGCGGACAACAAAGAAAGAAAATACTAGATAGCTTTGTATCATGACATGTAAAACAATCAACAGAATTGATACGATTCACTGTGGATAAAAAATTGTGGAAGGACATGATCACCTACACCAAAAGGTATGCCACACGATGATAATGATGATGATGATACTTGACAAAACGGAAGGCGGGACGAGGTTAAAGAAATGAATAAAATGGAGAGTTAAACGACGTTCCTTGACATTTTTAATATCGAAGGGATTGAAATATAAAACTTGATTAAATGTTGCAGTCAGCAGTGGCCATTTAGACCCCTGTTTGGAACATATGCCTCGGAGGATAGTCTCGTAATCCAGCCCAGTACTTGGATATTTTCTTTATCATCTTTCAGTCTAGTCTCAGCCTCAATAACTACAAGACAGAAGTAATGGTAACAACAAAGAAAAAGACATCACCTCAGTGCAAAGTAACGACAAGTGGAATAATATTAAAACAGGTAAATGAATTTAAATATTTTGGGAACTTTGTTGACTTCAGGTGGAAGATGTACAACAGAGGTGAGATGCAGAATGGCTCAGGCAGAAGCAGCTTTCCAAAAAGTGAGGACATGCTATGCAATCCATTTTTGACAATCGAAACAAGAAAAACAGTTCTTAAATGTTATGTAGAGTCAGTATTAACATGTGGATGTGAATCATGGACAATAGGACAACAGACAAGAAAATCACTGGAGTCTGCAGGAATATGGTTCTACAGAAGAATATTGAGAATACCGTGGACAGCTAAGAAGAGTAATGAAAACGTTCTAAAAGAAACAAAAGCAAAAAGAGAGCTAATTTCCAATATTAGGAAGAAACAATCATCATTTTTTGAGCCATGTAATGAGAAGAGAACAACTGGAATATATTGTAACAACTGGGAAAATTGAGGGACGAAGAGATAGAGGGAAGCACAGAGAAAATATACCAGACAGCTTACGAGAATGGTGTATATTCGAAAAATGTACTATAACGTGTATTCGAATTACCTTTGTTGCCTACTAGAAGGACTGAAAGTTTATTAATTTACACGTTTCGCGGTGTTATTGGTAATAATATATAAATTATCCACCCTTTTGCGGTGCCTCTATAAACAGACTATACAGTCTAGTCTGGTCACGTGAGTAGAGATCAAAGAGGGAAGAGAACTCGCTAATCACAAATGTCGCGCTAATGTCGGATGTTTTGGGCCGAAAGGCGCAACTAAGCCTCATTGCAAAGCATCTATTCCCAGTTAACGTTCTGAGAATGATAGATGACGAAGAGGACGATTTGTCCTTTACTTTGGTTATAATTAGGTAGATGCCAGATAAGAAAAAAACAAACAAGAATAAGGAATAAAATTAAGTGACATCATTTTGTACTGAGGTGGCCAGTGCATTTATCGCTGTCTATACCTTAATAAAAACTGCAATTGATATCCATTTCTTTTTCAATCGAATTGACTTAAAAGATTAATTTGAAGGATTGAATCGCGGTTTATGTAACATCAAAACATCATCATCAAGTGTCATGCCTGCTGGCGTAGGTGATCATGTCTCTCCACAACTTTCGATCTCGACAATTATTTATCATTTCTGTTGTTGACCTTCTGCCAAGCCATTTTCATAAGCTGTCTGGTATCTTTTCTCTGTGCTTCCTCCTATCTCTTCGTCCTTCAAATTTGCCAGTTGCAACAATATATTCCAGCTGATCTCTTCTCATTACATGACCAAAAAAAAAAAAAATGATTGTTTTATCCTAATTTTGTAAAATACCTCTCTCTTTGCTTTGTCCTCTTTCAGAACGTTGTCATTATTTTTCTTAGTTGCCCATGGTATTCAAAACATTCTTCTGTAATACCACATTTGTAAAGCCTCCAGTGATTTTCTTGTCTGTTGTCCTATTGTCCATGATTCACTTCCACATGTTAAGAATGGCTCTACATAACATTTAAGAAATTTTGTTCTTCGTTCTTTTGTCATTTATATGTGTTGCACGGTATCTTACTCATTTTTAGGAAAGCTATTTTTGCACTCAGCCTTTTCGCATTTCACTTCAGTTGTTCATCTACCATCTGAAGTTAACATTGTTTCCACATATTTAAATTTGTATTTACCTGTTGTAATATTATTCCATATTATTTGATATAGATCAAAGTTGAAGGAATACATCTAGAGACAGTCCAGAGCTACAACTACCGGGGACATACTATAACCAGTGATGGAAAATGTATAACTGAAATAAATAAAAGAATAGGAATGGCAAAATGTAATTTCAATGCCATGAAAAATATACTAAAATCAAAACAAATAACACCAGGGCTGAAACTAAGAATATCAAAATGTTACATCTTCTCAATATTCCTGTATGGTGCAGAAACATGGACATTAGACCAGAAGACAGAACAGAAAATTGAAGCCTTCGAATTGTGGATTTATAGAAGAATATGTAGAATTGGATGGAAAGAAAAGAAAACAAACGAGGAAGTTTTAAAACAATTAAAAATGAAAAAAAGAACTTCTAAACACAATTAGAGCAAGACAAATGAAATTTTTGGGTCATGTTAAAAGACACAACAGTCTAATAAAAGTAATATTAGAAGGGAAAATACAAGGTAAAAGAGGCAGAGGCAGACCAAGACTAACATGGACAAGTAACATCAAAAGATGGACAAGTCAGCCTATGGCAATCTGCACCATCAAAGCAAGAGACAGAGTGGAATGGCGCTCCATGGTAGCCAACCTTCGATGCGGAGAGGGCACTCAATGATGATGCTGATGATGAATATTATTCCACTTGTCTTTATTGTGCATTGCCATGATTTCTTTTTCTTGGTACCATTACTACTGTCTTTTTTGCTTATAAGATAACTCATGCTATCTTGTAAATCATTTTGACTCTTATCGATGATGACTGTATCATCAGCATACCTTTGATTATTTACACATCATTCGAACAGGAGCGCTAAACTGTACACTAACGACTGTCGTTATTAACGTAATTAAATTTCTGTATTTTTGCCTGTCTGTTAATTTCATAAAATTAAGGCAGAACAATTAATTTTTTTTGTACAGAAAATGCAGTTTTCCCATGCCAGCCATTTGATAAATGTTCAAAATTGTACGCTGTTCAATAATGGGGGAATAATATCCCCATTTGCTGTTTTACAGATGTCACAACGCGCGCACAAAAAAATAGTACCGACCAGATCCAACTAAATCAATTTATTCTCAAGCAGAATTGATTATTCTATCTTGCCAAAGTCTGCTCAAGGATATAACAAAACTGCATTCATTGTAGCGGGAACCGAAACGTATGAGCGCTATAATGCAGAATAAATTGACGTGTTTTTATTTTCCTCCTGCCATTATTTCTAGTTAAACGGTTTCTAGCATTTTACATGTTTCTGGCATGTTCCGTCTCAGGATTTTTCTTTTGTTCAGCAGCGGTTTTCTTAAATTCTCTTGCTGTTTTCTTTTAAAAGCTTGTTGAAGGAACGTGACAATTACATTTATTGGGTCCCCAGGGTTTTCTTTCTAGAGTCTCAACGGTTTGATTTATCGTTTCGAAATGGATCTATGTTTATAATTGTTTACGGTAGATAGGAGATTTTTGAAATGGATCTATGTTTATAATTGTTTACGGTAGATAGGAGATTTTTTAAATGGATCTATGTTTATAATTGTTTACGGTATATATGAGATTTTTAAAATGGATCTATGTTTATAATTGTTTATGGTAGAAAGGAGATTTTTGAAATAGATCTATTTTTATAATTGTTTATGGTAGAAAGCCATAATGATGCAGAATGGCTCAGGCAAAAGCAGCTTTCCAGAAAATGAGGAAAATACTATGCAATCCATTTTTGACAATAGAAACAAGAAAAATAGTTCTTAAATGTTACGTAGAGCCAGTCTTAACATATGGATGCGAGTCATGGACAATAGGACAACAGACAAGAAAATCACTGGAGTCTGTAGAAATGTGGTTTTACAGAAGAATGTTGAGAATACCATGGACAGCTAAGAAGAGTAATGAAGATGTTCTGAGAGAGGTCAAAGCAAAAAGAGAGCTAATTTCCAAAATTAGGAAGAAACAATCATCATTTTTTGGCCATGTAATGAGAAGAGAACAAATGGAATATATTGTAACAACTGGAAACATTGAGGGACGAAGAGATAGAGGGAAGCAAAGAGAAAAAATAACACACAGCTTAAGAGAATGGCTTGGCAGAAGGTCAACAACAGAAATGATAAATAGCTGCCGAGATTGAAAGTTGTGGAGAGACATGATCACCTACGCCAATAGGCCCGGTACTTGATAATGATAATGATGGTAGAAAGGAGATGTTTGAAATAGATCTATTTTTATAATTGTTTATGTTATAGAGGAGATATTTGAAATGGATCTATGTTTATAATTGTTTAAGATAGAGAGGAGATTTTTAAAATGGATCTTTGTTTTATGGTGTGGAGGGAATATTGGAAATGGAGCTTTGTTTTATGGTGTGGAGGGAATATTGGAAATGGATCTTTGTTTTATGGTGTGGAGGGAATTTTGGAAATGTATCTTTGTTTATAGTAGCGAAGAAATATTGGAAATGGATCTATTTTTATAATTGTTTCATGTGAAGAAGAGAATAGGAAAGTGGATCTTTTGTTTAGAACTGTTTCTGATAAATAGCGGGAAATTAAGGAGATGGATAGCCGTTTATATTTTATTTTGATGATGGATAGAATAGAGGAAATTGATGTTTTATTTTGATGATGGATAGAATAGAGGAAATTGATGTTTTATTTTGATGATGGATAGAATAGAGGAAATTGATGTTTTATTTTGATGATGGATAGAATAGAGGAAATTGATGTTTTATTTTGATGATGGATAGAATAGAGGAAATTGATGTTTTATTTTGATGATGGATAGAATAGAGATGGAGAATAGATCTTTTATTTTTATGATGGATAGAATAGAGGAAATTGATGTTTTATTTTTATGATGGATAGAATAGAGGAAATTGATGTTTTATTTTTATGATGGATAGAATAGAGGAAATTGATGTTTTATTTTTATGATGGATAGAATAGAGGAAATTGATGTTTTATTTTTATGATGGATAGAATAGAGGAAATTGATCTTTTATTTTTATGATGGATAGAATAGAGGAAATTGATCTTTTATTTTTATGATGGAAAGAATAGAGGAAATTGATCTTTTATTTTTATGATGGATAGAGTAGAGGAAATTGATGTTTTATTTTTATGATGGATAGAATAGAGGAAATTGATGTTTTATTTTTATGATGGATAGAATAGAGGAAATTGATGTTTTATTTTTATGATGGAAAGAATTGAGGAAATTGATCTTTTATTTTTATGATAGAAAGAATAGAGGAAATTGATCTTTTATTTTTATGATGGAAAAAATAGAGGAAATTGATCTTTTATTTTTATGATGGAAAAAATAGAGGAAATTGATCTTTTATTTTTATGATGGAAAGAATAGAGGAAATTGATCTTTTATTTTTATGATGGAAAGAATAGAGGAAATCGATGTTTTATTTTTATGATGGAAAGAATAGAGGAAATTGGTCTTTAATTTTTTTAGACTTTGTCTTGTAAATAGAGGGTTTGGGGAAATAGATCGCTACTTGTAGTTGTATCTGTATGGGAGAAAAGATCCATAAATTGATCTTTGTATATAATGTATGTTTTAGAGTTGGAATAAAGGAAACAACATTTTGTTTATAGATTAATTTATATATATATATATAATTATAGATGTCTTTAAATAATGAATAGAAATAATTAGGAGGGAATTAATGTTTGTTTACAGTCATCGCAGTGGGTTTTATATTTTACCAAAATTATTCATCTTTCCGCAATTCTGTGTCGTCTCAGCAACGTTTCATATCTTGTTTATGCTTGAGAACCTTATTGCTTGTATTTCAAAATCTTTGGTTTGTACATTCGGTGAGGACGATATCTGTCTGTCTGTTTTTGTCTGTTTTTGTCTGTTTCTGTCTGTTTCTGTCTGCCAGCCTTTCGAGCCAAAGACGACACATAGAGCGGATATTCTAGACTCTTTGTGTCCAGGGATGTTTGTTATCAAACATCAGACCATGCACAGGACCCGCATTGTATCTCATTATATTACTTTCTTCTGGGCGAGTTCTTCAATTTCGGCGAGGGACCTGATGCCTCCTGTTGTTGCCTCTCGCCTCAGTGTTATTTTTAGTGTTTCTCTATGTCGCCTCTTTTTCTTTTACAATCTGGTTCCCATTTGAGCGTCTGCATTCCTTTTCTTCTTTTGTATACTCAAATGACAATTTAAAAAAAAAGGAAGAAAAAAAGTGGAATGGTAACAGTTTTACCTGGTAATTATCAAAACAAAAGTCGATGTTTCGTTTGTGTTGTTGTTTGTTGTTCCAGCTGAAGACCTACTCTGCCGAAACGTCGACTTTTGCTTTGTTAATTACCACGTACAGTTGTTACCATACCAGGAGACAAATAATAGTAAATTAATATTATTATTGAGGGAGACTTCCGCGGCGATAATCAGCGAATCAACTCAGAGGAAGAGGTATGTTTACATCACTCGGAAACATTTTTTCTGTTGTTGATTATTTGTCATTTTTTCAGAGTGCTGTAAACATACCTTTTCCTCTGAATTGATTCGCTGTTACCATACCACTTGCTTCTTCCTTTTTTAAAATAAAATTGTCATTATCATCGACTTTACAGCAGCTTCGTGTCTCTGTGCATCTGGGTGCATCTTGATGCCATTACTGCTTGTCGACTCTCATGGCACGCCAACATATGACCAGAAATAAAAAAAAAATATAGGAAAGAATAGAGGGAAAAAAAGTATGGTTAAAGCGTCACATAACAAGTGGACCTCCACAAACCAGATGGAGGTTTAAATGTTGTCCGCTCGTTACATGAAGCTGTAACCACACTGGTTTAAAAATATGTTTTTCTTCATCATCATCATCGAATGCCGTCTCCGCAACGAAGGTTGGCTACCTTGGATCGCCATTCTACTCTGTTTCTTGCTTTGATGGTGCAGGTTGTCATAGATTGACTTGTCCATCTTTTGATGTTACTTATCCATGCTAGTCTTGGTCTGCCTCTTTTACCTTGTATTTTCCATTCCAATATTACTTTTAGTGGGCTGTTGTGTCTTTTAACGTGCTCCAAAAATTTCATTTGTCTTGTCTTAATTGTATTTAGTAGTTCTCTTTTTATTTTTAGTTGTTTTAAAACTTCATCGTTTATTTTCTTTTCTTTCCATCCAATTCTACCTATTCTTCTGTAAATCCACATTTCAAAGGCTTCAATTTTCTGCTCTGTTTTCTTGTCTAAGTCCATGTTTTTGTACCATATAGGAATATTGAGAAGATATAACATTTTGCTATTCTTAGTTTCAACCCTGCTGTTATTTGATTTGTTGTTAGTATATTTTTCATGGCATTAAAATTACTTTTTGCCATACTTACATTTTTTCTATATTTTTTTTTGTATTTCACCTCACAATTAGCTCCACTGAAGCTTCTCATTTTGATGCATTTATGAGCATTTCTTTGTATTGACCCTACATATGACCGACCACCTTCTCTTCTTCATGTCGCTTTGTCTTATTTCAAAGCTAGAGGAACTTTCGTTGCACTGGGAAACATATGGAAGTCCAAAGAAATTAGGTTAAATACAAAAACAAAAATGTTCAACTCCAATGTTAAGTCGTAATGGCAATAGCGACAAAGAAAGAAAAACTAAACATCATAATAGATAACACAACTTTGAAGCAAGTAGACAATTTTAAATATCTGGGTAGCACGTTAACACAAGTCAATAACCAAGAGACCGAGATAGATATAAGGTGTAACAAAGCATGCCAAGTTATAGGCCAAGTATCAACACTATTGAAAAACAAAGCAATAAATACGGAGCAAAAAGGGCAATATACAAATCAATTTTTCTACCAACTCTGTGCTATCAGTGACAGAATTGGATGCTGGACTCTAGAACAATAAGAAAGATAACGACCACCGAAATGAAATGTGTCAGAAGAATGACAGGAAACATCTTAAGGGACAGAGTAAGAAACACTGACCTGAGGAAGAAACTCGAAATTGAACCAGCCATCGAATACATAAAGAAACAACAGATAATTTGGTTCGGCCACATAACAAGACAAAAAGAACTAACAAATACTCAAATAGCCATAAACAAACGCTGCGAAAACGCCAGATTAAGAGGAAGACCGAGAAAGAGATGGATAAAGGGAATACTAGAGTCACTAGGAAGAATAACATCAGAAGAGGCCAACAGAAGAGCAAAAAATCGCAGATTGTTTCTCCCTCGACGCCAACGGCAACAGAGGAAGGATAGAAGAAGAAGATGAGGAAGAAGCTGAAGAAGAAGAATGTTAAGTCAGTCCTAATATATGGCTGTGAAACATGGAGACCATTAAAATTGACAATCATGAAGATACAGACTTTCATTAATGGATTCTTACGCAGAATAAAAGAATGGAAATGGCAGGACAAAATCACTAACATAGAATTATGGAAATGTACCAGTCAAACACCGGTGGATAGAGAGATACAGCGAAGACGATGGCGCTGGATAGGACACACACTACGGAAGCCAACTGAGAGTATTACACAACAGGTCCTTTTTTGAAACTCCCAGGGGAAAAGACAAAGTGGAAGACCAATGAATTCTTGGAGAAGACAGATAGAAGCAAGAATTAAGATGATGGAGAAGACATGGAATGATCTTAAAAGAATGGCAAGAAACAGAACGACTTGGAAAGTGTTTGTTGAGAACCTATGCTCCACATGGAGCTGAGGGTAGAAGCAGAGGAAGAAGATGTGCATTTCTTTGCCTTGACCTATCATATGACCGACCACCATCATGTCATATCTCTTATTTCTTCACTAGTCTTAAATTAATTCCATTACCTGATCATATATTTATAGTTTCAATTATTTCAATCAATAACATGTACTTTCATGCAAAAAAAAAAAATAATAAAATCACCAAGATTACTATACCACCGCGACAGGAGTCAGAAAATATTGAAAATTCATTAAAACGGCTGTTTGTATGGCAGAAATGCTTCAGCTTCCCATTAGAAAGAGAGCACTGTTGACATTTTCTCCGAGTAGTTCTCCTCTCTTTACTTAAGTCAATCAACTGATGCCGCGGGGAAAAAAGAGTGCCTAAGCAAAAGAGAAAGGGAAAAAAAAATTAATTGCTGTATCGTTTTATATATGAGCGCTGGTAGAAACATCCAGAATTCGAGCAAAACGTAATTATTTCTTTGTTCGATACAAACTCACAAAGAGTAGAACAAATTATTTTTCTTGCAATAGTGAAGTAATAGCTACATTTGAGTAATGCGAGACGAGTTAACAGAAAGTTGAGGTATGTTAAAGAACTCAAGGTTTTCTTGAAAAAAAAATACATTATCTCCTAGCAATGGGTGTTACGAGTTGCAGAATAGAATAATAAATAATAAACCTGGGAAAAAGCTATCCATATATGTATCATACAAATACTTAATGATATAAACATGACCTGCAAAAAATGTGGATTATATATGAATATAAAAAAAAAGATTAAAGCTATAGTCAGAAACAAAGAAAATTCAAAAACGTACAAGTGGATGATATCAAAATTGAAGCGGAATAGATATGGGTAAAGTTCATCATCATCATTGAGTGCTTTCTCCGCAACGAAGGTTGGCAACCATGGATCACCATTCTACTCTGTTTCTTGCTTTTATGGTGCAGGCTGTCATAGAGTGACTTGTCCATCTTTTGATGTTACACGTCCATTTTAGTCTTGGTCTGCCTCTGCCTCTTTTAACTTGTATTTTCCCTTCCAATATTAACTTTTAGTAGGCTGTTGTGTTAAAAAGTTAAGAGCTGTAAACTACATTGGACAAAATATAACCAGTGAAGGAAAATGTAGAATTGAAATAAACAAAAGATTAGGAAAAGTAAAAATTAATTTTAATGCCATGAAAAGTATACTAACATAAAAACAAATAACACCAGGGCTAAAACTAAGAATAAACCAAATTTATATCTTCTCAACATTCTTGTATGGTACAAAAATATGGACATTAGACAAACAAGTAGAACAGAAAATTAAAGCATTTGAAATGTGAATTTATAGAAGAATAGATAGAATTGGATAGAAAGTAAAGAAAACAAACGATAGAGTTTTAAAACAACTCTCTCTCTCTCTCTCTCTCTCTCTCTCTGTGTGTGTGTGTGTGTGTGTGTGTGTGCGTGCGTGCGTGCGTGCGTGTGTGTGTGATCAAGACTCAATGAGAGTGGGATTCCAGACTCTCTCATGAAGTCAGCTGTCTGTTTGAGTGAATCGATTGCCCCATTTGGTTTCTCTTCCAGGGAGGTGGGTGTGGACCACATTGCTCTTCTCAGGTCTGTGTACTGGGGGCAATCCTGTAGAACATGTTTTGTAGTCATATTGTCCAGTGTGCAGTGGCATAGGCTGGTTGTACCTATTTTGAATTTGGTGAACATGTGATTTCTCATTCTACTGTGGCCAGAACGTAGGCGAAGTATGATGACATGATCCCTCCTTGATAGTTGGTGGTATCCGTCACTCTCGTTATGCTTTGGGTGTTCTCGTTTCCATTTTTCATGGTACTGACCTTTGAGGATGGATTTGGCTTCATCATAACTGAGCGGATGGTTCTCTTGTGGTAATCTCCCTCCCTCTTTAGCTAATTTGTCTGCGCGTTCGTTCCCGTGTATATTACAGTGTGATGGTATCCACTGAATGACTACTCTCTGGAAGTTATTGCATAGTTGGTCCAGGGTTGTTCTCAAGCCATCTAGTTCATTATTCTTGGGGCTTTTAGAGCTGATAGTACTGACAGTGCATCAGTCAGAATCAACAATTTATTGTGCATGTTATTTTTGTGTTGAGTAGTCAGTGTTGCAGCATCTCTGAGGGTCTCAGTTTCTACTTCAAAGTTGTTTGAGAATTTTCCAGTAGCTATTGACTTGGTGATCTCATCCTGGTTATTCAGCGTCAAGAACACACCTCCCCCTCCACTTCTGGTGGCATTTGTAACAGAGCCATCTGTGTATATGTGGGACCAAGAGTCCTGTGGGCAGGTATCGTGCATGTGTTTTTCTGCTACGTGTTTTCTTTCTGTGTCTGATTGTGTGCCTTTTTTCATGATTCCTGCTATATTTTCCTTAAGTTCTGGTATTTTATGTTTTCCATGAGGAGACATATCAGATGGGCTCAAGGATTTCGATATTGTTTGGAAAAGTACTGGGTCTCCAGTAGTTAGTTCATTGGAAATTGTAGCGAAGCTGCTCCTCTTTAGTCATACAATTCCGAAACCAGTTATTCTTTGATGTGTGAGGTGGCTAAGGAGCCTTATATATTTCTCCGCTTGTTGCAATACTTTAGTGACCCATCTGTCATCTAAGGGTTGTAAACCTGCTACTGTTTCTAGAGTCTTGATAGGTGTAGATTGCATAGCACCAGTGATGATACGGGCAGCTTGGTTCTGTGTTCTGTTAATTTTGCTAAGGTGTGATTTGGAAGCCATAGCCCAGGCTGTGACTCCATACTCTAGAACTGGTCTGACTCTTCCTACGTATAATCGTTTCAAGATATTGCTGTCTGCTCCCAAGTCCATTCCTGTCAATTTCTTCATAATATTAGTTCGTTTTCTGGCATTTTTTCTTGCTCTGTCTATCTAATTTTTCCAAGTCATTCTGAGATTCATGGTGACGCCAAGATATGTTGGGTTTTGGTCAATAGGGAGTGTATGGTCTTTTATCTTCAAGTTTGCAGAGAGTGTGTTTCTTGATAGGCTGTAAATTGTATATGTAGTTTTTTTCGTTGATTGGTAAGAACCAGGTGTTCGTCCATTTTTCAAGTTCACCTAGGGCATCTTGCATCCTGGGCCCAGCCACCGACATACTTTCCTCGCGAGCCCATAACGCCAGATCATCTGCGTATATTGCTGAGTGTATCCTGGGTGGAATGTCCATTACGATGTCATTTATGAAAATTAAAAATAGCGTTGGGGACAAGACTCCGCCTTGTGGGACACCTTGCTCGATAGAGACCTTCTTACTTAGTTGACCTTGAACTTGTACTCTGGCCGTTCTATCCTGAAGGTATTGAGAGACCCAATTGAATAAACGACCCTGGATGCCAAGTCTAAAAAGCTTGTTCTTTTAACCCTCTCGCCATTCCCTATCAAAAGCATGTCGACCCACAATGCCAGTGTGTGTTTCTTTTCTTGTAGAGCATCCTCTATTTCCTGTGCGATGTATGTGACCAGGTCTTCAGTTGATCTGTGCTGACAGAAGCCACTATGTTGTGGTACGCTTTGTTGTTTTGTCTCCAAATGCCACATAAGTCTTCTGTTAACCAGCCTTTCCATGAGTTTACTCAGGCAGCTCAGTAGGCTAATTGGTCTATAGCTACTTGGGTCTAGTGGATCTTTTCCACGCTTGAGGATGGGCACCATAATAGCTTCTTTCCAGATTGCCGGCACATGACCTCTCTTCCAGCCAGCACTTATTATCCTTAGAAGCTGGCTCTTGGCTTTCTGTCCCAGATTTAGGAGCATTTCGTTGGTGATTCAATCTTTACCAGGTGAACTTTTGAGCTTCAATCCTTTGAGGGCAACATCTAATTCAGTTGGGGTAAAGATGGTCGTCTGGTGCTCTTTTGGTGCTAAGGGCATGTGTTTTGCATCTTGGTTTTCCCGTCTTGCAGCTTTCTGTTTGTATATAATGGAATGTTTATTCTACTAATGTTTTTGTAAGTCTCTATCAGTAGATTTGCTGCCCTTTTGCCTGTGAGGATGTTCTGATTGTGTGCTAATGATATTGGAGGTCGGCAGTTGTTTTCGTCGCTCAGAGCTTTCGCAAGTTTCCATAGTTTATGACCATTTTTGTCTAGATTAAGGCTCTCTGTTTTGTCTATCCAGCTCTGTCTTGCTGATATCATGACCTCACGTCTGTATTTGGCCGAGGCTGCTTTGTAGGCAATGTTGCTCTCTGTGCTGTGTGATGTTTCAGCTAGTTCTCTGGCAGAGTCCAGTTCCTCTTCTAGTCTTTGTATTTCCTTGCTCCAGTATGGCTTGTAGTTTCTTCTTGCTCCTCCAGGAATTGATTCTTTAGCAGCTCTCAGGTTTCCATTTGTTAACTGCTCTCTCTACTAAATACAATTCAAACAAGACAATTGAGATGTTTGGGGCATGTTAAAAGACACAGCCGCCTACTAAAAATAATCTTGGAAGGGAAAATACAAGGTATAAGAAGCAGAGACAGATCAAGACTAACATGGACGAGTAACATGAAAAGATGGACAAGTCACCCTATAACACACTGCACCACTAAAGCAATAGAGACAGAGCAGAATGGCGTTCCATGGTTGCCAACCTTCTTACGTAGACGACCCTCAATGATGATGGTACTTGTCAATATAGGATACTAAGTTTTGTTTTAAACTTTTGTCAGATTAATGCGCGCAGTCTTCATTTCCCAGGAAAATCTGTATTCCTTTGAAGGTAGATATAATCTTTATTAGTCGATTTGTTGTATTCCAAATTTAGGTAGGCTTAATAAAATGTACGACCTAAACTCTTATATGCAGAATAAATGTGGAGAATGTACCATAAGATAGAACGTCGACTAAGGGGATTTGAAAGTAGTTTTCTTACGACAATTCTAAACAGATCAACACATAACGAACACAGAAGTTGCAAGAAGATCGCTCATTAACAACTTCAATCAAGAAGTGAAAAGAAAACGGAAAATTCTAGGTGACGTTCTACAAAAGCAACCAAACCTAGCATTAACACGAACACCACATGGCAAACAAAGAAGAGGCAGACAGTTGGGGACATGGCGACGAACCATACATGATGAAATGACAGGCTCGCTGGTCCTGGCGAGAGTTGGCTATGCCTGCTAGAGGCCAGATTTGGTAGAGATCTCCTGTGAGTGTCCTATGCTGGGTACAGATCTCTTGTGAGTGTCCTATGCTGGGTAGAGATCTCTTGTGAATGTCCTATGCTGGGTAGAGATCTCTTGTGAGTGATCTATGCTGGGTGGAGATCTCTTGTGAGTGCCCTATGCTGGATAGAGATCTCTTGTGAGTGCCCTATGCTGGGTGGAGATCTCCTGTGAGTGCCCAATGCTGGGTGGAGATCTCCTGTGAGTGCCCAATACTGGGTTGAGATCTCCTGTGAGTGCCGTATGCTGGGTGGAGATATATTGTGAGTGTCCTATGATGGGTGGAGATCGCTTGTGAGTGTCCTATGATGGGTGGAGATCTCTTGTGAGTGTCCTATGATCGGTGAAGATCTCCTGTGAGTGTCCTACGATGTGTGGAGATGTCTTGTGAGTGTCCTATACTGGGTGGAGATCTCATGTTAGTGTCCTATGATGTGTGGAGATCTCTTGTGAGTGTCCTATGATGGGTGGAGATCTTCTGTGAGTGCCTTATGCTGGGTGGAGATCTCTTGTGAGTGCCCTATGATGGGTGGAGATCTCCCGTGAGTGTCATATGTATCGACCGGAGTTCAGAAGTTTAAGAAGAAGAAAGCTCTATGTTACTTGAGCTAGAAATTTAAGTTTTGTGTGTTAAATGACAAATTAAATCCACCCCACCCCTCTCATATAATATCAGCTCTCAGAGTAGTGAAATGCATTAGGCTCAGGTGATCATCATCCATATATGATGCAATTTCTTATGGTTGGAACTAAAATATCATTTTGTGATGAAAACAAACGCTGTAGGTGGTACTGAGGTGAGATGGTAGATGTACAACAGAGGTGAGATGCAGAATGGCTGAGGAAGAAAAAAATGAGGAAGATACTGTTAAATCAATTTTTGGCAACAGAAACAAGAAAAAAAGTTCTGAATTGCTATATAGAGCCAGTCTCTACATATGGATGTGAACTATGGATAATTTGACAACAGACAAGAAAATTACCCATTGGATGCTGTAGAAATGTGGTTTTTCAGAAGAATGTTGAGAATAACCATGAAGAGCGAAGAGAATTAATGAAAACGTTCTGAAAGAGGTCAAAACAAAAAGAGAGCTAATTTCTAATATTAGGAATAAAAAATCATCATTTTTGGCCATGCAGTGAGAAGGGGACAGTTGGAACATAATGTGACTAGATTCAGGCCTTCCTTCCATCCTAAAATGAAATAAAAGGATGGGAATGGCAGGACAAAATCACTAACATAGAATTATGGAAATGTACCAGTCAAATACCAGTGGATAGAGAGATACAGCGAAGACGATGGCGCTGGATAGGACACACACTACGGAAGCCAACTGAGAGTATTACACAACAGGCCCTTTTTTGGAATCCCCAGGGGAAAAGACAAAGAGGAAGACCAATGAATTCTTGGAGAAGACAGATAGAAGCAGAGATGAAGATGATGGGGAAGACATGAAATGATCTTAAAAGAATGGCAAAAAACAGAACGACTTGGAAAGTGTTTGTTAAAGATCTATGCTCCACTGGGAGCTAAAAAGGTAGAAGAAGAAGAAAATGAGATTCAGGCTTTAGATTAGTCATTTATAAACTCTTTCTGTTGGTTTCGACGCACTATGCGTCTTGTCGATTTCGGTTATGTACGTTTAGTCGCACAGTACGTCACTCTCAGCTTGATTAGTGTAAACTTTCATCAAAGCATCTGATTGTTTTATATGTCTTGTATCATCTTGGTCATCATCATCATGTGCTATACCGGTTGGCGTAGGCGATCATGTCCCTCCACAATCTTCTATCTACAGTGCATCGTATCAGTTCTGTTGTTGACTGTTTTCCATGCCATGACACCAAGCTATCCAGTATTTTCTCTTTTTGTCGTCCGCGATCTCTCTTTCCTTTTATTTTGCCAGTTGTAATCAAGTATTCCAACTTTCCTCTTCTCATGATGTGCCTGAAAAATATTGATTGTTTCTTTCTTATGTTTTTTTAGGAGCTGCCTTTTTGTGTTGGCCTCTTTGAGAACTTACTCATTGGTATTTTTATCTGTCCAGGGAACTTTCAACTTTCTTCTGTTAAATTCAGATAAATATAAACATGTAGATTGATATTAAAAACCATGAAAAAATTAGGTCTACCGCTGAAATGATAAAAACCTTCCATAATGAAAGAGTTAAAGCACGTTAAATATTTATTGTCACGTCATCGACATCACTGTTGTTGACTCTCGACGTCAGGATGAGGGAACCAAAACTGATTAAGACCACATTCCACCTGTTGTGATCATAGAATAACACCTCCTTCAGCATCGAATGTTTATTAATAAAATCGAATAAAAAACACAAATCCGTGTAGAATGCTACAGACAAATTGAGTAATTTAGACCAAAAGGGGAAGTAAATGCTGCAATTTATTATGAATTAGATGTCTTTTAATGTGCGACTATTTGGTCTTTTTTGCTTTCAAGTTACTGTACAGCTATGTCTTGAGCAAAGACTTTCAACTCTCTGTTTAGCATAGGTCTTGAACAAAGACCTTTAGCTCTCTGGGGAGTATAGGTCTTGAAAAAAAGACCTTCAACTCTCTGTGCAGCATAGTTCTTGAACAAAGACTTTCAGTTCTCTATGGAGCATAGGTCTTAAACAAAGACTTTCAACTCTCTTTGGAGAAAGGTCTTGAACAAGGACTTTCAGCTCTTTGTGGATCATATATCTTGAAAAATGACTTTTAGTACTCTGTGGAGCATAGGTTTTGAGAAAGACTTTCCAAATTTTCGTTTTTTGCGCCTTTCTCTTAGTATCGGTCCGTGTTCAAAATGAATAGATATTTATTTTTTTGTTCTCAATATGACGATCACCATTTTCGGGAGGACGTGAACTTCCATGGTATATGGTGGATAGGCGGCAGGGACCATTGAAGGCTATGTCTGAAAAGTGTTCCTTGTTGCAGTTTCCTCATATTCCAAGTCCGGCTTGTTGCAGGAGCTACTGAGTTAAGTGCTCTGTGCACACCGTGAGCTGTGTGTCTCAACCGTTTTGATCATGTTTCAATATCCCGATTGTTTACGATGAATGATGATATCGTATGACAGGGAACAGTTGGCTGTGTTCACTTTCTGCGCGGTTTCACCTTATGTCTTTTGGCGTGTGCTGAGACTGCTACGATGGGGACTAGAGTTACCTTTTCTTTGTTTGGGAGATGTGTTAGTAATTCGGATGATTCCACTGGCACGGGCGGTTGAGCAATTATGGATTTTAATTCGTTTGCAGTGATACCGAGGCCTTCCATAATCAAGAACCAAGAACCAAGAATCGGTCCGTGTCTTTCCCATCATCTTCATCTTTGCTTCCGACTGGCTTCTTTATATATATTTTGACTTTCCCCTTTGTCTCTTCTCCTGGGGATTCCACTAAAAGGGCCTTTTAGAGTAATAGTCTCAGTTGATTTCTCCATAGTATGTGTCTTATCAAATGCCATCGTCTTTGTCTTATCAATTTTTTCCTTGTTAATTGATTGATACTTTCCCATAGTATTATGTTAGTGATTTTGTCCAGCCATTTTCATCCTTTTATTCTGCACAAGTATCCATTAATGAAAGTCTGTATCTCCATCACTGTCGTTTTTTTATTCTCCATGTTTCACGGCCATATAATTTTATTGATTTAACACTGAAGTTGAAAATATGTATCTGTAGTAGCGAACCAAAATTGTGATTAAGATCAAACAATATTTACTGCACACCTGCAATTTTTACTGCACACCTGCAATATTTACTGCACACCTGCAATATTTACTGCACACCTGCAATATTTACTGCACACCTGCAATATTTACTGCACACCTGCAATATTTACTGCACACCTGAACAATACTACTCGGTATCGCATCGACCATAAACAAAATACTAGAAACAAGACGAATCCTTTAAAAAATGCATGAGACATTTCGGATAATTTAGGCCGCAGGGAGAAATATATGTTGTCATTTGTATTCAATAGAAATATGTACTCTGACTTACAATAAAAGATAATATTTCTCAGACCTTCGACATCATATGTATAATGTGATTCCAGGCATTCTCACGAAGTCGTGAGTTCAGCATCCGGTACTGAGAACTGGGAGGAAAATAACTGTCAAGACATTTGCATTTTAAATGTAGAAGGACGTCTGGAATTTCTTAAGTAAATTACGCTGGTAGTCAGGAGAGACAGACAAATACTCTGAGAGAGAGAGGGGAGAGAGAGAGAGAGAGAGAGAGAGAGAGAGAGAGAGAGAGAGATGTATTCATAAGAGTGCAGTGAGGTCATCGATAGAATTGGAAAGGTTAGTCCAAGATAGTACAAGTGGGAAAACATTTCTGGAAGGTCCGGACTTAACAAAACGTTGAACATCTGATGACTGCGATAGATTATTCTAGTAGAAAATGTGATGAAGATTTAACTCTGGCAGACTGCGATAACTGTCAAGACACAATTAGGACCACAGATGGGTAAGGTGGATATTTGACGGAATCCAAAGATGGATAACTAATGGATGAACACATTTGTAATAATAGACACGATACAATTAGGACGACAGATGGGTAGGGTGGATATTTGACGGAATCCAAAGATGGATAACTAATGGATGAACACATTTGTAATAATAGACAAGATACAATTAGGACGACAGATGGGTAAGGTGGATATTTGACGGAATCCAAAGATGGATAACTAATGGATGAACACATTTGTAATGATAGACAAGACACAATTAGGACGATAGATGGGTACGGTGGATATTTGACGGAATCCAAAGATGGATAACTAATGGATGAACATCATCATCATCAAGTACCGGGCCTAGTGGCGTAGGTGATCATGTCTCTCCACAACTTTCGATCTCGGCAACTATTTATCATTTCTGTTGTTGACCTTCTGCCAAGCCATTCTCTTAAGCTGTCTGTTATTTTTTCTCTTTGCTTCCCTCTATCTCTTCGTCCCTCAATTTTCCCAGTTGTTACAATATATTCAAGTTGTTCTCTTCTTATAACATGGCCAAAAAATGATGATTGTGTCTTCCTAACATTGGAAATTTGCTCTCTTTTTGCTTTGACCTCTCTCAGAACCCCTTCATTACTCTTCTTAGCTGTCCTTGTTATTCTCAACATTCTTCTGTAAAACCACATTTCTACAGACTCCAGTGATTTTCTTGTCTGTTGTCCTATTGTCCATGATTCGCATCCGTATGTTAAGACTGGCTCTATGTAACATTTAAGAACTCTTTTTCTTGTTTCTATTGTCAGAAATGGATTGCATAGTATCTTCCTCATTTTTTGGAATGGATGAACGCATTTGTTATAATAGACAAGACACAATTAGGACTGATTGTCGTATGGATATATTTTTTTTTTTGGCGTTCGCCAGCTTTTTCCTTTATTTTCACCTCTGACGAAGTCCCTAGAAACTAGGCACCTAATTTTGCGTGTTAATCCGTTTTTTTCCCCTGGCAGCCGTAGGCACAGGGGTCCCTCGTCGCACACGCAGATAACTACGACTTTGGAGATACTGATATCTTTTTTTCCCGTTCATGAGTAATTGCCATTTCAAACCGGACCTCGCTGCTGAGAACTGAGGGGTGGTTGCCTCTGAGAGAAATCACAAATAAAAATCCCAACTCGTGCAGTCGGAATTTGAACTCACACCCTCTCTGTTACCGGCGTCTTTTCTCGAGACCAACCGATTCTCCCACTTTCTCTTTTTCCCCGTTATGTGATTTAATAGTTAAGACTTGTGCTTCTGCCCGTCGTTCTACAGCTACTCATTCATTGGAACTGCCCAGCTCTCAAAGTTTACTAAACTCGATCACAATGTTTCTTGTGGGCTAAAGTTTAATATAGGCTGATGGTGTGTGCCTGAAGATAAGCACAAATATTAACGTATTAAAAAAAAAACAGTAAAAAGCCCTGTCACTCCAAGTGGTGTATAGAAAATATGGTGTTAGTGACCATAATTTTTATAGACTTTCGGCACATGATTTTTGGGGTAATGTGGTCGGTATTACGCCAGTGCCGTTTTACTTTCCCAGAAAAAATTCCGGTACCCATTAAAGGCTGGGAAAATCGGAAGCCGTCGGTTGGGATCGAACCCTACCTCTTGTCCTTTGTAGTCCAGTTCACTAACCACTGAGCTATTGAGGCCCCCAAATATCAAGGATACACTATATAAAATACTATGCGGGGCTCGAGTATAGCTGCAAATAACCACATAAAATTAGCATAAATGGTACGGAGTCGCTGGACAAATAGAAAAACAAGACCAATTACAACGTTTCACAAAAGCCTTTGTTTGATATAATAAACTATACAATTCAAGTTTCGACAAAAGCCTTTGTTTTGTATACTGTACAATTTAAACTGTATAACAAACTTTAAGTTTCGACAAAAGCCTTGTTTCGTATAAAAAACTATACAATTTAAGTTTCGACAAAAGCCTTTGTTTCGTATAAAAAACTATACAATTTAAGTTTCGACAAAAGCCTTTGTTTGATATAATAAACTATACAATTTAAGTTTCGACAAAAGCCTTTGTTTGTTATAACAAACAACCTGTACAATTTAAGTTTCGACAAAAGCCTTTGTTTCGTATAAAAAAACTATACAATTTAAGTTTCGACAAAAGCTTCATCAGGTGTGAAAAAAATATAAACTACACAATTTGTATTTGTATATTTTAAGATCCATAAGGGGCATGCCTGGAATAACAATTGGAGGTCATAATATAAATAATCTGAGCTATGCTAATGATGGGAGCCGCGATAGCTCAGTGGTTATTGAACTGGACTACAAAGGACAAGGGGTAGGGTTCGATCCCCACGGACGGCTCCCGGATTAACCCAGCCTTAAATTGGTACCAATTTTTTTTCTGGAAAGTAAAGCGGCACGGGCGTAATACCGACAACATTACCTTGAAATCATGTGCTGAAGGTCTGTAAAATTTATGGTCACTAACACCATATTTCCCTATACGCCACTTGGCGTGACGGGGGCTCTTAACTTTAGTTTTTATGCTAGTGATACAGTCTTAATCGCTAAGAGTGAAAATGAGTTATATGAAATCTTAGACATTATAGTGAAGGAAAGCAAAAATAAAGGATTCAGCCTTAAAAGCAAAAAGACAGAAGTAATGGTGGCAACAATGAAAACGACATCACCTCAATGCACAATAAAGACAAGTGGAACAATATTAAAACAGGTAGAATTAAAGTATCTCGGAACAATGGTAACCTCAGATGGAAGATGTACAATAGAGGTGAGATGCAGAATAGCTGAGGTAAAAGCAGCTGTCCAAAAAATGTGGAAGATAATGTGCAATCCATTTTTGACAATAGAAACAAGAAAAAAAGGTCTTAAATGTTATGTAGTGCAGTTTTAACATATGGATGTGAATCATGGGCAAAAGGACAGGATACAAGAAAATCACTGGAGTCTGTAGAAATGTGGTTTTACAGAAGAATGTTAAGAATACCACGGACAGCTAAGAAGAGTAATGAAAACGTTCTGAAAGAGGCCAAAGCAAAAAGAGAGCTAATTTCCAATATTAGGAAGAAACAATCATCATTTGAAAGCTAATTCATTTTTGTTTGTTATTTTGTTACAATAGCATTTTTATTTTACTCATTTCGTGACCGTTAATTTACTAGTTTGGTAAGTAATATAGTATGCTATATCGTCAGCTAACAAGTGAAAAGGAATAATGAAATACATTAATGGATAGAGTAAACGGAGAGAGGAGAAGAGAGAGAGAGAGAGAGAGAGAGAGAGAGAGCATCAAAATCAATAACTAAAGGGCTGGAAGAACAGTTAAAAACGTCAATGACCCCCAAAGTCCACAAAACCGGCCTTGACCCCCCATGTGGCTGTCAGGAACACTTACTAACGCGAACTCTATTTCGGCCTACACAGAACAACCACCAGCAGAGAAAGACAACCAAGGAAAAATATATATTTTTTAATCTGTCCTTTCATCCACCAGGACAAAAACAAGCAATCATCTAAATATACGGTAAAGTTGATCTCATTACTGGAATGAGTTTCCTGAAGAAAGGACGTTTTTGAACGGATATAAAAATCTTATTAGGAAACCGTAAATTAGGTAAATTAATATGTTAGATACAATATTGATTCAAATAAACAGATTGTTAAAGAGTGTATTTACGTTAGAATATCATAATGATTGATGATTAAACAGCAGGGAATGTTTATAATCGATGGCAATCATTGCTTTTTCTTTCTGTAAGTAGCTATTGCAGATAATGATTTTCGTTAAGTGCTTTTAGTTAGAAGATAATGATTTGTGTTACGTGCTTTTAGTTAGAAGATAATGATTTGTGTTACGTGCTTTTAGTTAGAAGATAATGATTTGTGTTACGTGCTTTTAGTTAGAAGATAATGATTTGTGTTAAGTAAGTGTAGTAAAGAGATACAACGAAGACGATGGCGCTGGGTAGAACAAATACTGTGGAAGCCAAGTGATGGTATTACACGACAGGCCTGTTTTAGGAATCAACAGGGAAAGAGGCAAAGAGGAAAACCAAAATATTATATGGAGAAGACAGATGGAAGCAGAGATGAAGATGATGGAGTGATCATAAAAGAATGACATCAAACAGAACGGCTTGGAAAGTGTTTGTTGAAGACCTTTGCTCTACTGAGAGTTGAAAGGGAGAGGAAGAAGAAAAAAGAATTGTAGCAATACAAATCGTATTGGAATAGGAGGTTCATGTAGACGAGACAGAGGCTGACCAAGACTAAAGTGGACTTCTTCTTCTCCTTCTTTTCTCTTTCACGGATACCTAAAAGGTGTTGTGGTTTATATCATTTGTCGTTCTTGTGCTGCTCGAATTGTCTGAATTAGTGATTTTCCTTTGTTTTTACATGTCTCTGTGACTGCATCTATCCATCTTCTTCTGGGTCTTCCTCTTGGTCTTTTTCCATGCATTCTCGAGAAGAACGCCCTTGATGGTGATTGGTAAGGATTCATTCTGACCAGGTGGCCAAACCATTTAAGTTGTTGTTGTTCTATATATTCTTGGCAGGGTTTTGTTCCTACTATTTTTCTTATGGTTGCATTTGGTATTCTATCTCTTAAAGTGGACTGATAGCATTAAAAGATGGACAGGTCTATGACAACAAGCAACATCAAGACAAGAGACATAGTAAAATGGCTCTAGATGGTAGCCAACTTACGTTGTGGAGAGAGCACCCAAAGAAAAACATGAAGTTCATCATGAAGATAATGATATTTATTAATTGACGATTGCGACTTCACTGGCTCGTGAAGACAGGGCTCTCAGCAGGCCGGATATCTTCAGACCAAGTGATATTTGGTACGCAATTCTATGTATGTTTTTGTGATTCACCACCAAGCAACATACACATAAACGGGTCAAATCTGAAACAAGTGCAACTCTTCAAAAACGTGTGCACAATAATAACATCAGATGGAAGATGCACCACAGAAATGTAAAGTAAAACAACTCAAGCCAAAATAACATTTTAGAAAATGAAAAACGCTTTATGCTACAAGAATATGTCACCAGAAATCAGAGAGAGTTCTGCGGTGCTATACAGAGCCGTTTATGACCTATGGAAGCAAATCATGGATAGTAGGCAGACACATTAATGGGTGATTAGAGGCCACAGAGATGGGAATTCTCAGAGAAATGTTGAAAGTGCCATGGACAGCAATAAAAAGGAACTCTTCAAAACATCAGAAAGAAACAATCAACTTTTTTTTGGCACAGTATGAGAAGAGGACAGTTGGAATACTTTCTGACAACTGGCAACATATAGGGAAAGATAGAACTCGGGCGATAAAGAGAGAAAATACTGGATAGCTTGGTGTCATGGCATTGAAAACAGTCAACAACAGAACTGATACGATGCACTGTGGATAGAAGATTGTGGAAGGACATCATCGTCTACTCCAACTAGTATGGCAAACGATAATGAATTGTTATTCTAGAAATGTTCTTTTAAGTTAATGTAATTATTGCATGTAATATTTCCATTTATTAACTCATTGTCATTCACTTAACCAAGCTTTCAGCGCCTTTGTCCACAGCTACAATGTGTTCAAAACGTCACGCAATCCCAGACGGCTTAGTTCAGTGTTATTTAGTACCTGGAAAGAGAAAAAATGAGAACAATTACCCTCGGTTCTCTATAGAAGTTGCCCCTCTTAATTTACGATTCATTCTTCCGTTTTTCTCCCTTTTGTAGCTGTTTGTTATATTGTGTTTTGTCGTTGTTGTTTTCTTCGTGTAACTTTTAAAAATCGCCCTGTGGAGCATAACTCTTCAACAAATGCTTTCCAAGCCGTTCTGTTTCTTTTCATTCTTTTAAGATCATTCCATGTCTTTCACATCATCTTTTTCTCTGCTTCCATCTGTCTTCTCCAAAAAAATATTTTGGTCTTCCTCTTTTGTTTTTTCCCTTGGAGATTCCATTAAAGGGCCTGTTGTGTAATACTCTGAATTGACTCCTGCAGTTTGTGTCCTATCCAGCGCCATCGTCTTCGCGTATCTCTTTATCCACTGGTATTTGACTGGTACTTTTTCATAATTCTATGTTACGATTTTGTCCTGCCATTTCCATCCTTTTATTTTGCTCAAGCATCCATTAACATTAATGAAAGTATATATCTTCATGCTTATAATTTTTGTTGCTCCATGTTTCACAGTCATATAATAGGACTGACTCAACATTGGGAAAACATTTTCATTTATGTATTTAATCTAATATCTTTGAATTTCCATGTTTCCCAGTGCATCGAACACTCCTCTTGCTTTTGATATCTTTTTTGGTATCCTTCTCTGTTGCTCCCTCTGTTGCTTCCTTCCTGTTCTCCTAGTTTTATTTGGTTATTGCCAACTGCATTAATTCTCATAATGTTGGTCCTATCTCTATTATTCTTCAGTCCTAGCTATTGAGATATCTCATCAAGTATACTCATTTTATCCTGCATCTGTTGATGGCTGTGTGATAGGAGAGCTATGTCATCAGCAAAGTCTAAATCATCAAGTTGTTTGGTCAGTGACCACTGGATTCCATTTCTGTTGTTTTGAGTTATTTTCACAATCCAATCTATGGCCAGTAGAAAGAGAAATGGAGACAGAAGGCATTCCTGGCTTCCTCCTGTACTTATTTCAAATGCTTCTGTAAGCTACCATTCGTGCACAACACTAGAATTCTTTTCTTCATACATTGTTCTCATCAGGTTATTAAAATTTATGAGGATTTCGTAATTACTAATAATACAAATAATATCAAATACTAACATCAAAACAAATAACACCAGGGCTAAAACTAAGAATAGCAAAATGTTACATCTTCTCAATATTCCTGTATGGTGCAGAAACATGGACATTAGACAAGAAAACATAACAGAAAATTGAAGCCTTTGAAATGTGGATTTATAGAAGAATAGGTAGAATTGGATGGAAAGAAAAGAAAACAAACGATGGAGTTTTAAAACAACTGAAAATGAAAAGAGAACTACTAAACACAATTAGAACAAGACAAATGACATTTTTGGGGCATGTTAAAAGACACAAAAACCCAATAAAGGTAATATTGGAAGCGAAAATACAAGGTACAAGAGGCAGAGGCAGACCAAGAACAACATGGACGAGTAACATCAAAAGATGGACAAGTCAACATATGACAATCTGCACCATCAAAGCAAGTGACAGAGCGGAATGGCGATCCATGGTAGCCAACCTTCGATGCGGAGACGGCACTCAGTGATGATGATGATGATGTTGATAAATATTAATTATTACTGCTCATCATTATCATCAAGTATCGCGCCTGCTTTGGGGGGGGGGGGGGAGAGGAGAGTCGCTATAGCTCAGTGGTTAGTGAACTGGACTACAAAGGACAAGAGTTAGGGTTCGATCAAACCGACGGCTTCCGGTTCACCCTGCCCTTAATGGGTACTGGATTTTTTAATTTTTTTTTGGGGGGGGGGTGTGGGGGAAGTAAAGCGGCACGGGCGTAATACCGACCACATAACCCAAAAATCATGTGCTGAAGGTCTGTAAAATGTATGGTCACTAACACCATATTCCCTATACGCCACTTGGCGTAATGGGGGTACTTTACTTTTTTTATACCGCGCCTGCTGGCGTAGGTGATCATGTCTCTCCACAACTTTCTATTTCGACAGTTATTTATCATTTCTGTTGTTGACCTTGTGCCAAGTCATTCTCTTAAGCTGTCTGGTATCTTTTCTCTTTGCTTCTCTCTGTCTATTCGTCCCTCAATTTTCCAAGTTGTCACAATATATTCCAGCTGTACTCTTCTCATTACATTGCAAAAAAAGTGATGATTGTTTCTTCCTAATAATGGATATCAGCTCTCATTTTGCTTTGGCCTCTTTCAGAACGTTTTCATTACTCTTCTTAGCTGTCCATGGTATTCTTAACATTCTTCTGTAAAACCACATTTATCTAGCCTCCAGTGATCTTCTTGTCTGTTGTCCTATTGTCCATGATTCACATCCACATGTTCAGACTGGCTCTACATAATATTTAAGAACTCCTGTTCTTGTTTCTATTGTGAAAAATGGATTACACAGTATCTACTTTATTTTTTGGAAAGCTGCTTTTGCCTGAGCCATTTCGCATTCTCACCTCTATTGTATATCTACCTTCTGAGGTAAAATTGTTCCCAGATATTTCAATTCATTTACCTGTTTTAATATGAGTCCACCTGTCTTTATTGTTCTTTGTTGATAATTACTGCTATAATCCATTATTTCCCAATTATTTGAGATCCACATGGATCGTTTCTGCCGTTATGATAACATAAAGAAGTTTGTTGTGGAAATGTATCTTCAGAACTTGATGGGATTAATTAAAATTACCCGAGTGTAACGCGAGGGGAAAAAATAAAAGAGATGATTGTAATTTGTGAATGACATCGATAAAGCAAATCTCGTGGGAGTTGAAACCGACTGCTTTATTAACTTGCAGTGTTGTCGATCTTCTCTCTGTCGTCAGTAAATTATTCCAGGAGCACTAATTTAATAATTTTCTGTAAAGACGCTATTTGTAATAGTTGTTATTTAATAAGTAAGTGTGGTTACCTTGTGACCCTTGGTAATCTTGTCACAGGAAAGAGCCTATTATTATTGATTTTTTTTTTTACTGGAAGATTGAGTGGTATAGAAGTACTTAATACTTTGGCTTCTGGACTGGAAGGTCGTGGGTTCGAATCTCACCACAGAGAATGTGGTCCCTTCCAATTCGTAAAAGCTAAAGGTAAAGGTACGAGACTTGAATCGGCATCTCAGAACGCGGGTTTTTACCCATATGGGCTCAGCCTCCTATTTAGAAGTGTTTGAAGACTTCTGTCCTGTGTCGCCTCAAACATTCTAACTCGCGAGCGAGGAGCCATTCTCCTTCCCAGAGTATGAACCCTGATACTAATTTCCGCCAGCGGCTTGGTTGACCGCAGGGGTATCTTTTTTTTTTTACCCACGAGTACCATTCACACTGTCTGAACATCGGTGCCTAGTGGGGCGATCCAATCCGTGGTTTTTTCGTTGTGTAACCCACCCCAGGTCACTGTGTAATGAGATTCAATGCCTCGCCCTCACGAAATAAACCAGAAGGCCCCGTGTACACTATTCTCACGTGAAAAACCATTCTCAGTTAAAAATTCGAAAAGTGGTAGGCCAAATGTGCCCGCTGCTCGGACAAAATTGTGAATCGATCTCTGTCGAAGGTGGATGTGTCGGGCCTAAATGAATAGTTTTCGCAGTTTGTTTGATAAACTATTGACGCAACGCATCCACGCATACTGAACGGGCGAAAAGTGAGAAGAGGAAGAAGAAGTGGGTTTACTTCATTCTCTCGTTTCTCACAAAATATAATCTGTATATGATGTTTCTATGTTATGTTAATGTAATAAACATAACAAACAAAAAATATGGACTAGATATGAATATCAAAAAGACTAAAACTATGATCATAAACAAAGAAAATTCTCAAGACCTACAATTAAATATCAAGTTGAAGGAATACATCTGGAGACAGTCCAGAGCTACAACTACCTGGGACATACTATAACCATGATGGAAAATGTAAAATTGAAATAAACAAATTAATATGTATGGCAAAAAGTAATTTTAATGCCATGAAAAATATACTAGCATAACAAAAGAAATAACACCAAGGCTGAAAATAAGAATAGCAAAATGTTACATCTTCTCAATATTCAGTATGGTACAGAAACATAGACATTAGACAAGAAAACAAAATTGAAGCCTTTGAAATGTGGATTTATAGAAGAATAGGTAGAATTGGATGGAAAAAAAATAAACGATGAAGTTTTAAAACAACTAAAAATGAAATGAGAACTATTAAACACAATTAGAACAAGACATGAAATTTTTGGGGCATATTAAAAGACACAACAGCCTAATAAAAGTAATATTGGAAGGGAAAATACAAGGTAAAAGAGGCAGAGGCAGACCAAGACTAACATGGACGAGTAACATAAAAAGATGGACAAGTCAGCCTATATGCGATATGCTCCCATCTGCACCATCAAAGCAAGAGACAGAGTGGAATGGCGCTCCATGGTAGCCAACCTTCGATGCGGAGACGGCATTCAATTATGATGATGTTTATATCGGTCAATCGAAAATAATTAAAACAACTTAAATTTTAACAAAAATTTGTTGTTATTTTTTTTTCAATTGAAAATGGGGACTGACGGGTCTTGAGGCAAGATGTTGGGCTCGAGACAGAAAAGGTTGTGAGTTCAAATCCCGGCTGTACCACTTGGGATTTTTTATTGTGATTTCTCTCTGCAGCAATCATCCTGGTTTCAGCAGCCAGGCCTGACTTGAAACGCGAGTTACTCATCGACGGAAAAAAGATACGAGTACCTGGGAAGACATAGTTATCTGCCTATGCGGCGGGGGACACCTGTACTCACGGCTGCCATAGATAAACGCATTAATATGCAAAATTCAGTTCCTAGTCTCTAGGAACTTCACCAGAGGTGAAAGCTGGCGAACGGAAAATAATTAAAATAATAAATTGAATAATTCAATTCAGAAACTTACAAGTTGGACAGTGTTTGATAAATGTAGTCCCACAAAAATAAATACTACAGAATAAAATGCATACTATGGAGTTGAATGTTATCAAAGGGATTTGCGTGTCTCTTGCATAGATGGTATCACAAATAACACATTTTGCGGAAGGATTTAAGCATTAGGCGAACATAATGATTTTCAGGCAGTCGCGAAGAAATGGACAATGAAATGGATTGGTCACGTAAATCTGTTCTTTGGTCTGGCAATTTCTGCAAGGAACTATGGAGAGAGAGAGAGAGATAGAAGAGAGAGAGAGAGAGAGAGAGAGAGAGAGAGAGAGAGAGAGAGAAAGCGATGGGAAGATAACATTAAAAAAGGAACAACTTCTTTTTCGCGGAGTCCCAGTTACTGTGGTTAGAGATCAATGGGGAAGGTTTAGTAAGTCCGTCTGTGGTGCATGAACGAACTGAACATTGACTAAGTTTGTCAGTAGTGTCCCAACGACCTCTAGGTTGAGTAAGTCTGCTGGTAGTTCCCCAACGACTTCCATATCGACGAAGTTTACTAGTAGTTCCCCAACGACCTCCATATCGACGAAGTCTACTAGTAGTTCCCCAACGACTTCCAGATAGAAGAAGTCTGCTAGTAGTTCCCCAACGACTTCCAGATAGAAGAAGTCTACTAGTAGTTCCCCAACGACTTCCAGATAGAAGAAGTCTACTAGTAGTTCCCTAACGACTTCCAGATAGAAGAAGTCTGCTAGTAGTTCCCCAACGACTTCCAGATAGAAGAAGTCTGCTAATAGTTCCCTAACGACTTCCAAATAGAAGAAGTCTACTAGTAGTTCCCCAACGACTTGCAGATAGAAGAAGTCTACTAGTAGGTCCCCAACGACTTCCAGATATAAGAAGTCTACTAGTAATTCCCCAACGACTTCCAGATAGAAGAAGTCTACTAGTAGGTCCCCAACGACTTCCAGATTGATGAAGTCTACTAGTAGTTCCCCCAACGGCTTCCAGATTGACGAAGTCTGCTAGTAAGTCCCCAACGACTTCCAGATCGACGAAGTCTGCTACTAGTTCCCCAACGACGTCCAGATCGACGAAGTCTGCAAGGAGGTCCCCAACGACTTCCAGATCGATGAAGTCTGCTACTAGTTCCCCAACGACCTCCAGATCGACAAAGTCTGCTAGTAGGTCCCCAACGGCTTCCAGATTGACGAAGTCTGCTAGTAAGTCCCCAACGACTTCCAGATCGACGAAGTCTACTAGTAGGTCCCAAACGACCTCCAGGTCTACGAAGTCTGCTACTAGTTCCCCTACTACCTCCAGATCTACAAAGTCTACTAGTAGGTCCCAAATGACCTCCAGGTCTACGAAGTCTGCTAGTAGTTCCCCAACGACCTCCAGGTTGAGTAAGTCTGCTAGTAGGTCCCCAACGGCCTCCAGGTCCACGAAGTCTGCTAGTAGGTCCCCAACGACTTCCAGATCGAGGAAGTCTGCTAGTAGGTCCCCAACAACCTCCAGATCGACGAAGTCTGCTAGTAGGTCCCCAACGACCTCCAGGTCGACTACGTCTACTAGTAGGTCCCCAACGACCGCCAGGTCCACGAAGTCTGCTAGTAGGTCCCCAACGACCTCCAGGTCTACGAAGTCTGCTAGTAGTGCTCTAACGACCTCCAGGTCTATGAAGTCTGCCAGCAGTGCCCTAATGACCTCCAGGTCTACGAAGCCTGCTAGCAGTGCCCTAATGACCCCCCATGTCTATGAAGTCTGCTAGCAGTGCCCTAATGACCTCCATGTCTACGAAGTCTGCTAGCAGTGCCCTAATGACCCCCATGTCTATGAAGTCTGCTAGCAGTGCCCTAATGACCTCCATGTCTACGAAGTCTGCTAGCAGTGCCCTAATGACCCCCATGTCTATGAAGTCTGCTAGCATTGCCCTAATGACCCCCATGTCTATGAAGTCTGCTAGCAGTGCCCTAATTACCCCCATGTCTATGAAGTCTGCTAGCAGTGCCCTAATGACCTCCAGGTCTACGAAGTCTGCTAGCAGTGCCCTAATTACCCCATGTCTATGAAGTCTGCTAGCATTGCCCTAATGACCTCCAGGTCTACGAAGTCTGCTAGCAGTGCCCTAATGACCTCCAGGTCTACGAAGTCTGCTAGCAGTGCCCTAATGACCTCCAGGTCTACGAAGTCTGCTAGCAGTGCCCTAATGACCTCCAGGTCTACGAAGTTTGCTAGCAGTGCCCTAATGACCCCCATGTCTATGAAGTCTGCTAGCAGTGCCCTACCGACATCTAAGGTTTCTGAGAAGGAACAATGTCTCACAAACCTTCAATTACTCAAATATTATTTTTTAAAATTATAGCTGAAGTATATTTTGAAAAATTAAATGTATGACGTCACTGGTTGCACCACTCCCGCTAAATAACAAGTGTAGAGATTATCATACTGAGCATTTCTCCTCCTCTACTCTTCTCCTCCGCCTCTCAACTAAAAATAAAAAATGCGCAATTTCTCGGATATTGACAAAAATGCCACTTTCAGATTAAAGTAAACAACTGTGCACTGTGTGTTAAAGTGTCGTTAATGCAACTTGCTTCAAGTAATTAGAATGTCGGAGCGTGACATGAGAAGTGTAATTGAAGGCTCTCTGCAATCGTTTATTGGAGAGTAGCGCGGTAATTGTGTAGTTTGAGGAGTCCATGAACCGACAATCTAGCTAGTTTCAATAAGAATGTTGCCAATGACCGATTAGACTTGCGTAATCTAGTACAGATAAATACTATGGAACCCAATTTTGTTAATGGAAGTAAGAAAAGGGAATTCTTCAATGTTATGTGGAGCCAATCTAAATATACGTGGTAAATTATGGAAAAGAAATTTGTAAACGGAAAGTAAGATATTTGTTGGCGTCAGCTAAAATGTGTTTTCGTAGAAAATTATTGAAAATAGTATCTTCATCATCATCATCATTGAGTGCTGTCTCCGCATCGAAAGTAGGCTACATGAAGCGCCATTAACTCTTGTCTCTTTGATCGTGCAGATTGTCATAGTTGACTTGTCCATTTTTTGATGCTACTCGTCCATGTCAGTCTTGGTATGCCTCTGCCTCTTTTACCTTGTATTTTCCCTTCCAATATTACTTTATTAGGCTTTTGTGTCTTTTAACATGCCCTAAAAATTTCATTTGTCTTTTTCTAATTGTGTTTAGTAGTTCTCTTTTTTTTTTAGTTGTTTTAAGACTTTATCGTTTGTTTTCTTTTCCTTCCATCCAATTCTACCTATTCTTCTATCAATCCACATTTCAAAGGCTTCAATTCTCTGTTAGGGAAGACTAGACCAGATAAATATAGAGCAGCTTTTGTGATCAATCAAAATCAATTCTCTTCGATCTCTTATTGGAAGCATAGACAAGGTCTCTCCATCGATCTCTATTCCTGGACCTTTTCACTACCTCATTTCAGTCTAAGCTAATGTTCTTGAGAGTTTCCCTAAATTCTCTTTCCGTGTATTCTTGCGCCTTCATAATTTGTCTTTCCTTTTGGGCTCCGTAACAGTGCTTGTCTTACTAAAGTGGCATCAGACTTTCTTAGTGTTGTCCATTTTATTTTATTTTCATAATCTATTGCCAGACTGGTGCTTGTTTTATTCTTCCCCGGGTAACTACATATCTGTTACTGGCATATCATTTGGTGTATCTGTTACTGGCATATCATTTGGTGTATCTGTTACTGGCATATCATTTGGTGTATCTGTTAGTGGCATATCATTTGGTGTATCTGTTAGTGGCATATCATTTGGTGTATCTGTTAGTGGCATATAATTTAGTGTATCTGTTGGTGGCATATCATTTGGTGTATCTGTTAGTGGCATATCATTTGGTATCTGTTAGTGACATATCATTTGGTGTATCTGTTAGTGGCATATCATTTGGTGTATCTGTTAGTGACATATCATTTGGTGTATCTGTTTAGTGTCATATCATTTGATGTATCTGTTAGTGTCATATCATTTGGTGTATCTGATAGTGCCATATCGCTTGGTGTATCTGATAGTGCCATATCACTTGGTGTATCTGATAGTGCCATATCACTTGGTGTATCTGATAGTGCCATATCGCTTGGTGTATCTGATAGTGCCATATCACTTGGTGTATCTGATAGTGCCATATCACTTGGTGTATCTGATAGTGTCATATCACTTGGTGTATCTGATAGTGTCATATCACTTGGTGTATCTGATAGTGCATATCGCTTGGTGTATCTGATAGTGCCATATCACTTGGTGTATCTGATAGTGCCATATCACTTGGTGTATCTGATAGTGCCATATCACTTGGTGTATCTGATAGTGCCATATCACTTGGTGTATCTGATAGTGCCATATCATTTGGTGTATCTGATAGTGTCATATAACTTGGTGTATCTGATAGTGCCATATCACTTGGTGTATCTGATAGTGCCATATTATTTTGTGTATCTGATAGTGCCATATCACTTGGTGTATCTGATAGTGCCATATCACTTGGTGTATCTGATAGTGCCATATCACTTGGTGTATCTGATAGTGCCATATCACTTGGTGTATCTGATAGTGCCATATCACTTGGTGTATCTGATAGTGCCATATCACTTGGTATATCTGATAGTGCCATATCACTTGGTGTATCTGATAGTGCCTTATCACTTGGTGTATCTGATAGTGCCATATCACTTGGTGTATCTGATAGTGCCATATCACTTGGTGTATCTGATAGTGTCATATCACTTGGTGTATCTGATAGTGCCATATCACTTGGTGTATCTGATAGTGCCATATCACTTGGTGTATCTGATAGTGCCATATCACTTGGTGTATCTGATAGTGCCATATCACTTGCTGTATCTGATAGTGCCATATCACTTGGTGTATCTGATAGTGCCATATCACTTGCTGTATCTGATAGTGCCATATCACTTGGTATATCTGATAGTGCCATATCACTTGCTGTATCTGATAGTGCCATATCACATGCTGTATCTGATAGTGCCATATCACATGCTGTATCTGATAGTGCCATATCACATGCTGTATCTGATAGTGCCATATCACATGCTGTATCTGATAGTGCCATATCACTTGGTGTATCTGATAGTGCCATATCACTTGGTGTATCTGATAGTGCCATATCACTTGGTGTATCTGATAGTGCCATATCACTTGTGTATCTGATAGTGCCATTCAACTTGGTGTATCTGATATTGCCATATCACTTGCTGTCTCTGATAGTGCCATATCACTTGCTGTATCTGATAGTGCCATATCGCTTGGTGTATCTGATAGTGCCATATCGCTTGCTGTATCTGATAGTGCCATATCACTTGGTGTATCTGATAGTGCCATATCACTTGGTGTATCTGATAGTGCCATATCACTTGCTGTATCTGATAGTGCCATATCACTTGCTGTATCTGATAGTGCCATATCACTTGCTGTATCTGATAGTGCCATATCACTTGGTGTATCTGATAGTGCCATATCACTTGGTGTATCTGATAGTGCCATATCACTTGGTGTATCTGATAGTGCCATATCGCTTGGTGTATCTGATAAGGCCATATCGCTTGGTGTTCAGAAATGTCATGAAGCAGCTGCTATTTATTGTTTTCATTATTGTTATGACTGTTGTTGTTATTGTTGTTTTTGTTCTTGTTACTATTATTGTTGTTGTTATTGTTGTTATTATTGTTGTTACTATTGTTGTTATTATTGTTGTTATTATTGTTGTTATTATTGTTGTTATTGTTGTTATTGTTGTTACTATTGTTGTTATTATTGTTGTTATTATTGTTGTTATTATTGTTGTTGTTATTGTTGTTATTGTTGTTATTATTATTGTTGTTATTATTGTTGTTATTATTGCTGTTATTATTGTTGTTATTTTTGTTGTTACTATTGTTGTTATTATTGTTGTCATTATTTTTATTATTGTTGTTATTATTGCTGTTATTATTGTTGTTATTATTGTTGTTACTATTGTTGTTGTTATTATTGTTGTTGTTATTATTGTTGTTGTTATTATTGTTGTTACTTTTATTGTTACTATTGTTGTTATTGTTTTTTTACTATTATGTTATTATTGTTGTTGTTATTGTTGTTACTATTATTGTTACTATTGTTGTTATTATTGTTATTATTATTGTTATTATTATTGTTATTATTTTTTATTATTGTTGTTACTATTGTTGTTATTATTGTTATTATTATTGTTATTATTTTTTATTATTGTTGTTACTATTGTTGTTATTATTGTTATTATTTTTTATTATTGTTGTTACTATTGTTGTTATTATTGTTTTTACTATTATTGTCATTATTGTTCTTGTTATTGTTACTGTTGTCTCATTATTGTTACTATTATTTTACTATTGTTGTTAATATTGTTAATATTGTTAATATTGTTGTTATTGTTGTTACTATTGCTATCATTACTGTTATTAATTATTGTTATCATATTTGTTATTATTGTTGTTGTTATTTGTTGATATTACTATTTTCGTCATTGTTGTTGTTACCACTGTTGTTATTATTGATGCCATTATTGTTGTTATTGTTGTTATTATTGTTGTTATTATTGTTATTATAGTTATTACTGATGTTATTATTCTTGTTACTTTTGTTGTTAATAATGTTATCATTATTTTTTGTTAATATTGTTGTTATTATTGTGACTGCTACAAAATTGACTATCTTTTGTTTAAATGTATTATTCAACATGCTAAATTGTGATGGTTGGAAACAAACATTAGTGAAGTGGTGTCAAGAACGACCCGAATCTGAAAAGTCTGTGACGGTGGATGGGGCGGAAGAATCAGAAATGATCAACGGCCCAGAAAGCGAAAACAGCAAAGTGTGTGGTACACAAGAGGCATATTCAGAACACGAAAGACGAATATGGCAGACCACCGTGAAAGAGATTGGAGCCTCATCACGTAACACTCCAAAGAAAGCCAAGGAGAGATATTCTAATTGGACGGAAATAAAGGAAAACAAACGATGAAGTTTTAAAACAACTAAAAATAAAAAGAGAACTACTAAATACAATTAAGACAAGACACATGAAATTTTTGGGGCACGTTAAGAGACACAACAGTCTACTAAAAGTAATATTGGAATGGAAAATACAAGGTAAAAGAGGCAGAGGCACACCAAGACTAATATGGACGAGTAACATCAAAAGATGGACAAGTCAATCTATGACAACCTGCACCATCAAAGTAAGAAACAGAGTGGAATGGCGATCCATGGTAGTCAACCTTCGTTGCGTAGACGGCACTCGATGATGATGTCTAGAACAATCCAACGATCAATGGGAATATAGATAACAACGATAACAGTGTGATATATTTCACTCTACGAATATTGTAGATTTTAAAAATTATATATTTAAACTTTAGTTTTTTTTGTAATCAATTTGAATACATCATAGAGAATAATATTCATGTAATATTTCTGATAACGCGTTCATCAAACTGACGAGCAGATCTAAAGTACTCAATAAATGAACAAGATGGAGATTGTTCAATTCCTGTGTGATACCAGAGCTAACATATGGATGGTTTTACCCATGCTAAAATCATGGATGTGATACCAGTACTAATATATGTATGTGATACCAGTGCTAACATGTAAGTGTGATACCAGTGCTAACATATGGATGGTTTTACCCATGCTAAAATCATGAATGTGATACCAGTACTAATATATGTATGTGATACCAGTGCTAACATATGGATGGTTTTACCCATGCTAAAATTATGAATGTGATACCAGTACTAATATATGTATGTGATACCAGTGCTATCGTGTAAGTGTGATACCAGTGCTAACATATGGATGTGATACCGGTGCTAACATTTGGGTATGATACCGGTGCTAACATTTGGGTTGGGTGCCAGTGATAACATATGGATGTGCTACCAGTGTTAACATATGGATGTGATACCAGTTTTAACATGGATGTATGATGCCAGTGTTAACAAATGAATGTGATACCAGAGCTACCATTTGGGTGTGATACCAGTGTTAACTATGGATATAATACCAGTGTTAACATATGGGTGTGATACCAGTGTTAACATACAGATGTGAAAGATGGAAACCAACATAAGATAGACAACAAGCAAATACTTATCGCGAATGTCGTCTTCTGGTTCTCTTAGAACAAAGTGGGAACGCACAAATATGTTATTTTCAAACTGATATCGTCTATATCAGATATAACAATATACTTCTATAACTTACTTCCTTAACACATCAATATCCAATTCTTACTTTCCTGTCTCTGAGAGATAAGATCAGAAATGAAGAACTGAGAAAAAATCTAGGAATAACCCCCGCCATAGAATATATAAGGAAACAACAGATAAAATGGTTTGGCTACGTGACAAGTCAGAAAGAACAAAACACAACACAACGAGCCTTCAACAAACGTTGTGAGAACACCAAACCCAAGGGTCGACCACGAAAAAGAGATGGGTCGATGGAATATTAGAAGCACTAGGAAACATAACAGCAGCAGAGGCGAACAGAAGAGCAAAAGACCGCAAATTATATCTCCCCTCGACGCTGAAAGGCAGATGAGGAAGGAAAGAAGAAGAAGAGGAGGAAGACTTTCCTGTCGATTTCGATATTAACTTCCCCTTAATTACAGATTCCCTCCCCTGCGTAACATTCCCCTTAATTACAGATTCCCTCCGCTGCGTAACATTCCCCTTAATTAAGTCTTGAGGAAATAATAAAGTCAAAAACAGTGAGAAGGAATAAATATAGTTTCTTGGTGCTTGAGTTTGGGGGTTGTGGGGTTGTATTATAACGCAGTGGTGATGGCGTTTGAGTGAAGTTGGGAATCTCGTTGGAATGTTTGTTGGCATGAAGATGGAAGTGTAATATTTGGCGGAGTTGTTCGGATGAGAGAAACAGTGGAATTGGGAGCTACAGCTGCAGGGGACATAACTTGGTTGGGTAATGAGTTTGGATTGTTTGTTGTTCAGTTTGAGTCTTATTCTGTGTGATTGCAACTTTTTAGCTTCATTAATTTGATTTCATAGTTGTGTGAGGTAAATGGAGAGAGAGAGAGAGAGAGAGAGAGAGAGAGAGAGAAAGAAAGAAAGAAAGAAAGAAAGAACGAAAGAAAGAAAGAAAGAAAGAAAGAAAGAAGGAAGAAAGAAAGATAGAAAGAAAGAACGAAAGAAAGAAAGAAAGAAAGCGAAAACAAGAGAGAGAGAGAGAGAGAGAGCACGTATTAGGAGAGAGAGCACAAAAGATTGAAATAATAAAATATCAGGAAAGTTAAACATTTCGTAGAGTCGTCTATATATATATATATATATATATATATATATATATATATATATATATATATATATATATATATATATATATATATTTTTTTTTTTTTTTTTCCCTCAATGATTATTATTTTTAAAAATTAAACGTAGAGGTAAACCAAATAAAGTAGGGTAAATTTGTTTTTTTGTTCTATAATCTTTCTCCGTTCGCTTTCAGCATCTCAAGAAAATGCAGTTTCTGGATCACAGTTACGTGTTGTTTCTAAAGCAATGCTCATTGTACTCTCTGATCGTTGATTTATATTTGTCTGTGTCAACATTTTCTTCTTCTATTGGTTTAATTTACATTTCTTCAGCTTTCTTAAAAGATATATATATATATATATATATATATATATATATATATATATATATATATATATATATATATATATATAATATATACATACATATATGTCTACAAATATCTATCAACACATCTATCTATGTATAGTTATCAACATCTATCTGTCTACATATATCTATCTACATGTATTTATCTACACATATCTATCTGCATGTATCTGTCTAAACATATCTATCTACATGTATCTGTCTACATATATCTATCAACATGTATCTATCTACATGTATCTGTCTACATATATCTATCTACAAGTATATGTCTACATATATCTGTCTACATGTATCTGTCTACATATATCTATCTACAAGTATCTGTCTACATATATTTATCTACATGGATCTATCTACATGTATCTATCTATACATATCTATCTACATGTATCTGTCTACACATATCTATCTACATGTATCTGTCTACACATATCTATCTACACGTGTCTGTCTACATGTATCTGTCCACACATATCTATCTACATATATCTATTTACACATATCTATCTACACGTACCTATCTACATGTACCTATCTACATGTACCTATCTACATATATCTATCTACATGTATCTATCTATCTACATGTATCTATCTACATGTATCTATCTACATGTATCTATCTACATTATCTATTTATATATTAATGAAACTGGAAATGAATTTGAAAGAGCGACAAATGGAGGGAGAATGATGAAACAAGTTATAAGAAGAATTGAAGTGCAGTTGGTATGTCATCATCATCATCATGTGCCATACCGGTTGGTGTAGGCGATCATGTACTTCCACAATCTTCTATCTTCAGTGCATCGTATCATCATATCGTATGTTGCTGACTGTTTTCCATGCCTTGACACCAAGCTATCCAGAATTTTCTCTCTTTGTCGTCCGTGATCTCTCTTTCCTTGTATTTTGGCAGTTGTAACCAAGTATTCCAACTTTCCTCTTCTCATGATGTGCCCAAAAAATGTAAGAGAGTCACTTAGTCGCCTATCTATTGTTTCAGTGTATTCCAACTTTCCTCTTCTCATGATGTACCCGAAAAAAGTAATAGAGTCACTAAGTCGCAAATCTATTGTTTCAGTGTATTCCAACTTTCATCTTCTCATGATGTACCCGAAAAAAGTAATAGAGTCACTAAGTTGCAAATCTATTACCGCAGAGAGAAATCATAAATAAATATCCCAACCTGTTAGCCGGGATTTGAACCCACAACCTCTCTGTCTCGAGGCCGGCGTCTTGCCTCGAGACCAACCCGTCCCCCTAATTACAGACTGCGAACCGCCGAATACAAAGTTTACACAAAAGGACACTACTCTTCCGAACTCTTCCAAACTCTACCTTCACCATTAAGTTTTTGTTAACATCAAGGAAATAAAGATAACTCCTTTACTGATTGAGGGTGATATAAAGGGTAGTAAAAAAAAAAATGAATAGGAATGGCAAAAAGTAATTTCAATGCCATGAAAAATATACTAACATCAAAACAAATAACACCAGGGCTAAGACTAAGAATAAGGAAATGTTACATCTTCTCAATATTCCTGTATGGTGCAGAAACATGAACATTAGACCAGAAAACAGAACAGAAAATTCAGGCCTTTGAAATGTGGATTTATAGAAGAATAGGTAGAATTGGATGGAAAAAAAGAAAACAAACGAGGAAGTTTTAAAACAACTAAAAATGAAGAAAGAACTACTAAATACAATTAGAGCAAGACAAATGAAATTTTTCGGTTATGTTAAAAGACACAACAGTCTAATTAAAGTAATATTAGAAGGGAAAATACCAGCTAAAAGAGGCAGATGCAGAACAAGACTAACATGGACGAGTAACATCAAAAGATGGACAAGTCAGCCTATGGCAATCTGCACCATCAATGCAAGAGACAGAGTGGAATGGCGCTCCATGGTAGCCAACCTTCGATGCGGAGACGGCACTCAATGATGATGATGAAAAAAAAAAAATGAAGGTGATAAATACTGAGTGTGACATTGATAGCGGTACCTTCGACTAACCAAGACTAACCAAGTCTCATCCATCTCACTGCAGAGATTCCATTCCATATTCTCAATTATTACGACTTCGTCGTATCTGCCAGGATGATCAAGATTTTCTCCAAAAGGTCCACCTGATGTTAAGTTTCTTTAGGCGTCGTCTCTATCCTGATTCGGTTCTCCAATCTGCCTTTAAGCGAGCTCTCGATATTTCCCGTCCTGTGGCACTCACCCCATCCACCCGCCGTTCCTCTGATAGGACCATATTCACACTCACCTACCACCCCTACAACTTGGCTGCGGTGAGGATCCTTAACCGGTATCGCTCCAAACTCTTTTTCTTGTTTCTATTATCAACAATGGATTGCATACTATCTTCCTCATTTTTTGGAAAGCTGCTTTTGCCTGAGCTATGCTGCACCTCTTCAATTTGTATACATATATTTATATCTAATAATACAACGCAACGCAACACAACACAACACAATACAATACAATACAATACAATACAATACAATACAATACAATACAATACAATACAATACAATACAATACAATACAATACAATGTAATGTAATGTAATATAATATAATATAAAAGTATAGTATAGTATAGTATAGTATAGTATAGTAAAGTCATCATCATCATCGAGTGCCTTCTCCGCAACGAAAGTTGGCTACCATGGAGCGCCATTCTACACTGTTTCTTGCTTTGATGGTGCAGATTGTCATAGGTTGACTTTTACATCTTTTGATGTTACTCGTCCATGTTAGTCTTGGTCTGCCTCTGCCTCTTTTACCTTGTATTTTCCCTTCCAATATTACTTTTAGTAGGCTGTTGTGTCTTTTAACATGCCCCAAAAATTTCATTTGTCTTGTCTTAATTGTATTTAGTAGTTATTTTTTATGTTCAGCTGTTTTAAAACTTCATCGTTTGTTATCTTTTGTTTTCATCCAATTCTACATATTCTTCTATAAATCCACATTTCAGAGGCTTCAATTTTCTGTTCTGTTTTCTTGTCTAATGTCCATGTTTCTGCACTATACAGGATTATTAAGAAGATGTAACATTTTGCCATTCTCTCTTACAGTACAGTACAGTACAGTACAGTACGGTACATTATAGTATATAGTATAGTATAGTACAGTATAGTACAGTATAGTATAGTACAGTACAGTATATAGTATAGTATATAGTATAGTATATATAGTATAGTATATAGTATAGTATAGTATAGTATAGTATAGTATAGTATAGTATAGTATAGTATAGTATAGTATAGTATAGTATAGTATAGTATAGTATAGTATAGTATAGTATAGTATAGTATAGTATAGTATAGTATAGTATAGTATAGTATAGTATAGTATAGTATAGTATAGTATAGTATAGTATAGTATAGTATAGTATAGTATAGTATAGTATAGTATAGTATAGTATAGTATATCCATTTTTCTCCCTCGCAGCCGTGTACACAGGGGTCCCTCGCCGCACTGGCAGATAACTCCGTCTTCGGCGGTATTTATTTTTTCCATCCTTGAGTAATTGACTTTAAGCAAGATATTAATAGTAAAACACATGATGGTAGTTATTCCAGATGTAACCATGGTGACAACAAGGGTAGATAACTATGGAATGTCAATGAACGAGCGGTTCAGTTAGAATTAATTTAGACAGATATTGTGAGGGATAAATCACACGCAAATATTTGGAGTCAGCAAAAATAGGGGGAAATATCCCGACTAAATGAGAAGATCGGTAAGTATTATAATATCGGTGTCAATGAGTTAGGCTCACTCAGGTCAATGAGTTAGGCTCACACCGGTCAATGAGTTAGGTTTACTCGAGTCAATGAGTTAGGCTTACTAGAGCCAAGGAGTTAGACTTACTCATGTCAATCTTTTAGGCTTTCTCAGGTCAATGAATTAAGCTCATTCATGTCAATCAGTTAGGGTTACTCATGTCAATGAGGATTTCTCACGTCAATGATATAGTCTTACTCCAATCAATGAGGTAGGCTTACTCATGTCACAGATTTAGGCTCACTCGGGTCAATGAGTTGGGCTTAATCGAGTTAATCAGTTAGAATCACTTGGGTCAATGAGTTAAGCTTAATCGGGTTAATGGGTTAGGCTTAATCGGGTTAATGAGTTAGGCTTAATCGAGTTAATCAGTTAGAATCACTTGGGTCAATGAGTTAAGCTTAATCGGGTTAATGGGTTAGGCTTAATCGAGTCAATGTAAAGTAAAGTACCCCCGTCACGCCAAGTGGCGTATAGGGAAATATGGTGTTAGTGACCCTATATTTTACAGACCTTCAGCACATGATTTTTGGGGTAATGTGGCCGGTATTACGCCCGTGCTGCTTTACTTTCCCAGAAAAAAAATCATGTACCCATTTAAGGCTGGGTGAACCTGGAAGCCGTCGGTTGGGATCGAACCCTACCCCTTGTCCTTTGTAGTCCAGTTCACTAACCACTGAGCTATCGCGGCTTCCAATCGGGTCAATGAGTTAGGCTTAATCGAGTTGATCAGTTAGAATCACTAGGGTCAATGAGTTAAGCTTAATCGGGTTAATGAGTTAGGCTTAATCAGGTCAATGAGTTAGGCTTAATCGGGTTAATCATTTAAAATCACTAGGGTCTTTGAGTTAGGCTTATCTAGGTCAATGAGGTAGGCTTACTCAGGTCAACGAATTCGACTTATTCAGGTCAATGAGTTAGGCTCATTCATGTCAATGAGTTAGGCTCATTCACTTCAATGAGTTAGGCTTACTAGGGCTAATGAGTTAAGTTAATGCGTTCAAATAGTTATAAAGATTAGCAGCACCAGATCAAGCAATTTGTAATAAGTTACTATACTGCGATCAAATAGTTATAAAGATTAGCTACAAAAGATCGAACTATACACAGCGTTATGCAATTGAAAGCCAATAGTCACAAGTGAGACAGAAGTATCAGGACTTAAGAGTTATAGAAGCATTCTGGGTCAGGTTTGTGCAAATAAAATAACAAGACCGATAGGTCGAGTAGCGAATCCAAAAAAGGAGGCACAAGAAGTAAAATGTTATAGGGGTAAACAAAAGTTTTAAAAGCAAACTTGAGCCTTCCATTCATTTAAATATGTAGGAGAAAAGAAAAAAATAGAGACAAAAAAAAAAAATAGAAAAAACACGGTATGGTTAAAACTTCACTTAACCAGAACGAAGTTTCAGTTCAATAGGCCTTCAAAAGTGGTATTTAACCATACCGTTTTTTCTGTATCTATATTTTTTCAGTTCCCCTCACAATTAGCTTCACTGGAGCTGCGCTATTTAATGCATTTTTGTGTGTGTTTCTTTGCCTTGACCTCCAGTTAGGTATCTACTTGATGCTGTTGTCCGGAACAACAAATAATTGCCCACACATTGATTGGGAGCCGCGATAGCTCAGTGGTTAGTGAACTGGACTACAAAGGACAAGAGGTAGGGTTCGATCTCAACCGACGGCATCCGGTTCACCCAGTCTTTAATGGGAACCGGATTTTTTTTCTTGGAAAGTAAAGCGGGACGGCGTTATACCAACCACATTACCCCAAAATCATGTACCGAATGTCTGTAAAATGTATGGTCACTGACATCATATTTCCTATACGCCACTTGACGTGACGGAGGTACTTTACTTACTTATACATTTGTTGACTGTAAAACCATCTTGTGGTCTAATTCACTATTCTTTAGCATTGAGTTGGTACATTGTTTTTGCCCCCTAGGCTTTAACCTTTATTAGACTTTCTTTCTGTATTACAACAATCAATTTAAATTCGATATTAATTATGGCGTCGGAACAACACAGACAAGCCACACGCAAACTGCTGGTTCGCACTGTAGGCCGCTCCACACACAATTTCCCACATAATGCACCGACCACACATGCTGTGTGGTAGACCCTCCCATCTCCTTCTTCATCACACAAAAGAAGGAGAAAAAAATTCGGTGCGGGAACTTTGGCACATACAAGAAATAACGCATGTTGTGATTACATGGGGGATTTAGCTCTTTAACTCAAGAACTCTTCTCCAGTTTCATTTTGAATGATCTATTATTAGTTGAGAGTTGTGAACTATCTGAAATTTAATTAAGTTTAAACTTTTGTATGTGTGTATATGAGTAAAGATAAATTATAGTCCGATAAATTAATTCAGCGAAAGAGTACTTCCCCTTAGTTGATGTCGTAACAAAACTACAGTGGATCTCAAATATTGTTGAAGGTCACAAATTAGATCGCTTCACAATTCTGTCGCTTTTATTTATTTAAAAATAAAAATTTTAGTTTTTATTAATTGTACTTTGCTGTAACTTTGCATGTTCCAGTGGGCTTCTCTCGTGAAATATGTCCTAATTTTAGATTAGTGTTCATTAATTTTTGATCATACATAACAAGCATACTTAGATCAAATATCAACGATAAAGTGATAAGATATAACACTTAAGATATAACACTTAAGATATAACACTTAAGATATAACGGAGAGTCACTATATCAAAAAATTCAATTCTTTTGTGCCGATTCTTTCCCTCCCCCCTCTGAAGTCAATCTTTAAGGCTGAGAACGGCACTAGATGCTGATGATGATGAACAATATACATGTATATATATATATATATATATATATTTTTTTTTTTTTTTTTTTTTTCCCTCAATGATTATTATTTTTAAAAAATTAAACGTAGAGGTAAACCAAATAAAGTAGGGTAAATTTGTTTTTTTGTTCTATAATCTTTCTCCCGTCGCTTTCAGCATCACAAGAAAATGCAGTTTCTGGATCACAGTTACGTGTTGTTTCTAAAGCAATGCTCATTGTACTCTCTGATCGTTGATTTATATTTGTCTGTGTCGACATTTCTTCTTCTATTGGTTTAATTTACATTTCTTCAGCTTTCTTAAAAGATATATATATATATATATATATATATATATATATATATATATATATATATATATATATATATTATATACATACATATATGTCTACAAATATCTATCAACACATCTATCTATGTATAGTTATCAACATCTATCTGTCTACATATATCTATCTACATGTATTTATCTACACATATCTATCTGCATGTATCTGTCTAAACATATCTATCTGCATGTATCTGTCTACATATATCTATCAACATGTATCTATCTACATATATCTATCTACATGTATCTGTCTACATATATCTATCTACAAGTATATGTCTACATATATCTGTCTACATGTATCTGTCTACATATATCTATCTACAAGTATCTGTCTACATGTATCTGTCCACACATATCTATCTACATATATCTATTTACACATATCTATCTACACGTACCTATCTACATGTACCTATCTACATGTACCTATCTACATATATCTATCTACATGTATCTATCTATCTACACGTATCTATCTACATGTATCTATCTACATGTATCTATCTACATGTATCTATTTATATATTAATGAAACTGGAAATGAATTAGAAAGAGCGACAAATGGAGGGAGAATGATGAAACAAGTTATAAGAAGAATTGAAGTGCAGTTGGTATGTCATCATCATCATCATGTGCCATACCGGTTGGTGTAGGCGATCATGTACTTCCACAATCTTCTATCTACAGTGCATCGTATCATCATATCGTATGTTGCTGACTGTTTTCCATGCCTTGACACCAAGCTATCCAGAATTTTCTCTCTTTGTCGTCCGTGATCTCTCTTTCCTTGTATTTTGGCAGTTGTAACCAAGTATTCCAACTTTCCTCTTCTCATGATGTGCCCAAAAAATGTAAGAGAGTCACTTAGTCGCCTATCTATTGTTTCAGTGTATTCCAACTTTCCTCTTCTCATGATGTACCCGAAAAAAGTAATAGAGTCACTAAGTCGCAAATCTATTGTTTCAGTGTATTCCAACTTTCATCTTCTCATGATGTACCCGAAAAAAGTAATAGAGTCACTAAGTTGCAAATCTATTACCGCAGAGAGAAATCATAAATAAATATCCCAACCTGTTAGCCGGGATTTGAACCCACAACCTCTCTGTCTCGAGGCCGGCGTCTTGCCTCGAGACCAACCCGTCCCCCTAATTACAGACTGCGAACCGCCGAATACAAAGTTTACACAAAAGGACACTACTCTTCCGAACTCTTCCAAACTCTACCTTCACCATTAAGTTTTTGTTAACATCAAGGAAATAAAGATAACTCCTTTACTGATTGAGGGTGATATAAAGGGTAGTAAAAAAAAAAATGAATAGGAATGGCAAAAAGTAATTTCAATGCCATGAAAAATATACTAACATCAAAACAAATAACACCAGGGCTAAGACTAAGAATAGTGAAATGTTACATCTTCTCAATATTCCTGTATGGTGCAGAAACATGGACATTAGACCAGAAAACAGAACAGAAAATTCAGGCCTTTGAAATGTGGATTTATAGAAGAATAGGTAGAATTGGATGGAAAAAAAGAAAACAAACGAGGAAGTTTTAAAACAACTAAAAATGAAGAAAGAACTACTAAATACAATTAGAGCAAGACAAATGAAATTTTTCGGTTATGTTAAAAGACACAACAGTCTAATTAAAGTAATATTAGAAGGGAAAATACCAGCTAAAAGAGGCAGATGCAGAACAAGACTAACATGGACGAGTAACATCAAAAGATGGACAAGTCAGCCTATGGCAATCTGCACCATCAATGCAAGAGACAGAGTGGAATGGCGCTCCATGGTAGCCAACCTTCGATGCGGAGACGGCACTCAATGATGATGATGAAAAAAAAAAAAATGAAGGTGATAAATACTGAGTGTGACGTCAGTGCTAGTGCCGATATAGTTATTATCATCAGCACATTGTAAGATAATGTACTTAATTGGCTTTTGTTCCGTACGGCGAACTAACATACGGAAAAAGGCAATCCGCAGACTTAAACTACGATATAGAGATAATCGAGTAGTACGACTGGGATCATCTGACATGTGATCGCACATCATGGAGAGCATGCATAAGGAGCGGTAAAACATCATTTGAGACTGTGCTTAGGCAAAACTTAGAAGAGAAAAGACTCATGAAAACAGATGGAAAACCCTGTGGACCAGTGGGTCTGACTTGTTCATTCTGTGGCCGTATGTGTTTGTCAAGAACAACTTGAATATATTGTAATAACTGGAAAAGTTGAGGGACGAAGAGATAGAGGGAAGCAAAGAGAAAAAATAACAGACAGCTTAAGAGAATGGCTTGGCAGAAAGTCAACAACAGAAATGATAAATAGCTGCCGAGATCGAAAGTTGTGGAGAGACATGATCACCTACGCCACTAGGCCCGGTACTTGATGATGATGATGATGTGTTTGTCAAACATTGGTAGAATTAGCCACGAGAGAAGCTGTTCGACATGAACAAAACATAGACCGTCTAACAAGACGAAAAAGGCCATACATACCACTTAATAATAATAAAGTAAATACCACGACTTTCTAGACTATTAGGGAATATGGCGACCATATTTTTCCATGACCACGTCACATTTTTGGATGATGTGGTCGGCATAACGCTAGGCCGCCTTTACTTCCCAGAAAAATCCCTGGTACACATTTTTACAGGCTGGGTGAACCCTGGAGCTATGTAGTTCCGAAGAAATAAAGAATTCGCCACTTCTGGGAACAGAACCGGACTCATCCTATCAGAAAGTGAGCAAACTAACCACTCAACCACCGTGATTCATTTATTAGTATTTGACTAAACCTCTTTTGTGCCTGTAAGAGACCCCCAATACCAATAACCCAGCTCAGTGAACCAGGTAACTAGTTGCTGAACCCGTTCAGGGCGCCCTCTCGTTTTCGTTAAGTCATTTCACCAACCACTGACTCCGATCAACAAGCGCAACTGTTTATTTTTCAGTTTTATTACGTATTTCATGATCAAGACCGCTTTTCTTTACTCAGTCAGTATTGCTATAACACGGTACTAGGGTTAGCATAATACAACTGACTGGTATTTCACGTTAGTGATTTCATCTAATCAGTCTTATTGTGTTTAAAGGCGACTGCTTATTCGTTTTTATTTTTTACACAAAGGATTTTAAGATTATGCTTTACAACAACAATTACCGCATACACAAAAAACTAGAACTAATCTAGAACCCACATTGAAAGGGACAATGTAGTAATCTTAAAAATGCATTACTTCCTTATTCCCTCCCTTACTCCTCCATTCTCCACTGCCTCCCTCCCTCCACCCGTTCCTTCCTTCCTTCCTTCCTTCCTTCCTTCCTTCCTTCCTTCCTTCCTTCCTTCCTTTCCTTCCTTCCTTCCTTCCTTCCTTCCTTCCTTCCTTCCTTCCTTCCTTCCTTCCTTCCTTCCTTCCTTCCTTCCTTCCTTCCTTCATCTTTCCATTCTTCTTTCCTACCTACCTACCTACCTTCCTGCCCACTTACTTACCTACCTACCTTCCTACTTACCTACCTTTCTACTTACCTACCTTTCTACTTACCAACACTCCTACCAACCTACCTACCTACCTACCTTCCTTCCCTCCTACCTTCCTTCCTTTCTTCCTTCCGATCATCTAAATTTTAAACATACAATAATGTTTTCCTAATACTCCTAATGCACCTGAAGACAATAAAGAAAAATCTGCAAAAAGAGATGTAAAGATTAACTGTACCAGGCGATTACTGGAAGTGACAAGTAAAGGGCAGGGCGGATTGATGAGTCCTAGCTGACGGTCCATGCACCAACAAAGTGTTACAATAATCAAGAACAAAAAAATGAACAAATCAATGAATAGAAAACAGCCTGGGGTAATGCTGGCCAATTAATTTTAAATTGTGTTGGTTTAAAATAACAAGGACATTGGAAGAAAAGAGGTCAACTACTCATAGTGGGTTATTTGCTTCTGGATCAGTGAAAATGACCAAGATACTATTCCATTTTCCGGTGATGGGTCTGGAAGCGGACTGGCCTAAAATGAAATTATCGAATAGGGAAGGCAACCCAGTACGCAAAAATGTTATTCTGACGTCGGAAGTATTGGGTGTCGATATAGCAATCTGGTGTTATCAACAACGGCAAAACAACTCACCGACGTTTATTTAATGTCATTGTGTGGGTGACTATGATGAAAATATAAAACTGAAATAAACAAAAGAATAGGAATGGCAAAAAGTAATATTAATGCCATGAAAATATAAAAGTAAGTAAAGAGCCCCGTCACGCCAAGTGGCGTATAGGGACTATGGTGTTAGTGACCATACATTTTACAGACCTTCAGCACATGATTTTTGAGGTAATGTGGTCGGATTTACGTCCGTGCTGCTTTAATTTCCCAGAAAAAAATCCAGTACCCATTTAAGGCTGGGTGAACCCGGAAGTCGTCGGTTGGGATCGAACCCTACCTCTTGTCCTTTGTAGTCCAGTTCACTAACCACTTAGCTATCGCGGCTCCCCATTGAAAATATACTAACATCAAAATAAATAACACCAGGGCTAAGACTAAGAATAGCAAAATGTTATATCTTCTCAACATTCCTGTATTATTCAGAAACATGGACATTAGACAAGAAAACAGATGTGAATATTGAAGCCTTTGAAATGTGAATTTATAGAAGAATAGGAAGAATTGGAGAAAAGATGAAGTCTTAAAACTACTAAAAATGAAAAGGGAACTAATAAACACAATTCAGACAAGAGAAATGCTATTTTTAGGGGCATGTTAAAAGAAACAGAAGACTACTAAAAGTAATCTTGGAAGGGAAAATACAAGATAAAAGAGGCAGAGGCAAACCAAGACTAACATGGACGAGTAACATCAAAAGTTGGACAAGTCAGCCATTGACAACCTGCACTATTCTTCTTTTCCTGCGATCATGACGTCATTCAGACTAGGACTTCGCACTCTCTTATGAAGGCAGCTGTCTGTTTAAGTGATTTGGTTTACGCATATAGTTTTCTCTTCCAGGGATGTGGGTGTGGACCACATTGTCCTTCTCAGGGTTGTGTGCTGGGGGCAATCCTGTTGAACATGTTTTAACCTGCACTATGAAAGCAAAATTATAAGTGGAACAATATTAAAACAGGTAAATGAATTTAAATATTTGGGAACTTTGTTAACCTCAGACGGAAGATGTACACAAGAGGTGAGATGCAGAATGGCTCAGGCAAAAGCAGCTTTCCAGAAAATGAGGAAGACACTATGCAATCCATTTTTTACAATAGAAGCAAGAAAGAGAGTTCTTAAATGTTATGTAGAGGCAGTCTTGACGTATGTATGCGAATCATAGACAATAGGACAACAGACAAGAAAATCACTGGTTTCTGTAGAAATGTGGTTTTATAGAAGAATGTTGAGAGTACCATGGACAGCTAAGAAGAGTAATGAAAATGTTCTGAAAGAGGTCAATGCAAAAAGAGAGCTAATTTCCAATATTAGGAAGAGACAATCATCATTTTTTGGCCATGTAATGAGAAGAGAACAACTGGAATATATTGTAACAACTGGGAAAATTGAGGGACGAAGAGGTAGAGGGAAGCAAAGAGAAAAGATACCAGACAGCTTAAGAGAATAGCTTGGCAGAAGATCAACAACAGAACTGATAAATAGCTGCCGAGATCGAAAATTGTGGAGAGACATTATCACCTACGCCAGTAGGCCCGGTACTTGATGATGATGATGATGATGATGATGATCAAAGCAAAAGACAGAAGCAGAGCAAGAATCACATGGACGGAAAGCATTAAAAGATTAACAAGTCAACCTATGACAACCTGTACTATTAAAGCAAGAGACAGCGGAATGGCGCTCCATGGTAGCCAACCTTCGAGGCGGAGATGGCATTCAGTGATAATGATCTGTAGGTAAAGACAACAGTTGAAAGGCCAAATCATCTTCATTTCAGAACGAACAACTGCAACATGCTCCGATCTCCCCTCAACACATTCCCAGTAATGAAGTACGCTTGCCGCAAAATAGCGAAAGCACTAAAGATTGCTGAAGCTCAACCGTACAAACTCCATAGCACAGGCGAATACCGTGACCACATAATTTCTTTAGCGGTGTGTTACGCTAGTTCGTGGCAAGGGGATAGTAGCTCTGTTCTCAAACCCCCTGACCGTGGTCATGGCCACTGTAGACTCAAGCAGAAAAAAGAAGTCTACACTTAAACCATACTTTGTGTACACCACACTTGAACCATACTTTGCGTACACCACACCCAATTCTTGAGGGCACTATTTATAATTAACTCATCTAGTCAGGTACCTATTTTATTTTTATCTTTATCATCATGTGCCATACTGGTTGGAGTAGGCGATGATGTCCCTCCACAACCTTCTATCTACAGTGCATCGTATCGGTTCTGTTGTTGACTTGTTTCCATGCCAAGACACACATCTATTTAGTATCTTCTCACTTTGTCGTTCGCGATCTCGCTTTCCCTGTATTTTGCCAGTTGTAATCAAATATAAATATTCAAAATTTCCTCCTCTTATGATGTGCCCGAAAAATGTTGATTGTTTCTTTCTGATGTTTTAGGATCTCCATTTCGTGTTGGCTTCTTTCTAGAATTTCCTCATTGGTCTTTTTAGCGTCCATAAAACTTTTAACATTCTTTTGAGAAATCCCATCTCTGTAGCCTCTACTCGTCTTTATATTTGTTTATTTCCTGTCCATGATTCGCTTCCATGGGTTAAAATTGGTTCTACATAGCACCGATGAACACTCTTTCGCACTTCTCTTGACATAGACTTTTTTGCATAAGACGCTTTCATTTTCTGAAATGCTATTTTAGCTTGAACTATTCTGTTTTTATTTCTGTTGTACATCTTCCATCTAATGTTATTATTGTGCCCAAGTATTTGACGCGTTGCTCTTGTTTTAGATTTCTCCTCTATTTTTATGCTGCACGAAGGTGATGATTGTTTCTTCGATGTGACCAATACCTCTGTTTTATTGCTATTCAGAATGAGTCCTTTCTTGTCCCTTTTTCTTACTATTATGTCTATCATTAATATTGTCACATAGACTAAACGAAGAACTTATACTATAAATGAACCTGCTTTTATACTATAGTTATGCCAGCGCCTTCTTCTTTCTCAGTGCTGCCTTGTTTAACTCTTTCTGTACGTTTCGACGCACCATGCGGTAAGCCGATTTCGGTGCGTGGCCGTGCGAGATACGCGTGGCCGTGCGGCTAAAACCACTGATCCGCCGGCTGAAAAGCTGACGTACGGTGTTCGAAGCCCGCGGTAGACAGAAAGGATTTTTTCTATCGGGGGTGAAATAAAAATCCTGAGTCTCACACGTCGTGGCGACTGATTGACCAAGCGGCCTTTATCCCTCGGGTTCTATCGTTGCCCCCCCCCCCCCACTCCGACATACACCAGCAATGGTACTATGTGTCGTAAAGATAGTTTACGTTTAGCCGCACAGTGCGTCACTCTCAATTTGATTAGTGTAAACTGTCATCAAACCATATTCTTTTTTATATGTCTTGTATCATCTTGATATTAATGAAATATAATTCCTTCTTTAATGATCTAAAAATTCATATATAATATGTTATGTGTTAGATATATATATATATATATATATATATATATATATACACAATATAAATGTCTAGCCCTCTCTGGATAGTGCGATCCGATGTCTAGCCCTCTCTGGGTAGTTTTATCCGATGTATAGCACTCTCTGGGTAGTTTTATCCTATCTCTAGCCCTCTCTGGGTAGTTTTATCCTATGTCTAGCCCTCTCTAGGTAGTGATATCCGATGTCTAGCCTTCTCTGCTTACTGTGATCGGATGTTTAGCCCTCTGGTTATAGCAAAAGACAGGATGTTCAGTGTGTACTCGCTCACGCTAAAGAACCCTTCGCAGTTTAAAATAGAACGACCATACTAAAAATTGCCACTGTCCGGGCAAAACAATTGTTAAGCAAATCTACCCATCCATACCGAAGACGGATGTCTCGGTCCAAAAAGTTTAGATATGTCTATTTCATAAATTAGCAACAGAACCTATCCTAGCCTACTTAACGGTTGAAAGAGAGAGAATAGAAAAACCAGAGCAATTATAGTCAGTGGCGAGCGCTCTAACTAACCAGCCAGCAATTATAGTCAGTGGCGAGCGCTCTAACTAACCAGCCAGCAATTATAGTCAATTTCGAGCGCTCTAACTAACCAGCCAGCAATTATAGTCAGTGGCGAGCGCTCTAACTAACCAGCCAGCAATTATAGCCAGTGGCGAGCGCTCTAACTAACCAGCCAGCAATTATAGTCAGTGGCGAGCGCTCTAACTAACCAACCAGCAATTATAGTCAGTGGCGAGCGCTCTAACTAACCAGCCAGCAATTATAGTCAGTGGCGAGCGCTCTAACTAACCAACCATCAATTATAGTCAATGGCGAGCGCTCTAACTAACCAGCCATTGTGATATATTTATAATATAAAGACAGTACACATATACACACACACATAATGTAATAAAAAATTTGGTTTGAAACGGGCGCCAGAACTCCGACAGAATGGCGACAACACAAATAACCTGTCTCCATATATTATTAATGCCTTTTAAATTTACAACTTAATGCTGCAGGCAATGCACTAGCTTCTCTCGGAATTAGATCAGGGAAATGTGGGATTAGATTAGATTTAAACTTAAATGTGAAAGTAATTAGGGTAAAAGCGGGGAAGCCTGCAACACAGGGTATTTTGTTACGCAAGATTGATGCATTATGTTTCCTAGAAAGCTTTTGTTGATACGCCAGGAACTTGTCTTTTCAAATAGAAAATAAATGTTGATTTCAGGTTGAAAAAAAAATAATTGCTTACATCTTCATGAAGAAGAAGTAGATTTCACGATGGTTTCAACGTTTTGGCCAAAACAGGGCTTTCACATTTCTGCACAAAACAAAATGGACAAATAAAAATATAGTAGAGATGCCAGAAAATATGTCAAAGGAACAACAAGAAAATTCGGAATAAAATAAATATGAAGCAGTTCAAATTTACAATAGAAATATTACACGACAACAGTTCGTTTTTTGTATAGAGACGATAAGTAATGATGCCACAGAGTTTATTTAGTGACGTGTTAAGTATTTACAAAAATAACTCAGTCGATGTCAGGGTATGCGAGTACGAGCCCTAAAAAAGTGAAAGAGAAAGCAAGCAAGTAAAATGTTTAGAGAAAGTTTAGAATTATTTTTATAAGTATGAAATGCGTGGTGTTTCACTCGTTACCGAATCCGACATTTCATAAATAATTTCAAAGTCGATGAAGATATTCCAACAACATTTGAGCATAGAAAGGTACATATTAAAAAATAGTATATTTTGTAACCCATGCAGGTCACTTCCTGCCCTTTTGACTATTTATCATGGGACCAATGGGCACATAGGCCCCTGCACACGTTCCTCTTTCGCAATTTTGAGATTAGAACTTTCCATTCGCGTTTGCTTTTGCATTAATATTTGTTATCTTGTATCTGATGAAGGCTTTTGCCGAAACGTCGTTATTTGTCTCTCTACAGGTAAAGTTGCTTAATAACATGTTATATTTATTTTAGAAGATTTGAATAGAACAGCGTTCATTGTGTGAGAACTGAACTGTGTTTGTAGTGTGTGTGCGTGCGTGTTGCGTGTGACGCCTAAATGTTGCCTCACGTACAACTCATCTGATGTGTCATTTTATTGAGAGTGTCTATAAAAAAACACAAGTAACTCATCATCGTGTGCAGATCGGATTCTCAGCTAAGTGTTTTTACATTTCATTTCTAATTAATTACTTTTTTTGTCATATAGTACTTTTCCCTGTCGATCTGTCTTCTCATTTTATTTCACTTTCTATTTTAAAATCCATTATTTCTGGTTATAGATATAATAGTAAAAGAAAGCAACAAGAAAGGTCTCAGTCTGAATAGTAAGAAAACAGAAGGAATGGTTATATCGAAGAAACAATCATCACCATCATGCAGCATAAAAATGAACATGACAAATCTGAAACAAGTGCAACGTTTGAAATACTTAGGCACAGTGATAACATCACATGGAAGATGCAACATAGAAATAAAAAGTAGAATATCTCAGGCCAAAATAGCATTTCAGAAAATGAAAAATATCTTATGCAACAAATCTATGTCAATAGAAATGAGAAAGAGAGTTCATCGATGCTATATAGAACCAATTCTGACCTATGGAAGCGAATCATGGACAGTAGACAAACAAATTAATAGACGATTAGAGGCCACAGAGATGGTATTTCTCAGAAGAATGTTGAAAGTTCCCTGGACAGATAAAAAGACCAATGAGAAAGTTCTCAAAGAGGCCAACATAAAAAGGGAGCTCTTAAAAAACATCAGAAAGAAGCAATCAACATTTTTTCGGGCACATCATGAGAAGAGGAAAGTTGGAATACTTGGTTACAACTGGCAAAATACAGGGAAAAAGATATCGCGGACGACAAAGAGAGAAAATACTAGATAACTTGGTGTCATGGCATGGCAAACAGTCAATAACAAAACCGATACGATACACGGTGGATAGAAGATTGTGGAGGGACATGATCGCCTTCGTCAACGGGTATGGCAAATGATGATGATGATGATGACTCATGACTATAGAATTTATGAAAGTGTTTATGAAAACAGCTTGGGAACAAATTGTGTATCTGTATTTTCATATTAAGACACGTATCTCCCGGATAGGGTAGGGCTGAATACTTGCGTTGCAGACAAACAGTTATAGGACGGAAGAGCACAATTTGTTCCGGAGTTGTGATCGTAATCATGTGCTATAGTCATGAGCACACCTGCGAGAAAGACATCGTCGATGATAGCTATATTTTTAGATTGATAAGTTCGCCGTGTACTCCAGCGTTTGGTTTCTAGTGGCAAGATCGGATCACCTATTGTGGTATTTTTTCTTTGTGTTGTTGATTATTTGTGATTTTTTTCCCGAGTGCTGTAAACATACCTCTTCCTCTGGTATGATTCGCTGATCTAGCGTCTCGGAAGTTTTCCTTCAGAATAATATTCATTTAGAGATAGAATTCATTTATTATTAGTTGTCTCCAGTAGTTTCCCTCTATAATAATATTCATTTATTATTAGTTTTCTCCAGTAGTTTCCCTCTATAATAATATTCATGTATTATTAGTTGTCTCCAGTAGTTTCCCTCTATAATTATATTCATTTATTATTAGTTGTCTCCAGTAGTTTCCCTCTATAATAATATTCATTTATTATTAGTTGTCTCCAGTAGTTTCCCTCTATAATAATATTCATTTATTATTAGTTGTCTCCAGTAGTTTCCCTCTATAATAATATTAATTTATTATTAGTTGTCTCCAGTAGTTTCCCTCTATAATAATATTCATTTATTTTTTTTGTCTCCCATCTGAGAGAATCTGTCTCTAGCCAGATCTCCCACTTCTGTTGTCATGTTCAGGGTCTCCTTGATGTTATGATTACCTTTTTCTTGATCTACCCCTTATTCGTCGTTCAGGAACCTTTAAAAAAAGGGTAAAGTACCCCCGTCACACCAAGTGGCGTGTAGGGAATATGGTGTTAGTGACCCGTCACACCAAGTGGCGTATAGGGAATATGGTGTTAGTGACCCGTCACACCAAGTGGCGTTTAGGGAATATGGTGTTAGTGACCCGTCACACCAAGTGGCGTATATGGAATATGGTGTTAGTGACCCGTCACGCCAAGTGGCGTATAGGGAATATGGTGTTAGTGACCCGTCACGCCAAGTGGCGTATAGGGAATATGGTGTTAGTGACCCGTCACACCAAGTGGCGTATAGGGAATATGGTGTTAGTGACCCGTCACACCAAGTGGCGTATAGGGAATATGGTGTTAGTGACCCGTCACACCAAGTGGCGTATAGGGAATATGGTGTTAGTGATCCGTCACACCAAGTGGCATATAGGGAATATGGTGTTAGTGACCCGTCACATCAAGTGGAGTATAGGGAATATGGTGTTAGTGACCATCAATTTTAGAATAGGTAGAATTGGATGGAAGGAAAAGAAAACAAACGATGACGTCTTAAAACAACTAAAAATGAAAAGAGAACTACTAAACACAATTCAAACAAGACAAATGCGATTTTTGGGCTATGTTAAAAGACACAACAGCCTACTAAAAGTAATCCTGTAGGGGAAAATACAAGGTAAAAGAGGCAGATGCAGACCAAGACTAACATGGACGAGTGACATCAAAAGATGGACAAATCAGCCTTGACAACCTGCACCATCAATGCAAGAGACAGAGCAGAATGGCGCTCCATGGTAGCCAACCTTCGTTGCGGAGAAGACACTCGATGATGATGATGATGACCATACATTTTACAGACCTTCGGCACTTGATTTTTGGGATAATGTGGTCGGTATTACGCCCGTGCCGCTTTCTATCTATATATCTATCGTCCTTTCTAGCCGAAGACGGACACATAGGGCAATCCACAATCTCAAAAAACAGAAACCTTGCGCGCCAGAATGGCACATATTGTAGAGATCACTGCTTTGCCGCTTTACTTTCCCAGAAAAAAATCCGGTACCCAATAAATGCTTGGTGAGCCGGAAGCCGTCGAGTGGGATCGAACCCTTCCTCTTGTAGTTTATAGTCCAGTTTACTAACCGCTGAGCTATCGCGGCTCCCTATCCAGGAACCATGCCTTCAATTATTGTTCTTTCTAGCCCCCTTTGTCGTTTCACGTGGCCATAGTATTTTAATCCCCTCTGTATATTGGTTTTTCTAAACCAGTTCTTTTTAATGTTTAAATCTTTTAGTACTCTTCAATGAAATTATGTTAAATACAAAAATTAAAATTTCTAACTCAAATGTTAAGTCGATCTTATTATATGGCTGTAAAACATGGAGAACAACAAAATTGACAATCACGAAGATACAGACTTTCATTAATGGATGCTAACGCAGAATAAAAGGATGGAAATGGCAGGACAAAATCACTAACATAGAATTATGGAAATGTACCAGTCAAATACCAGTGGATAAAGAGATACAGCGAAGACGATGGCGCTGGATAGGACAGACACTACAGAAGTCAACTGAGAGTATTACACAACAGACCCTTTTTTGGAATCCCCAGGGGAAAAGACAAAGAGGAAGACCAAGGAAATCTTGGAGAAGACAGATAGAAGCAGAGATGAAGATGATGGGGAAGACATGGAATGATCTTAAAATAATGCCAAGAAACAGAACGACTTGGAAAGTGTTTGACGAAGACCTATGCTCCACAGGGAGCTGAATGGTAGAAGAAGAAGAACTCTTCAATGTATTTTTGCATTAACCAAGGTATCTTAATGATTTTTTTCTGTAACATTTTGTTCCGAATGAATCGATTTTGTTTGTTTGTGAGATTGTCCATGGTTCACAGCTGTATTTTGCTATATTTTTATTTTGACACAAATAAGCAGGTCAAGTACGGTAACAAACAGCCTGTGGAGAATAGATGCAAATTGATGAAGTGGTAGAAGCGGAACAAATTTATAGATGGGCCTGTAAATAGAATTGTGACGTGGGATCAGACAAAATTATGGATAGACAGACATGCATACAGACTACCTGATCGACATTTCAAAGGAACGAACGAGAGAGAGGATGATTGCGATCATCATCAAGTACCGGGCCTGCTGGCCTACGTGATCATGTCTCTCCACAACTTTCGATCTCGATAGTTATTTATCATTTCTGTTGTTGACCTTCTGCCAAGCCATTCTCTTAAGCTGTCTGGTATCTTTTCTCTTTGCTTCTCTCTATCTCTTCGTCCCTCAATTTTCCCAGTTGTCACAATATATTCCAGTTGTTCTCTTCTCATTACACGGCCAAAAATGATGATTGTTTCTTCCTAATATTAGATGAATTGTATGGATTTAAATAAAAGAAGATGGAATTGTTTGAGAGATCGTTTGTAATGACGTTTTCTGATTGTGACTTGGGAGTTTTGACGCCTTTTTTTTAAATGTGTCGGGTTGCAACGATTTCTCTGATCAGACAAACTCAGCTTTAGAAGCTGAAGCTGATCTGTTCTAGAAGATAGGACAGTACTAGATCTTCTACATCAACACATTTTGTCACTGATGAGAACGATTAGAGAGATTAATTGATAGTCAGAAATGAAAAAAAAAATGATAGAAACGGTATCATGGGTGAATAAATGGATAGTCAGATATAAATAAATGATAGGAAACGTATCATGGGTGAATAAATGGATAGTCAGATATAAATAAATGATAGAAACGGAATTCTGGTCATTTGAGCAGTAAAACAGAGAAATGTGTTTTTGTATTGATGGAAGATTCCTAAATGGTTCTAACAAAAGCATAGTGTGCTGAACAATTGTTTATAATCTTCTTTCATTTCTTCACTGTTTGTTCTTTCTTCTTTGCTTACGTAGCGAATTATTATATTGGTAATATATACACACCTTATATCATCATCATCATCATTATCATCATCATCATCATCATCATGCAGAAAGTTGCTTTCATCACATCCAGTTTGAAAGAATCCTTGTCTGTATCCAGATCGCCTCACTTCTTCTGTTGTCCTGTTCAATTTCTCTTTGATGATATGAAACCACGTTATTCTTGGTCTGCCCCTATCATGGGACGACGCCTCCCATTTTTCCCCTATTCAGCCCGCTATGTTTTTTGGACAAATCTAAAACAAGTGCAACGTTTCAAATACTTGGGCACAATAATAACATCAGATGGAAGATGCACCACAGAAATAAAAAGTAGAGTAGCTCAGGCCAAAATAGCATTTCAGAATATGAAAAATATCGTATGCAACAAATCTATGTCAATAGAAGTGAGAAAGAGAGTTCATCGGTGCTATATAGAGCCAATTCTGACCCATTGAAGCGAATCATGGACAGTAGACAAACAAGTAAAAAGGCGGTTAGAGGCCACAGCAATGGAATTTCTTAGAAGAATGTTGAAAGATTCCTGGACAGCTAAAAAACCAAAGAGGAAATTCTCAAAGAGGCCAATACAATAAGGGAGCTCCTAAAAACATCATAATGAAACAATCACATTTTTTCTTAAACATCATGAGAAGAGGAAAGTTGGAATACTTGGTTACAACATGCAGAATACAAGAAAAAGAGATCGCGGACGACAAAGAGAGAAAATACTAGATAGCTTGGTGTCATGGCATAGCAAACAGTCAACAACAGAACTGATACGATGCACGGTGGATAGAATATTGTGGAAGGATATGATCGCCTACGCCAACCGATATGGCACATGATGATGACAAGTTAAGAAGACCAAGGAGACTGATGAGAATTTGTAGACCTTCAGTAGTTTAGGAAGTATTTAGAAATGATTGCACGTGACAATACGATAAAACTCATTTTGTGGTCAGGTGAGATAGAATCATTTGGTAGTCACGCGAAGTATTTAAAAAAAAAATCGATTAAAAAAAATTAGAAAGTGATTGACCTTAACACTCAAGGTGGCGCATACGAACTATAGTGTTAGTGCCATTATTGTTTTGTTTTTATATAGACCTTTCGGCGCATAATTGGGATAATGTGGTCAGATTTACGCACAGGTTGTTTTGTTTTTTTAGGGAAACAAATCAGTACCAATTTGTCTATATACAAGACCTTGTCGTCTCTGGTGTAGTCTATATACAAGACCTTGTCGTCTCTAGTGTAGTCTATATACAAGACCTTGTAGTCTCTGGTGGAGTCTATATACAAGACCTTGTTGTCTCTGGTGTAGTCTATATACAAGACCTTGTAGTCTCTGGTGGAGTCTATATACAAGACCTTGTTGTCTCTGGTGGAGTCTATATACAAGACCTTGTTGTCTCTGGTGGAGTCTATATACAAGACCTTGTTCTCTCTGGTGTAGTCTATATACAAGACCTTGTTGTCTCTGGTGGAGTCTATATACAAGACCTTGTAGTCTCTGGTGGAGTCTATATACAAGACCTTGTCGTCTCTGGTGGAGTCTATATACAAGACCTTGTTGTCTCTGGTGGAGTCTATATACAAGACCTTGTTGTCTCTGGTGGAGTCTATATACAAGACCTTGTCGTCTCTGGTGGAGTCTATATACAAGACCTTGTAGTCTGTGGTGGAGTCTATATACAAGACCTTGTTGTCTCTGGTGGAGTCTATATACAAGACCTTGTTGTCTCTGGTGGAGTCTATATACAAGACCTTGTCGTCTCTGGTGTAGTCTATATACAAGACCTTGTCGTCTCTGGTGGAGTCTATATACAAGACCTTGTTGTCTCTGGTGGAGTCTATATACAAGACCTTGTTGTCTCTGGTGGAGTCTATATACAAGACCTTGTCGTCTCTGGTGTAGTCTATATACAAGACCTTGTCGTCTCTGGTGGAGTCTATATACAAGACCTTGTCGTCCCTGGTGTAGTCTATATACAAGACCTTGTCGTCTCTGGTGTAGTCGATATACAAGACCTTGTTCTCTCTGGTGGAGTCTATATACAAGACCTTGTTGTCTCTGGTGGAGTCTATATACAAGACCTTGTTGTCTCTGGTGGAGTATATATACAAGACCTTGTTGTCTCTGGTGGAGTCTATATACAAGACCTTGTTGTCTCTGGTGGAGTCTATATACAAGACCTTGTTCTCTCTGGTGGAGTCTATATACAAGACCTTGTTGTCTCTGGTGGAGTCTATATACAAGACCTTGTCGTCCCTGGTGGAGTCTATATACAAGACCTTGTTGTCTCTGGTGGAGTCTATATACAAGACCTTCTCGTCTCTGGTGGAGTCTATATACAAGACCATGTCGTCTCTGGTGTAGTCTATATACAAGACCTTGTCGTCTCTGGTGTAGTCTATATACAAGACCTTGTTCTCTCTGGTGGAGTCTATATACAAGACCTTGTTCTCTCTGGTGGAGTCTATATACAAGACCTTGTCGTCTCTGGTGGAGTCTATATACAAGACCTTGTTGTCTCTGGTGGAGTCTATATACAAGACCTTGTTGTCTCTGGTGGAGTCTATATACAAGACCTTGTTGTCTCTGGTGGAGTCTATATACAAGACCTTGTTGTCTCTGGTGGAGTCTATATACAAGACCTTGTTCTCTCTGGTGGAGTCTATATACAAGACCTTGTTGTCTCTGGTGGAGTCTATATACAAGACCTTGTCGTCCCTGGTGGAGTCTATATACAAGACCTTGTTCTCTCTGGTGGAGTCTATATACAAGACCTTGTTGTCTCTGGTGGAGTCTATATACAAGACCTTGTTGTCTCTGGTGGAGTCTATATACAAGACCTTGTTGTCTCTGGTGGAGTCTATATACAAGACCTTGTTCTCTCTGGTGGAGTCTATATACAAGACAATGTTGTCTCTGGTGGAGTCTATATACAAGACCTTGTTGTCTCTGGTGGAGTCTATATACAAGACCTTGTTGTCCCTGGTGGAGTCTATATACAAGACCTTGTCGTCCCTGGTGTAGTCTATATGCAAGACCTTGTCGTCGCTGGTGGAGTCTATATACAAGACCTTGTTGTCTCTGGTGGAGTCTATATACAAGACCTTGTTGTCTCTGGTGGAGTCTATATACAAGACCTTGTCGTCTCTGGTGTAGTCTATATACAAGACCTTGTCGTCTCTGGTGTAGTCTATATACAAGACCTTGTCGTCTCTGGTGGAGTCTATATACAAGACCTTGTCGTCTCTGGTGGAGTCTATATACAAGACCTTGTTGTCTCTGGTGGAGTCTATATACAAGACCTTGTCGTCTCTGGTGGAGTCTATATACAAGACCTTGTCGTCTCTGGTGGAGTCTATATACAAGACCTTGTCGTCTCTGGTGGAGTCTATATACAAGACCTTGTCGTCTCTGGTGGAGTCTATATACAAGACCTTGTTCTCTCTGGTGGAGTCTATATACAAGACCTTGTTGTCTCTGGTGGAGTCTATATACAAGACCTTGTTGTCTCTGGTGGAGTCTATATACAAGACCTTGTTGTCTCTGGTGGAGTCTATATACAAGACCTTGTTCTCTCTGGTGGAGTCTATATACAAGACCTTGTAGTCTCTGGTGGAGTCTATATACAAGACCTTGTTCTCTCTGGTGGAGTCTATATACAAGACCTTGTTGTCTCTGGTGTAGTCTATATACAAGACCTTGTTGTCTCTGGTGGAGTCTATATACAAGACCTTGTTGTCTCTGGTGGAGTCTATATACAAGACCTTGTTGTCTCTGGTGTAGTCTATATAAAATACCTTGTTGTCTCTGGTGGAGTCTATATACAAGACTTGTCGTCTCTGGTGGAGTCTATATACAAGACCTTGTTGTCTCTGGTGGAGTCTATATACAAGACCTTGTCGTCTCTGGTGGAGTCTATATACAAGACCTTGTCGTCTCTGGTGGAGTCTATATACAAGACCTTGTTGTCTCTGGTGGAGTCTATATACAAGACCTTGTTGTCTCTGGTGGAGTCTATATACAAGACCTTGTTGTCTCTGGTGGAGTCTATATACAAGACCTTGTTGTCTCTGGTGGAGTCTATATACAAGACCTTGTTCTCTCTGGTGGAGTCTATATACAAGACCTTGTTGTCTCTGGTGGAGTCTATATACAAGACCTTGTCGTCCCTGGTGGAGTCTATATACAAGACCTTGTTCTCTCTGGTGGAGTCTATATACAAGACCTTGTTGTCTCTGGTGGAGTCTATATACAAGACCTTGTTGTCTCTGGTGGAGTCTATATACAAGACCTTGTTGTCTCTGGTGGAGTCTATATACAAGACCTTGTTCTCTCTGGTGGAGTCTATATACAAGACAATGTTGTCTCTGGTGGAGTCTATATACAAGACCTTGTTGTCTCTGGTGGAGTCTATATACAAGACCTTGTTGTCCCTGGTGGAGTCTATATACAAGACCTTGTCGTCCCTGGTGTAGTCTATATGCAAGACCTTGTCGTCGCTGGTGGAGTCTATATACAAGACCTTGTTGTCTCTGGTGGAGTCTATATACAAGACCTTGTTGTCTCTGGTGGAGTCTATATACAAGACCTTGTCGTCTCTGGTGTAGTCTATATACAAGACCTTGTCGTCTCTGGTGTAGTCTATATACAAGACCTTGTCGTCTCTGGTGGAGTCTATATACAAGACCTTGTCGTCTCTGGTGGAGTCTATATACAAGACCTTGTTGTCTCTGGTGGAGTCTATATACAAGACCTTGTCGTCTCTGGTGGAGTCTATATACAAGACCTTGTCGTCTCTGGTGGAGTCTATATACAAGACCTTGTCGTCTCTGGTGGAGTCTATATACAAGACCTTGTCGTCTCTGGTGGAGTCTATATACAAGACCTTGTTCTCTCTGGTGGAGTCTATATACAAGACCTTGTTGTCTCTGGTGGAGTCTATATACAAGACCTTGTTGTCTCTGGTGGAGTCTATATACAAGACCTTGTTGTCTCTGGTGGAGTCTATATACAAGACCTTGTTCTCTCTGGTGGAGTCTATATACAAGACCTTGTAGTCTCTGGTGGAGTCTATATACAAGACCTTGTTCTCTCTGGTGGAGTCTATATACAAGACCTTGTTGTCTCTGGTGTAGTCTATATACAAGACCTTGTTGTCTCTGGTGGAGTCTATATACAAGACCTTGTTGTCTCTGGTGGAGTCTATATACAAGACCTTGTTGTCTCTGGTGTAGTCTATATAAAATACCTTGTTGTCTCTGGTGGAGTCTATATACAAGACTTGTCGTCTCTGGTGGAGTCTATATACAAGACCTTGTTGTCTCTGGTGGAGTCTATATACAAGACCTTGTCGTCTCTGGTGGAGTCTATATACAAGACCTTGTCGTCTCTGGTGGAGTCTATATACAAGACCTTGTCGTCTCTGGTGGAGTCTATATACAAGACCTTGTTGTCTCTGGTGGAGTCTATATACAAGACCTTGTTGTCTCTGGTGGAGTCTATATACAAGACCTTGTTGTCTCTGGTGGAGTCTATATACAAGACCTTGTTGTCTCTGGTGGAGTCTATATACAAGACCTTGTTGTCTCTGGTGGAGTCTATATACAAGACCTTGTTGTCTCTTTGTGGAGTCTATATACAACACCTTGTAGTCTGTGATGGATTCTATATACAAGACCTTGTCGTCTCTGGTGTAGTCTATATACAAGACCTTGTCGTCTCTGGTGTAGTCTATATACAAGACCTTGTCGTCTCTGGTGTAGTCTATATACAAGACCTTGTCGTCTCTGGTGTAGTCTATATACAAGACCTTGTTGTCTCTGGTGGAGTCTATATACAAGACCTTGTCGTCCCTGGTGGAGTCTATATACAAGACCTTGTTCTCTCTGGTGGAGTCTATATACAAGACCTTGTTGTCTCTGGTGGAGTCTATATACAAGACCTTGTTGTCTCTGGTGGAGTCTATATACAAGACCTTGTTGTCTCTGGTGGAGTCTATATACAAGACCTTGTTGTCTCTGGTGGAGTCTATATACAAGACCTTGTTGTCTCTGGTGGAGTCTATATACAAGACCTTGTTGTCTCTGGTGGAGTCTATATACAAGACCTTGTTCTCTCTGGTGGAGTCTATATACAAGACCTTGTTGTCTCTGGTGGAGTCTATATACAAGACCTTGTTGTCCCTGGTGGAGTCTATATACAAGACCTTGTTGTCCCTGGTGGAGTCTATATACAAGACCTTGTTGTCTCTGGTGGAGTCTATATACAAGACCTTGTCGTCCCTGGTGTAGTCTATATACAAGACCTTGTCGTCTCTGGTGGAGTCTATATACAAGACCTTGTTGTCTCTGGTGGAGTCTATATACAAGACCTTGTTGTCTCTGGTGTAGTCTATATACAAGACCTTGTCGTCTCTGGTGTAGTCTATATACAAGACCTTGTCGTCTCTGGTGGAGTCTATATACAAGACCTTGTCGTCTCTGGTGGAGTCTATATACAAGACCTTGTCGTCTCTGGTGGAGTCTATATACAAGACCTTGTCGTCTCTGGTGGAGTCTATATACAAGACCTTGTTGTCTCTGGTGGAGTCTATATACAAGACCTTGTTGTCTCTGGTGGAGTCTATATACAAGACCTTGTTCTCTCTGGTGGAGTCTATATACAAGACCTTGTTGTCTCTGGTGGAGTCTATATACAAGACCTTGTCGTCCCTGGTGGAGTCTATATACAAGACCTTGTTGTCTCTGGTGGAGTCTATATATAAGACCTTCTCGTCTCTGGTGGAGTCTATATACAAGACCTTGTCGTCTCTGGTGTAGTCTATATACAAGACCTTGTCGTCTCTGGTGTAGTCTATATACAAGACCTTGTTCTCTCTGGTGGAGTCTATATACAAGACCTTGTTGTCTCTGGTGGAGTCTATATACAAGACCTTGTCGTCTCTGGTGGAGTCTATATACAAGACCTTGTCGTCTCTGGTGGAGTCTATATACAACACCTTGTCGTCTCTGGTGGAGTCTATATACAAGACCTTGTCGTCTCTGGTGGAGTCTATATACAAGACCTTGTTCTCTCTGGTGGAGTCTATATACAAGACCTTGTTGTCTCTGGTGGAGTCTATATACAAGACCTTGTTGTCTCTGGTGGAGTCTATATACAAGACCTTGTTGTCTCTGGTGGAGTCTATATACAAGACCTTGTTCTCTCTGGTGGAGTCTATATACAAGACCTTGTAGTCTCTGGTGGAGTCTATATACAAGACCTTGTTCTCTCTTGTGGAGTCTATATACAAGACCTTGTTGTCTCTGGTGTAGTCTATATACAAGACCTTGTTGTCTCTGGTGGAGTCTATATACAAGACCTTGTTGTCTCTGGTGGAGTCTATATACAAGACCTTGTTGTCTCTGGTGTAGTCTATATACAAGACCTTATTGTCTCTGGTGGAGTCTATATACAAGACTTGTCGTCTCTGGTGGAGTCTATATACAAGACCTTGTTGTCTCTGGTGGAATCTATATACAAGACCTTGTCGTCTCTGGTGGAGTCTATATACAAGACCTTGTCGTCTCTGGTGGAGTCTATATACAATACCTTGTCGTCTCTGGTGGAGTCTATATACAAGACCTTGTTGTCTCTGGTGGAGTCTATATACAAGACCTTGTTGTCTCTGTGGAGTCTATATACAAGACCTTGTTGTCTCTGGTGGAGTCTATATACAAGACCTTGTTGTCTCTTTGTGGAGTCTATATACAACACCTTGTAGTCTGTGATGGAGTCTATATACAAGACCTTGTCGTCTCTGGTGTAGTCTATATACAAGACCTTGTCGTCTCTGGTGTAGTCTATATACAAGACCTTGTCGTCTCTGGTGTAGTCTATATACAAGACCTTGTTGTCTCTGGTGTAGTCTATATACAAGACCTTGTCGTCTCTGGTGTAGTCTATATACAAGACCTTGTTCTCTCTGGTGGAGTCTATATACAAGACCTTGTTCTCTCTGGTGGAGTCTATATACAAGACTTTGTCGTCTCTGGTGGAGTCTATATACAAGACCTTGTTGTCTCTGGTGGAGTCTATATACAAGACATTGTTGTCTCTGGTGGAGTCTATATACAAGACCTTGTTGTCTCTGGTGGAGTCTATATACAAGACCTTGTTCTCTCTGGTGGAGTCTATATACAAGACTTTGTTGTCCCTGGTGGAGTCTATATACAAGACCTTGTTCTCTCTGGTGGAGTCTATATACAAGACCTTGTCGTCCCTGGTGGAGTCTATATACAAGACCTTGTCGTCTCTGGTGGAGTCTATATACAAGACCTTGTTGTCTCTGGTGGAGTCTATATACAAGACCTTGTTGTCTCTGGTGGAGTCTATATACAAGACCTTGTTCTCTCTGGTGGAGTCTATATACAAGACCTTGTTGTCACTGGTGGAGTCTATATACAAGATCTTGTCGTCCCTGGTGGAGACTATATACAAGACCTTGTTGTCTCTGGTGGAGTCTATATACAAGACCTTCTCGTCTCTGGTGGAGTCTATATACAAGACCTTGTCGTCTCTGGTGTAGTCTATATACAAGACCTTGTCGTCTCTGGTGTAGTCTATATACAAGACCTTGTTCTCTCTGGTGGAGTCTATATATAAGACCTTGTCGTCTCTGGTGGAGTCTATATACAAGACCTTGTCGTCTCTGGTGGAGTCTATATACAAGACCTTGTCGTCTCTGGTGGAGTCTATATACAAGACCGTGTCGTCTCTGGTGGAGTCTATATACAAGACCTTGTCGTCTCTGGTGGAGTCTATATACAAAACCTTGTCGTCTCTGGTGGAGTCTATATACAAGACCTTGTCGTCTCTGGTGGAGTCTATATACAAGACCTTGTTCTCTCTGGTGGAGTCTATATACAAGACCTTGTTGTCTCTGGTGGAGTCTATATACAAGACCTTGTTGTCTCTGGTGGAGTCTATATACAAGACCTTGTTGTCTCTGGTGGAGTCTATATACAAGACCTTGTTCTCTCTGGTGGAGTCTATATACAAGACCTTGTAGTCTCTGGTGGAGTCTATATACAAGACCTTGTTCTCTCTGGTGGAGTCTATATACAAGACCTTGTTGTCTCTGGTGTAGTCTATATACAAGACCTTGTTGTCTCTGGTGGAGTCTATATACAAGACCTTGTTGTCTCTGGTGGAGTCTATATACAAGACCTTGTTGTCTCTGGTGTAGTCTATATACAAGGCCTTGTCGTCTCTGGTGGAGTCTATATACAAGACCTTGTCGTCTCTGGTGGAGTCTATATACAAGACCTTGTTGTCTCTGGTGGAGTCTATATACAAGGACTTGTCGTCCCTGGTGGAGTCTATATACAAGACCTTGTCGTCTCTGGTGGAGTCTATATACAAGACCTTGTCGTCTCTGGTGGAGTCTATATACAAGACCTTGTTGTCTCTGGTGGAGTCTATATACAAGACCTTGTTGTCTCTGGTGGAGTCTATATACAAGACCTTGTTGTCTCTGGTGGAGTCTATATACAAGACCTTGTTGTCTCTGGTGGAGTCTATATACAAGACCTTGTTGTCTCTGGTGGAGTCTATATACAAGACCTTGTTGTCTCTGGTGGAGTCTATATACAAGACCTTGTTGTCTCTGGTGGAGTCTATATACAAGACCTTGTTGTCTCTGGTGGAGTCTATATACAAGACCTTGTTGTCTCTTTGTGGAGTCTATATACAACATCTTGTAGTCTGTGGTGGAGTCTATATACAAGACCTTGTCGTCTCTGGTGTAGTCTATATACAAGACCTTGTCGTCTCTGGTGTAGTCTATATACAAGACCTTGTTCTCTCTGGTGGAGTCTATATACAAGACCTTGTTGTCTCTGGTGGAGTCTATATACAAGACCTTGTCGTCTCTGGTGGAGTCTATATACAAAACCTTGTCGTCTCTGGTGGAGTCTATATACAACACCTTGTTGTCTCTGGTGTAGTCTATATACAAGACCTTGTCGTCTCTGGTGGAGTCTATATACAAGACCTTGTTGTCTCTGGTGGAGTCTATATACAAGACCTTGTCGTCTCTGGTGGAGTCTATATACAAGACCTTGTCGTCTCTGGTGGAGTCTATATACAAGACCTTGTTCTCTCTGGTGGAGTCTATATACAAGACCTTGTTGTCTCTTTGTGGAGTCTATATACAAGACCTTGTTGTCTCTGGTGGAGTCTATATACAAGACCTTGTTGTCTCTGGTGGAGTCTATATACAAGACCTTGTTCTCTCTGGTGGAGTCTATATACAAGACCTTGTAGTCTCTGGTGGAGTCTATATAAAAGACCTTGTTCTCTCTGGTGGAGTCTATATACAAGACCTTGTTGTCTCTGGTGTAGTCTATATACAAGACCTTGTTGTCTCTGGTGGAGTCTATATACAAGACCTTGTTGTCTCTGGTGGAGTCTATATACAAGACCTTGTTGTCTCTGGTGTAGTCTATATACAAGACCTTATTGTCTCTGGTGGAGTCTATATACAAGACTTGTCGTCTCTGGTGGAGTCTATATACAAGACCTTGTTGTCTCTGGTGGAATCTATATACAAGACCTTGTCGTCTCTGGTGGAGTCTATATACAAGACCTTGTCGTCTCTGGTGGAGTCTATATACAATACCTTGTCGTCTCTGGTGGAGTCTATATACAAGACATTGTTGTCTCTGGTGGAGTCTATATACAAGACCTTGTTGTCTCTGGTGGAGTCTATATACAAGACCTTGTTGTCTCTGGTGGAGTCTATATACAAGACCTTGTTGTCTCTTTGTGGAGTCTATATACAACACCTTGTAGTCTGTGATGGAGTCTATATACAAGACCTTGTCGTCTCTGGTGTAGTCTATATACAAGACCTTGTCGTCTCTGGTGTAGTCTATATACAAGACCTTGTCGTCTCTGGTGTAGTCTATATACAAGACCTTGTTGTCTCTGGTGTAGTCTATATACAAGACCTTGTCGTCTCTGGTGTAGTCTATATACAAGACCTTGTTCTCTCTGGTGGAGTCTATATACAAGACCTTGTTCTCTCTGGTGGAGTCTATATACAAGACTTTGTCGTCTCTGGTGGAGTCTATATACAAGACCTTGTTGTCTCTGGTGGAGTCTATATACAAGACATTGTTGTCTCTGGTGGAGTCTATATACAAGACCTTGTTGTCTCTGGTGGAGTCTATATATAAGACCTTGTTCTCTCTGGTGGAGTCTATATACAAGACTTTGTTGTCCCTGGTGGAGTCTATATACAAGACCTTGTTCTCTCTGGTGGAGTCTATATACAAGACCTTGTCGTCCTGGTGGAGTCTATATACAAGACCTTGTCGTCTCTGGTGGAGTCTATATACAAGACCTTGTTGTCTCTGGTGGAGTCTATATACAAGACCTTGTTGTCTCTGGTGGAGTCTATATACAAGACCTTGTTCTCTCTGGTGGAGTCTATATACAAGACCTTGTTGTCTCTGGTGGAGTCTATATACAAGATCTTGTCGTCCTGGTGGAGACTATATACAAGACCTTGTTGTCTCTGGTGGAGTCTATATACAAGACCTTCTCGTCTCTGGTGGAGTCTATATACAAGACCTTGTCGTCTCTGGTGTAGTCTATATACAAGACCTTGTCGTCTCTGGTGTAGTCTATATACAAGACCTTGTTCTCTCTGGTGGAGTCTATATATAAGACCTTGTCTCTGGTGGAGTCTATATACAAGACCTTGTCGTCTCTGGTGGAGTCTATATACAAGACCTTGTCGTCTCTGGTGGAGTCTATATACAAGACCGTGTCGTCTCTGGTGGAGTCTATATACAAGACCTTGTCGTCTCTGGTGGAGTCTATATACAAAACCTTGTCGTCTCTGGTGGAGTCTATATACAAGACCTTGTCGTCTCTGGTGGAGTCTATATACAAGACCTTGTCGTCTCTGGTGGAGTCTATATACAAGACCTTGTTCTCTCTGGTGGAGTCTATATACAAGACCTTGTTGTCTCTGGTGGAGTCTATATACAAGACCTTGTTGTCTCTGGTGGAGTCTATATACAAGACCTTGTTGTCTCTGGTGGAGTCTATATACAAGACCTTGTTCTCTCTGGTGGAGTCTATATACAAGACCTTGTAGTCTCTGGTGGAGTCTATATACAAGACCTTGTTCTCTCTGGTGGAGTCTATATACAAGACCTTGTTGTCTCTGGTGTAGTCTATATACAAGACCTTGTTGTCTCTGGTGGAGTCTATATACAAGACCTTGTTGTCTCTGGTGGAGTCTATATACAAGACCTTGTCGTCTCTGGTGTAGTCTATATACAAGACTCTGTCGTCTCTGGTGGAGTCTATATACAAGACCTTGTCGTCTCTGGTGGAGTCTATATACAAGACCTTGTTGTCTCTGGTGGAGTCTATATACAAGACCTTGTCGTCCCTGGTGGAGTCTATATACAAGACCTTGTCGTCTCTGGTGGAGTCTATATACAAGACCTTGTCGTCTCTGGTGGAGTCTATATACAAGACCTTGTTGTCTCTGGTGGAGTCTATATACAAGACCTTGTTGTCTCTGGTGGAGTCTATATACAAGACCTTGTTGTCTCTGGTGGAGTCTATATACAAGACCTTGTTGTCTCTGGTGGAGTCTATATACAAGACCTTGTTGTCTCTGGTGGAGTCTATATACAAGACCTTGTTGTCTCTGGTGGAGTCTATATACAAGACCTTGTTGTCTCTGGTGGAGTCTATATACAAGACCTTGTTGTCTCTGGTGGAGTCTATATACAAGACCTTGTTGTCTCTTTGTGGAGTCTATATACAACACCTTGTAGTCTGTGGTGGAGTCTATATACAAGACCTTGTCGTCTCTGGTGTAGTCTATATACAAGACCTTGTCGTCTCTGGTGTAGTCTATATACAAGACCTTGTCGTCTCTGGTGTAGTCTATATACAAGACCTTGTTGTCTCTGGTGTAGTCTATATACAAGACCTTGTCGTCTCTTGTGTAGTCTATATACAAGACCTTGTTGTCTCTGGTGGAGTCTATATACAAGACCTTGTTGTCTCTGGTGTAGTCTATATACAAGACCTTGTTGTCTCTGGTGGAGTCTATATACAAGACCTTGTTGTCTCTGGTGTAGTCTATATACAAGACCTTGTTGTCTCTGGTGGAGTCTATATACAAGACCTTGTTGTCTCTGGTGTAGTCTATATACAAGACCTTGTTGTCTCTGGTGCAGTCTATATACAAGACCTTGTTGTCTCTTTGTGGAGTCTATATACAACACCTTGTAGTCTGTGGTGGAGTCTATATACAAGACCTTGTCGTCTCTGTTGTAGTCTATATACAAGACTTTGTCGTCTCTGGTGTAGTCTATATACAAGACCTTGTCGTCTCTGGTGTAGTCTATATACAAGACCTTGTCGTCTCTGGTGTAGTCTATATACAAGACCTTGTAGTCTCTGATGTAGTCTATATACAAGACCTTGTCGTCTCTGGTGTAGTCTATATACAAGACCTTGTAGTCTCTGGTGTAGTCTATATAACAACTTACATACACAATGCTGTTAATATGTACAGCCGTCTATTTGGTTAAGTCTACATGCAATGATACATTGTTTTGATAACGTAGAAGTCTACATACAATGATACATTGCTTTGATAACGTAGAAGTCTACATACAATGATACATTGCTTTGATAGTAACATAGAAGTCTACATGCAATGATACATTGTTTTGATAGTAACGTAGAAGTCTACATACAATGATACATAGTTTTTTAAAGTAACATAGAAGTCTACATACAATGATACATTGTTTTGATAGTAACGTAGAAGTCGACATGCAATGATACATTGCTTTGATAGTAACGTAGAAGTCTACATACAATGATACATTGTTTTGATAGTAACGTAGTAGTCTACATACAATGATACATTGTTTTGATAGTAACGTAGAAGTCTACATACAATGATACATTGTTTTGATAGTAACGTAGAAGTCTACATACAATGATACATTGTTTTGATAGTAACGTAGTAGTCTACATACAATGATACATTGTTTTGATAGTAACGTAGTAGTCTACATACAATGATACATTGTTTTGATAGTAACGAAGTAGTCTACATACAATGATACATTGTTTTGATAGTAACGTAGAAGTCTACATACAATGATACATTGCTTTTTAAAGTAACATAGAAGTCTACATACAATGATACATTGCTTTTTAAAGTAACATAGAAGTCTATATACAATGATACATTGTTTTTTAAAGTAACATAGAAGTCTACATACAATGATACATTGTTTTTTAAAGTAACATAGAAGTCTACATGCAATGATACATTGTTTTTTAAAGTAACATAGAAGTCTACATACAATAATACATTGTTTTTTAAAGTAACATAGAAGTCTACATACAATGATACATTGTTTTTTTAAAGTAACAAGAAGTCTACATACAATGATACATTGTTTTTAAAGTAACATAGAAGTCTACATACAATGATACATTGTTTTTAAAGTAACATAGAAGTCTACATACAATGATACATTGCTTTTTAAAGTAACATAGAAGTCTACATACAATGATACATTGTTTTGATAGTAACATAGAAGTCTACATACAATGATACATTGCTTTTTAAAGTAACTTAGAAGTCTACATACAATGATACATTGCTTTTTAAAGTAACATAGAAGTCTACATACAATGATACATTGCTTTTTAAAGTAACATAGAAGTCTACATACAATGATACATTGTTTTGATAGTAACATAGAAGTCTACATTTAATGATACATTGTTTTGATAGTAACGTAGAAGTCTACATACAATGATACATTGTTTTGATAGTAACGTAGTAGTCTACATACAATGATAAATTGTTTTGATAGTAACGTAGAAGTCTACATACAATGATACATTGCTTTGATAGTAACGTAGAAGTCTACATACAATGATACATTGTTTTGATAGTAACGTAGAAGTCTACATACAATGATACATTGCTTTTTAAAGTAACATAGAAGTCTACATACAATGATACATTGCTTTTTAAAGTAACATAGAAGTCTACATACAATGATACATCGTTTTTTAAAGTAACATAGAAGTCTACATACAATGATACATTGCTTTTTAAAGTAACATAGAAGTCTACATACAATGATACATTGTTTTTTAAAGTAACATATAAGTCTACATACAATGATACATTGTTTTTTAAAGTAACATAGAAGTCTACATACAATGATACATTGTTTTTTAAAGTAACATAGAAGTCTACATACAATGATACATTGTTTTTTAAAGTAACATAGAAGTCTACATACAATGATACATTGCTTTTTAAAGTAACATAGAAGTCTACATACAATGATACATTGTTTTGATAGTAACATAGAAGTCTACATACAATGATACATTGTTTTGATAGTAACGTTGAAGTCTACATACAATGATACATTGCTTTGATAGCAACGTAGAAGTCGACATGCAATGATACATTGCTTTGATAGTAACGTAGAAGTCGACATGCAATGATACATTGTTTTGATAGTAACGTAGAAGTCTACATACAATGATACATTGTTTTGATAGTAACGTAGTAGTCTACATACAATGATACATTGTTTTGATAGTAACATAGAAGTCTACATACAATGATACATTGTTTTGATAGTAACGTAGAAGTCTACATACAATGATACATTGCTTTGATAGTAACGTAGAAGTCGACATGCAATGATACATTGCTTTGATAGTAACGTAGAAGTCTACATATAATGATACATTGTTTTGATAGTAACGTGGAAGTCTACATACAATGATACATTGTTTTGATAGTAACGTAGAAGTCGACATGCAATGATACATTGCTTTGATAGTAACGTAGAAGTCTACATGCAATGATACATTGCTTTGATAGTAACGTAGAAGTCTACATGCAATGATACATTGCTTTGATAGTAACGTAGAAGTCGACATGCAATGATACATTGCTTTGATAGTAACGTAGAAGTCGACATGCAATGATACATTGCTTTGATAGTAACGTAGAAGTCGACATGCAATGATACATTGTTTTGATAGTAACGTAGTAGTCTACATGCAATGATACATTGTTTTGATAGTAACGTAGAAGTGCTAGCTACATACAGAAACAACAAATAATCTGATTTGACCATCTACAGTTCGTTCACAAATTCGTGCCCACAGAGTTGATCAATTATCTCGGAAACTGTTTGATGAATTTCTGTAATTCTTTTCATGAAATCTTATTTTTTTCACCGACCTTCAGTCTGATTTTTTTTGTTGGTAAGATTCTTCCTTCTTTGAGGTATATACAAATATGATTTTCTTGGTTGTCCTAATTTTTAGGATTTTACAATACCCACATTTGTTGTAATCAACTCACCGTTTAAAAAGGCAAATGTCACGTGCTCTACATACAATCTTAGCACCATCTCGCGCTCACTGAACCGTAACTTGTAAGACGCAATCCACTCACAGATTTGTTAGAAAATTAACATAATTTATAGTAAAATCTAATGTTTAGAGCACACGGTTTGATATTTTCCTAAAATTATGTAACAAAAAACCAATTTGATTTGTTCAAAAATCAGACTACCTTTGTACTTAAATGTTATAAAATCTTAAGGTCGGTGAAAAAATATGTTTTCATGAAAAAGAGTTACAGAAATTCATCAGTTTCATCAAACGAGATAATTGATAAACTCTGTGGGCACGAATTTGTGAACAAACTAAAGTAAGATTGACATGTGATTCGCTACATTCATCATCATGTACCTTACCGGTTGGCGTAGGTGATCATGTCCCCCCACAATCTTCTATCTGCAGTGCATCGTATCAGTTCTGTTGTTGACTGTTTGCCATGACACTAAGCTATCCAGTATTTTCTCTCTTTGTCGCCCGCGATCTCTCTTTCCTTTTATTTTGCCAGTTGTAACCAAGTATTCCAACTTTCCTCTTCTCATGATGTGCCCGAAAAATGTTGATTGCTTCTTTCTGATGTTTTTTAAGAGCTCCATTTTTGTGTTGGCCTCTTTGAGAACTTCCTCATTGGTCTTTTTTTGCTGTCCAGGGAACTTTCAACATTCTTCTTAGAAATCCCATCTCTGTGGCCTCTAATCGTCTTTTCATTTGTTTGTCTACTGTCCATGATTCGCTTCCATAGGTCAGAATTGGTTCTAAATAGCACCGATGAACTCTCTACATTCTATAGACCTTTCGAGCCGTAACCGGCCCATAGGGCGTAGACCAAGATACACCTTCTCCTATATGAATTTTTGTTGTAGCAGTTTTCTTTTAAAGATATTTTATCAAATCTCGCCATCTGTCTCTGTTCTGTGCAAGCAGTTCTATCTCATTGAGGGAGCCGATTCCTGCTGCTCTTGCCTCTCTCATCAATGTTCTTCTCAGTGTCTCCCTGGGTCTTCCTCTTTTTCTTTTACCTGTTGTTTCCCATATGAGGGCTTGCTTTGCTATTCGATTATTATCTCTTCTCATCACATGTCCAACGTATGACCATCGTCTTTTCTTTATTACTGAAGATATTAGTGGTTGATTGGCGATTTCTCTAATTTCCTCGTTTGTTTTGAATTCGTTCCATTCTATACCAAGTATTTTCCTTAGACATTTATTTTCGAATGCGTTCAACTTTGTTTCTATATCTCTTGTTGTTTTCCAGCTTTCACACGCATACTCTCTACATTACAAAGCATATATTAAAAGAGGAAAAGAGAGAAGCGGCGAACGAAGCAGACCTAAAGTAAGACAGACAGACAGCATCAAAGAAACGCTACAACAACATCAATGACAATGAGTGAAACCGCCATATTTGCGAGAACTAGAACTTCGAACGTCCCTCAACACTCGAATGTGTGCAAGAGAAAGTGAATACAGAATGAAATAAGATTTGTAACGACAGCTTTTAATTCAGATTTGTAAAGAAAATGTGGGAGCATTTGAAATGTTTCAGACACAGGGCAGGTCTAACAACAATCTATATTCCTGCGCAGCAAAGTATATCAACAAGAGATGGAAAACATAATATATATGAGTAGACACAAAGAAAACGTAATTGTTGTGAGTAAACATAAAGAAAACATAATGGCTGTAAGTAAACACAGAGAAAACATAATAGTATTGAGTAAAGACAAAGAAAACATAATGGCAGTGAGTAAACACAAAGAAAATATGATGACTGTTAGTAAATATAAAGGAAACATAATGGCTGTGAGTAAACATAAAGAAAACATAATGGTTGGGAGTAAACACAAAGAAAACATAATGACTGTGAGAAAACACAAAGAAAACATAATGGCTGTGAATAAATACAAAGAAAACATGATGACTGTGAGTAAATATAAAGGAAACATAATAGCTGTGAGTAAACACAAAGAAAACATAATGGCTGTGAGTAAACACAAAGAAAACATAATGGCTGTGAGTAAACACAAAGAAAACATAATGACTGTCAGTAAACACAAAGAAAAAATATAATGACTGTAAGTAAACACAGAGAAAACATAATGGCTGTGAGTAAAGACAAAGAAAACATAATGGCTGTGAGTGAACACAAAGAAAACATGATGACTGTGAGTGAATATAAAAAAACATAATGGCTGTGAGTAAACACAAAGAAAACATAATGGCTGTGAGTAAACACAAAGAAAACATAATGGCTGTGAGTAAACACAAAGAAAACATAATGACTGTCAGTAAACACAAAGAAAACACAATGGCTTTGAGTAAACACAAAGAAAACATAATTGATGTGAGTAAACACAAAGAAAAAATATAATGACTGTAAGTAAACACAGAGAAAACATAATGGCTGTGAGTAAAGACAAAGAAAACATAATGGCTGTGAGTGAACACAAAGAAAACATGATGACTGTGAGTAAATATAAAGAAAACATAATGGCTGTGAGTAAACACAAAGAAAACATAATGGCTGTGAGTAAACACAAAGAAAACATATTGACTGTGAGTAAACACAAAGAAAACATCATGACTGAGTAAACACAAAGAAAACATCATGACTGAGTAAACACAAAGAAAACATAATGACTGAGTAAACACAAAGAAAACATAATGACTGAGTAAACAGAAAGAAAACATAATGACTGAGTAAACACAAAGACACATAATGACTGAGTAAACACAAAGAAAACATAATGACCGTGAGTAAACACAAAGAAAACATAATGACTGAGTAAACACAAAAAAAACATAATGACTGAGTAAACACAAAGAAAACATAATGACTGAGTAAACACAAAGAAAACATAATGACTGAGTAAACACAATGAAAACATAAGATCAAGTGTGGGTGTTGTTGAAACAAAGGCAGAAAGAACTCCATCAATCTCCGTGGTTTATAGCGTTTATATATTTTGTGAGTCGGGCTGGGTAGTCTTAAGGTACGCCGTCGGGTGAACCGGAGCCGTCGGGTGGGATCGAACCCTACCTCTTGTCTTTTGTAGTCCAGTTCACTAACCACTGAGCTATCGCGACTCCCTGTGTCCGAGTAATTTTTATAATTCGGCGTGCTGCTGGTCATCATGGACACCATTACGCCAGTGCTGTGTTTCTATCCAAGACAAAAGTGCGATATGCCTTTAAGATTTATGAGCATAGAAGCTGTCGATAGACGATACCTTCTGGTCTATGACGGCTACCTCAATGAGAAGGACAGACGGGATATTAGAGAAACCCTTTGGAAGGTGACAACATAAGGATATATCAAGAATAGATTAGAACAGCCTGGATTGTCGCTCGCGGTAAAAGATACATTCTTCTTTTCTTCTTCTTCTCCTCATTTTTCTTCTTTTTTCTTCTTCTTCCTCTACTCCTTATTCTTCTTCCTCTACTTTTTTCTTTCTCTTTTCTTCTCCATCTACTTCTTTTTCATCTAATTCTTCATCTACTTTTTCTTTCTATTATTCTTCGTCTTCTTCTACCTCTACTTTTTATTCTTCTTCCTATTCTTTATCTTCTTTCATTTCTCCCCCTTTTCTTTTTCAACTACATCTTCTTCTTTCTATTCTTCTTTCTATAATTCTTCCTCTTCGTCTTCTTTATGCGATCATGACTCAATTAGACCTAGATTTTGATTCCAGAATGAAGTCTGTTGTCTATCAGCTTTACCGCGCTAGAATACAGCTTTACCGCGCTAGAATACAGCATTACCGCGCTAGAATACAGCTTTACCGCGCTAGAATACAGCTTTACGTTCAAGCTATTGTGTGTGCTATGGACCACATTTGGGAGACATTTTTGAGGGATAGATTGTGCTCTTGTATGAGCCTGTTGATAGGTAAATGAGAAAGGATAAGAGACAAATAAGAAAGAGCCAAGGTTTGAGTGGTCTAGAGGTAAAATGTTGGCCTCTAGACAGGAAGGTCCCGCGTGTGAATCCCCCTACAGACAGTGGAAGCTGTTCACTCTGAATCTATGCATCTCTCGTGGTCTTCCACTTTCCCTATCTCTGGGTAGCGAGACCCTAATGTCCAGCCCTCTCGGGTAACGCTGATAAAGTGGATGTCCCGTGTGTACTCGCGCACGTTAAAGGAAATCGTGGCAGTTTAAAAACAGGATAGAGTAGGCACAAATTGGTTGCTGCCCGGGGCGAACATTGTTAAGCAAATCTACCCACGCGGAAGAAAAATGTGTAGGGCCTTAAGATGCGGATATCGCGGCTTGTTGTAGACCAGCCACACGACGCATCCACGCCTACTTAACATCACCATCATGATGTGTCATGCCGACTGGTGTAGGTGATCATGTTCTTCCACAATCTTCTACTTTCATGAATCATACCAGTTCTGTTGTTGACTGTTTTCCATACTATGACTCCCTAGATATCTAGTATTTTCTCTCTTGCAGTCCGCGATCCCTCTTCCCTTGTATTTTTACAGTTGTAACCAAGTATTCCCACTGTCCTCTTCTCATGATGTGCCAGAAAAATCTTGTTTGTTTCTGCCTACTTATCGGTTCAGCAGTATTAAGAAGAAAAGAAAATCTTTCAAATAAGATGAATTTGTGAAATATCAATCCCTTACTCTTTCAAGAGTATGAAAAGTAATCTCTCTCTCACTCTGGGTCTCTCACTCTCTCTCTCTCTCTATCTGCGATCAGGACTTAATCAGATTAGGATTCCAGACTCTCACATTAAGTCATAGGTCTCTCTCTCTCTCTCTCTCTCTCTGTCTGTGATCAGGACTTAATCAGATTAGGATTCCAGACTCTCACATTAAGTCATAGGTCTCTCTCTCTCTCTCTCTCTCTCTCTCTCTCTCTGTCTGTGATCAGGACTTAATCAGATTAGGATTCCAGACTCTCACATTAAGTCATAGGTCTCTCTCTCTCTCTCTCTCTCTCTGTCTGCGATCAGGGCTTAATCCAGATTAGGATTCCAGACTCTCACATTAAGTCAGCTGTCATGTTAAGTGTGTTGATCGCCCCCACAGGCAGAACATCACAATTAGAGTCTGCCAGATCCACTCTGATTGAATACCCGTTAAAACGTTGCACTGTGTTCTGCGCCAGTGGCCCAGTGCATCCGATTTCAGGAAGCATTTTGTTCAGGTTAGCTTTCCTTAGCCTTTGATTGTCCCCAATCTTCCTGCAAGGCAGCAGATGATCTTTTCTGTAGGGGGATTCTGCCCTTAGATGGTCGGCCCTCCCAGGTTTACGAGCACCATATGCCCGAGTCACTAGAGGTGACTAACACAGACATGCACACAGCGATACGAGGAATGACTAACACTGACACACATAAAGATATATGACACATTACTAACATAGACATGCACATAAAGATAAGAGATATGACTGATATAGACATGTACACACAAAGATATGACACATGCCTAACATAGACATGCACACACAAAGATATGAGATGTGACTAACATAGCCATGCACACACAAGGATATGAGATGTGACATACACAGATATGCACACACAAAGATATAAGATATGACTAACATAAACATGCACACAAAGATATTAGATATCTAACCCAAACATGCACACACAAAGATATGACACAGGACTAACACAGATACACACTAAGATATGAGATATGACTAAACACATACACACATAGAGACATAATTAACACGTAATGAAATGATATTTATGAAAAGTAGAATTTGTATGAAAAGTAGAATATGTGTGAAAAGTAGAATATGTATGAAAAGTATGAAAAATAATGAAATGATATGTATGAAAAGTATGAAAAATAATGAAATGATATGCATGAAAAGTATGAAAACTAATGAAATGATATGTATGAAAAGTATGAAAAATAATGAAATGATATGTATGAAAAGTATGAAAAATAATGAAATGATATGCATGAAAAGTATGAAAACTAATGAAATGATATGTATGAAAAGTATGAAAAATAATGAAATGATATGTATGAAAAGTATGAAAAATAATGAAATGATATATATGAAAAGTATGAAAAATAATGAAATGTGATATGTATAAAAAAAAGTATGAAAAATAATGAAATGATATGTATGAAAAGTGTGAAAAATAATGAAATGATATGTATGAAAAGTATGAAAAATAATGAAATGATATGTATGAAAAGTATGAAAAATAATGAAATGATATGTATGAAAACTATTCTATGTGTGAAAATTAATAAAACAATATGTATGAAAAGTAGAATATATATAACAATTACTGTATCTATGAAAAGTGGTAAATTAATAGTATTGTCATTGTATAAGGAATACTTCAGGAAGATTTTAAGAACACGTGTTCTCCTTAAACGTCATGGTTTCCCCAGCATAGCCTGGGACAGACGAACCCCAACTTCTCCAGTAAGAGCCGGGAATGTCAAGAAAGCCATTACGACCCGCCACATCTTATGAGTCAAAGGGCAACCTGCCCGCATCAACTCGCGGCAATCTATCAACAACAGCAACACCAACCTTACACGTCAAAACAAAGGGAGAACAGAGAAGAGAACATGGCTCACCAGGAACATTTGTCATGAAAAGATTAGAACCACAAATCTGCTAGAACATACGAGCAACACATTCCACGTCTTACAGATGTTTCTTTTGGCATTAATATTTTCCTATCGACCGTTACCAGACGGGAGTTCCATTTTATGCATTATTTCTGGCTTTGTCTAGCTCACTGTCGACTTTGCTCACTTGATTACCCAGCATTTATCGCTTATTGGAACAATTTGAACGATGTCGTCTTATTTGCTTGTGTTTCGCGGGGTTTTACATAACGTCTTATTTTTATGTCCTTTTTTATATTCAGTGTTACAATTGCTGATTACAGCTCTGAAATAAGAAATTATGGAATATCTATCTTGTTCATTTATGCTCCTTTTCATTTTATTCATATTATTTATATTCGTTCTTTTATTCTTCTTCTTCTACCTTTCTGCTCCCTGTGGAGCATAGGTCTTCAACAAACACTTTCCAAGTCGCTCTGTTTCTTGCTATTCTTTTAAGATCATTCAATGTCTTCCCTATCAACTTCATCTCTGCTTCCGTCTGTCTTCTGCAAGAATTTCTTGGTCCTCCTCTTTGTCTTTTCCCCTGGGGATTCCAAAAAAGGGCCTGTTTTGTAATACTCTCATTTGGCTTCCGCAGTGTCTGTCCTATCCAGCGCCATCGTCTTCGCTGTATCTCTTTATCCACTGGTATTTGACTGGTACATTTCCATAATTCTATGTTAGTGATTTTGTCCTGCCATTTCCATCCTTTTATTCTGCGTAAGCATCCATTAATGAAGGCCTGTATCTTCTGTATTTGCAGTAAAGAGGATTTAATAACAAACTTTTTTTCTTCCTCCCATTCTTCTTCTTTTTCTTCATTTGCTTCTGTCTCTTCTTATTTCTCTTCCTCCTTATTCATCTTCCTAATTTGTTTCTTATTCCTACTTTTCCTCGTTTCTTCTACTCCACCTTCTTTATTATTCCTCATTTTCATTCTCCCCATCTTCTCCTTCTTCTAATTCTTTCTCTTCCTCACTTCTTCATACTCTTCGCCTCTTTTTTTTCTCTTTCATTCTTCTTCTTTCTCACTTTTTCATCTTCCCGTTTTTTCTTCTTTCTCCTTTACTTTTTCTTATTTCTCTTCTTTTCTTCTTGTCCACTTTATCTTCTTCTTCCTTCTGCTTCTCTATTCCTCTTAATTTTCTGTTATGTCATTTCTGATGCCGAGAGAGAAACATAGGTCTCTCACTTTCTTTCGCGTTCTCTGTCTCTCTCTGTCTCTGTCTCTCTACCTCTATCTCTGTCTCCCTCTCTGTCTCTCTCTGTCTTTCTCTCTGTCTTTCTCTCTGTCTCTCCCTATCCCTCACTATGTCTCTCTCTCCCTCTTTATCTCTCTCTGTGTCTTTCTCTGTCTCTCTCTGACTTTCTCTCTCTTCTGTCTTTCATTCTGTCTCTCTTTGTCTTTATCTCTGTCTCTCTCTCTGTCTCTCCCTATGTCTCTCTCTGTCGCTCGGTCTGCCCCTCTCTATCTCTGTCTCCCTCTGTCTCTCTGTATCTCTCTCCGTGTCTCTTTCTGTAACACTCAGTGTGTCGCTCTCTGTCTCAATGTGTGTCTCTCTCAGTGTCTCTCTCTGTATCTCTCTATCTCTGTATCTCTATTCTTCTCTTCCGGTCTCTCTCTCTCCATGTCTCTCTCTGTCTCTCTGTATCTCTTTCTGTGTCTCTTTCTGTGTCTCTCTCTTTGTATCTCTCCATGTCTCTCTCTGTCTCTCTCTCCATGTCTCTCTCTCTCTCTCTCCACGTCTCTCTCTCTGTATCTCTCTTTCTGTGTCACTCTCTGTATCCCTGTATGTGTATCTCTCTGTCTCTCTCTCCATGTTTCTCTCTCTGTCTCTCTGTATCTCTTTCTGTGTCTCTCTCTCCATGTCTCTCTCTGTCTCTCTCCATGTCTCTCTGTCTCTCTCTGTCTCTCTCTGTCTCTCTCTGTCTCTCTCCATGTCTCTCTGTCTCTCTCTGTCTCTCTCCATGTCTCTCTGTCTCTCTCTGTCTCTCTCCATGTCTCTCTGTCTCTCTCTGTCTCTCTCCATGTCTCTCTGTCTCTCTCTGTCTCTCTGTATCTCTCACTATGTTTCTCTCTCCCCGTGTCTCTCTCTCTGCGTGTCTCTCTCTCTGTATCTCTCTCTGTGTCTCCCTCTGTCCCTCTCTATCTCTCTGTATCTCTCTCCGTGTCTCTCTCTGTCTCTCCCTCCATGTCTATCTCTGTATCTCTCTCCGTGTCTCTCTCTGTCTCCCTCTTCATGTCTCTCTCTGTCTCTCTCTTTCTCCATGTCTCTCTCGCTGTCTCTCTGTCTCTCTCTCCATGTCTCTCTCGGTATATCTGTCCATGTCTCTCTCTGTCTCTCTGTATCTCTGTGTGTGTGTCTCTCTCTGTGTCTCTCTCTGTCCCTCTCTCCATGTCTCTCTCTATCTCTCTGTATCTCTCTCTGTCTCTCTCTGTCCCTCTCTCCGTTTCTCTCTATGTCTCTCTCTCCATGTCTATCTCTGTCTTTCGGTATCTCTGTATCTCTCTCCATGTCTCTCTCTGTATCTCTCTCTCCATTTCTCTCTCTCTCTCTCTGTGTCCCTCTCTCCATGTCACTCTCTCTGTCCCTCTCTCCATGTCTCTCTCTGTGTCCCTCTCTCCATGTCTCTCTCTGTCCCTCTCTTCATGTCTCTCTCTGTATCTCTCTCTCCATCTCTCTCTGTCTCTCTCCATGTATCTCTCTGTATCTCTCTGTATCTCTCTCTCTCCATGTCTCTCTCTCTGTCCCTCTCTCCATGTCTCTCTCTGTATCTCGGTATCTCTGTATCTCTGTATCTCTCTCTCCATGTCTCTCTCTGTGTCTCTTTCCATGTATCTCTCTGTATCTCTCTCCATCTCTCTCTGTCTCTCTCCATGTATCTCTCTGTATCTCTCTCCATGTCTCTCTCTGTATCTATCTCTCCATGTCTCTCTCTGTCTCTCTGTATCTCTTTCTCCATGTCTCTCTGTGTCTCTCTCCATGTCTCTCTCCATGTCTCTCTCTGTATCTCTCTCCATGTCTCTCTCTCTATCTCTGTATATCTGTGTCTCTCTCTCTCCATGTCTCTCTCTGTCTCTCTGTCCCTCTCTCCATGTCTCTCTCTGTATCTCTCTACATGTCTCTCTCTGTTTCTCTGTATCTCTCTCCATGTCTCTCTGTCTCTCTCTCCACGTCTGCCTCTCTCTGTCCCTCTCTCCATGTCCCCCTCTCCATGTCTCCCTCTCTCTGTCCCTCTCTCCATGTCTCTCTCTATCTGTATCTCTCTCTCCATGTCCCTCTATCCATGTCTCACTCTCTCTCTGTCCCTCTCTCCATGTCTCTCTCTATCTGTATCTCTCTCTCCATGTCCCTCTCTCCATGTCTCTCTCTATCTGTATCTCTCTCTCCATGTCCCTCTCTCCATGTCTCTCTCTATCTGTATCTCTCTCCATGTCCCTCTCTCCATGTCTCTCTCTATCTGTATCTCCCTCTCTCTGTCCCTCTCTCCATGTCTCTCTCTATCTGTATCTCTCTCTCCATGTCCCTCTCTCCATGTCTCTCTCTATCTGTATCTCTCTCTCCATGTCCCTCTCTCCATGTCCCCCTCTCCATGTCTCCCTCTCTCTGTCCCTCTCTCCATGTCTCTCTCTATCTGTATTTCTCTCTCCATGTCCCTCTCTCCATGTCCCCCTCTCCATGTCTCCCTCTCTCTGTCCCTCTCTCCATGTCTCTCTCTATCTGTATCTCTCTCTCCATGTCCCTCTATCCATGTCTCACTCTCTCTCTGTCTCCCTCGCTCAGACGTCACTAATTGCCATTTTCTGCTGTTGAGAATGTGAATCTTATTGTCCCACTCTTGCTATATCTCGAGCACAAGTCTGTAGTAGTAAGGCCGGCGGGCAGACACTAATTACCCCAATTTTGTGACGTCTTCAACTTTGCGGAGCGGTTGCAGCAGAGCTACGTCATCCGTCTGTAGCTCACATAGCTAAAAATATCTATATTTATTTACTCTTAGGGGATTATGGGAATTCCATCTCTTATTTTCTGAAATGTTATTTTTGCTTGAGCTATTCTGATTTTATTTCTGTAGTGCATCATCCATCTGATGTTATTATTGTGCAAAAGTCTGAAGAAATGGTGGTCAAGATTTGTTGAGCATGTTTTGCAGAAATGGTGGGTTGGAATACTTAGCAGCAACAGGAGAAATATGAGGCCGAAAAATTAGTGGACAAAGGAAAAAGGTATTGGGAACAAGCAAATAATTGTAGTGCTGCGGTAAAGCTGGTAAACAGTGAGCAAGTGGTGGGGTGTAGCGTACACTCCTTCAATGTGTGATGACAGTTACACAAGAAAGGATGTTATTATTGACATTAAGGCCTACATGTGGCTTCCTCTAGAAAACAGAGACAGCAAAAACGAACGGACAACGAAATAAAGATATACTAAACTACATGTTCTGAAGGAGCTAAGACTAATAAATCAAAGAAAAAAGAAATACGTTGAGAAAAATAATGCAAGGGCAATATAATATATTTACGTATTTTTAAGTAATTAAAATGAGGTCCAGCACAGGGAGAGAGCAATAGAGAGAGAGAGAGAGAGTGACAGAAAGGACAAAAAGATAGAATTGACAATCATGAAGATACAGACCTTCATTAACGGATGCTTACGTAAAATAAAAGGATGGAAATGGCAGGACGAAATCACTAACATAGAATTATGGAAATGTACCAGTCAAATACCAGTGGGTAAAGAAATACAGGGAAGACGATGGCGCTGGATAGGACACACACTGCGGATGCCAACTGAGAGTATTACAAAACAGGCCCTTTTTTGGAATCCACAGGGGAAAGGACAAAGAGGAAGACCAATGAATTCTTTGAGAAGACAGGTAGAAGCAGAGATGAAGATGATGGGGAAGACATGGAATGATCTTAAAAGAATGGCAAAAAACAGAACGCCTTGGAAAGTGTTTGTTGAGGATCTAAGCTTCACAGGGAGCTGAATGGTAAAAGAAGAAGACGAAGAATATAATATATTTACGTGTTTGTAAGTAACTAAAAATAGGTACAGCATAGGTAGAGTGAAATAGTGAGAGAGAGAGAGAGAGAAAGAGAGAGAGAGAGAGAGAGAGACAGACAGAGGGACAGAAACAGCAAGGGAATAAAATTGAAATAAAAACAAATAAAAAATCCTCACGAACCCACAAACAAGCAGGTATTAAGAAAAATGCTAAGCGAGCAGTTAGGGGTAGAGGAAGAGGCATTGAATGGTTTGACAGCGTGGCACGGGAAAATATCAACGATGAAATTTTTATACAGCGCCCGCGATCGAGGGTTATCGTAGATGATATCCAACGTGTCAAGACATGGATCATAAATGATTACTTGCTTGCTCACGTTCGCCCGATGACTAAAGTATTCTAGAGCATTCATAGACTGTAGAATTCCTTTTCGTCATCCGCCCTTAAAAGGACGTTAAGTGGGTGTATCTGCGTTTTGTTGTTGATCTGCTCTGTGCTGTTCATGGAATGAGTGTCACCGCAGTCGGGATTTCCCCATATCTGCTCCACTCTTGTCACAGCTCCCGCTAAAGCGCGTTGGCAAATTCTGTCGACTAAGGTGGACAACTGTTCAATCCTAGTCGGCGCACAGGCGACGATTCCAAACGAGTTCCATCGAATGGAGAGTTCTTAGTCACTTTCAGTTTCGTCGAAAGCCCACATTTAAAACAAAGCAACCAAAACGGCTTAAATGATTACGTTAGTCTCTTCAATAAAACAGGCGATATGCCGCCATTTTGATTTTGTAGTGTCAGTTGGGGTACATCATTTATCATTGAGTGCCGACTCCGCATCGAAGGTTGGCTACCATTGAGCGCCATTCCAATCTGTCTCTTGCTTTGATGGTGCAGATTGTCATAGATTGACTTTCCATCTTTTGATGTTACTTGTCAATGTTAGTCTTGGTCTGTCTCTACCTCTTTTACCTTGTATTTTCCCTTCCATTATTACTTTTATTAGGCTGTTGTGTCTTTTAACATGCCCCACATATTTTATTTGTCTTGTTCTAATTGTGTTTAGTAGTTCTCTTTTCATTTCTAGTTGTTTTTAAAACTTCATCGTTTGTTTTCTTTTCTCTCCATCCAATTCTACCTATTCTTCTATAAATCCACATTTCAAAGGCTTCCATTTTCTGTTTTCTTGTCTAATGTCCATGTTTCTGCACCATACAGGAATATTGAGAAAATGTAACATTTTGCTATTCTAAGTTTTAGCCCTGGTGTTATTTGTTTTGATGTTAGTATATTTTTCATGGTATTAAAATTCCCTTTTGCCATTCCTATTCTTTTGTTTATTTCAGTTGTACATTTTCAATCATTGGTTATAGTATGTCCCAGGTAGTTGTAGCTCTGAATTGTCTCCAGATGTATTCCTTCAACTTTGACATTTAATTGTAGGTCTTGCGAATTTTATTTGATATGATCATAGTTTTAGTCTTTTTGATATTCACATCTAGTCCATATTTTTTGCTTGTCGTGTTTATTTCATTAAGTAATTGTTGTAGATCTTTAGGATTTTCTGCTAGTAGTACAGTATCATCAGCATATCTTAGGTTACTGATTATCTTTCCATTAATGTTTAGGCCTAGCATCGGTTGGCGTTAGCAACGTCGAATTCAGTGCGAGCCAAGTCCGCTGCGTGGGCGACAATTTCAAACGACATCACTGAAATGAGTGTCCACGGTCACTTTTAACTCCAGTTCACTCGAAAAACAAAAACAAAAAAAAACTAACAAAATTCGGAACAATTATTTTAGTGCTGACACCCCTAAAGACAACTACAACAATGACAGATGTCTTTTCTGAATCCAATAATTATTGAAGATCGGTATAATGTCCTTTCCTTCTCTCATGACCGCATACAAAATTTCTCTCTTCTTGTTAAATTGTCACTGTTCTCAAATATCGTTTCTTTTTCTTTCCTCCCTTAAGATCAAGCAATTACTACTCCGCTTCATCGTCCGCCCTTAAAATGCATGAAAAATATTGAGCGTAAAAATTATATTAAACATCTTAACAATAATGACGTTCATCAATGGATGTTTGCGCAGAATAAAAGGATGGAGATTTTCTTCCTCTTTCCTTCCTCATCTGCCTTTCAGCGTCGAGGGGTGATATAATTTGCAGTCTTTTGCTCTTCTGTTCGCCTCTGCTGCTGTTATGTTTCCTAGTGCTTCTAATATTCCATCGACCCATCTTTTCGTGGTCGACCCTTGGGTCTGGTGTTCTCACAACGTTTGTTGAAGGCTCGTTGTGTTGTGTTTTATTCTTTTTGCCTTGTCACGTGGCCAAACCAATTTATCTGTTGTTTCCTTATATATTCTATGGCGGGGCTATTCCTAGCTTTTTTCTCAGTTCTTCATTTCTGATCTTATCTCTCAGACTGTTTCCTGTCATTCGTCTAACACATTTCATCTCTGTAGAGGTTATATTCTTATTGTTCTTGCATCTAGGGTCCAGGTCTGGCATTGGTAGCACAACGTTGAGATGAAGATTGTATTGTAGAGTGCTCGTTTTGCCTCCAGAGTTATTTCCTTGTTGGACAATAGTGGTGATAACTGTCGAATTATTTGACATGCTTTGTTGCATCTTGATTCTATCTCTGCTGTTTCAGAATTATCGTTTGACATTAGACTTCCTAAGTATTTGAATTCCTCTACTTGTTTTAGTTGCCTGCCTTCTATAGTTATGTTGATGTTCTGTTTATTTTTGGCGACATTCATGACTTCTGTTTTGTTGATGTTGATTTTCATGTTGTATTTTGTAAAGCGGCAAGGTCGTAATACCGACCACATTACTGCAAAAATATGTGCTGAAGGTCTGTAAAATGTATGGTCACTAACACCATATACACCACTTGGCGTGACGGGGCTCTTTACTTTTTTTTTTTTTTTTTTTAACTAAAGGTAAAGTTTAGTCCGATAAATCAATTCAGTTCGGAAGAGTAGTGTCCCCTTGAATAATATTGCAACTGTATTTAGTGGTTCTCAGTCTGTCATTATAAGACCTCAAATTCTAGAGAAAAGAGAAATAATGCAACGTTTATATCCTATGTTTTTCGACACAGCTTGCTCACAATCGTGGTGACCATTTGAGGCAGATCTTTACAACTATATTGTTCATCATCATCAGCATCTAGTGCCGTTCTCAGCCTTAAAGATTGACTTCAGAGGGGGAGGGAAAGGATCGGCACAAAAGAATTGCATTTTTTGATATAGTGACTCTCCGTTATATCTTAAGTGTTATATCTTAAGTGTTATATCTTAAGTGTTATATCTTATCACTTTATCGCTGATATTTGATCTAAGTATGCTTGTTATGTATGATCAAAAATTAATTAACACTAATCTAAAATTAGGACATATTTCACGAGAGAAGCCCACTGGAACATGCAAAGTTACAGCAAAGTACATTTAATAAAAACTAAAATTTATATTTTTAAATAAATAAAAGCGACAGAATTGTGAAGCGATCTAATTTGTGACCTTCAACAATATTTGAGATCCACTGTAGTTTGTTACGACATCAACTAAGGGGAAGTACTCTTTCGCTGAATTAATTTATCGGACTATAATTTATCTTTACTGATATACACATATACACAAGTTTAAAATTAATTAAATTTCAGATAGTTCACAACTCTCAACTAATAATAGATCATTCAAAATGAAACTGGAGAAGAGTTCTTGAGTTAAAGAGCTAAATCCCCCATGTAATCACAACATGCGTTATTTCTTGTATGTGCCAAAGTTCCCGCACCGAATTTTTTTCTCCTTCTCTTGTATGATGAAGAAGGAGATAGGAGGGTCTACCACACAGCATGTGTGGTCGGTGCATTATGTGGGAAATTGGGTGTGGAGCGGCCCACAGTGCGGAGCAGCAGTGTGCGTGTGGCTTGTCTGTGTTGTTCCGACGCCATATTTAATATCGAATTTAAATTGATTGTTGTAATACAGAAAGAAAGTCCAATAACGGTTAAAGCCTAGGGGGGAAAAACAATGTACCAACTCAATGCTAAAGAATAGTGAATTAGACCACAAGATGGTTTTACAGTCAACAAATGTATAAGTAAGTAAAGTACCTCCATCACGTCAAGTGGCGTATAGGAAGTATGATGCCAGTGACCATACATTTTACAGACATTCGGTACATGATTTTTGGGGTAATGTGGTTGGTATAACGTCGTCCCGCTTTACTTTCCAAGAAAAAAAATCCGGTACCCATTAAAGACTGGGTGAACCGGAAGCCGTCGGTTGGGATCGAACCCTACCTCTTGTCCTTTGTAGTCCAGTTCACTAACCACTGAGCTATCGCGGCTCCCGATCAACAAATGTGTGTGCAATTATTTGTTGTTCCGGACAACAACAGCATCAAGTAGATACCTAACTGGAGGTCAAGACAAAGAAACACACAAACAAATGCATAAAATTGCGAAGCTCCAGAGAAACTAATTGTGAGGGGAACTGAAAAAAATCTAGATACAGAAAAAACGGTATGGTTAAATACCACTTTTGAAGGCCTATTGAACTGAAACTTCGTTCTGGTTTGTGTTGTCCTCTTGTTAAGTGAAGTTTTAACCATCCCGTGTTTTTTTCTATTTTTTCTGTCTCTATTTTTTTCATTTTTCCTACATATTTATTTGAATGGAAGGCTCAAGTTTGCTTTTAAAACTTTTGTTTACCCCATAACATTTTACTTCTTGTGCCTCCTTTTTTGGATTCGCTACTCGACCTATCGGTCTTGTTATTTTATTTGGACAAACCTGACCCAGAATGCTTCTATAACTCTTAAGTCCTGATACTTCTGTCTCACTTGTGACTATTGGCTTTCAATTGCATAACGCCGTGTATAGTTCGATCTATTGTAGCTAATCTATATAACTATTTGATCGCAGTATAGTAACTTATTACAAATTGCTTGATCTGGTGCAGCTAATCTTTATAACTATTTGAACGCATTAACTTAACTCATTAGCCCTAGTAAGCCTAACTCATTGAAGTGAATGAGCCTAACTCATTGACATGAATGGGCCTAACTCATTGACCTGAATAAGTCGAATTCGTTGACCTGAGTAAGCCTACCTCATTGACCTAGATAAGCCTAACTCAAAGACCCTAGTGATTTTAAATGATTAACCCGATTAAACCTAACTCATTGACCTGATTAAGCCTAACTCATTAACCCGATTAAGCTTAACTCATTGACCCTAGTGATTCTAACTGATCAACTCGATTAAGCCTAACTCATTAACCCGATTGGAAGCCGCGATAGCTCAGTGGTTAGTGAACTGGACTACAAAGGACAAGGGGTAGGGTTCGATCCCAATCGACGGCTTCCAGGTTCACCCAGCCTTAAATGTGTACATGATTTTTTTCTGGGAAAGTAAAGCAGCACGGGCGTAATACCGGCCACATTATCCCAAAAATCATGTGCTGAAGGTCTGTAAAATATAGGGTCACTAACACCATATTTCCCTATACGCCACTTGGCGTGATGGGGGTACTTTACTTTACATTGACTCGATTAAGCCTAACCCATTAACCCGATTAAGCTTAACTCATTGACCCAAGTGATTCTAACTGATTAGCTCGATTAAGCCTAACTCATTAACCCGATTAAGCCTAACTCATTGACCCGAGTGAGCCTAAATCTGTGACATGAGTAAGCCTACCTCATTGATTGGAGTAAGACTATATCATTGACGTGAGAAATCCTAATTGACATGAGTAACCCCAACTGATTGACATTAATTAGCTTAATTCATTGACCTGAGAAAGCTTAAAAGATTGACATGAGTAAGCCTAACTCCTTGACTATAGTAAGCCTAACTCATTGACGTGAATGAGCCTAACTGATTAACTCGATTAAGCCTAACTCATTGACCTGAATAAGCCTAACTCATTAACCCGATTAAGCCTAACTCATTGACCCGAATGAGCCTAAATCTGTGACATGAGTAAGCCTACCTCATTGATTGAAGTAAGACTATATCATTGACGTGAGAAATCCTAATTGACATGAGTAACCCTAAATGATTGACATGAATGAGCTTAATTCATTGACCTGAGAAAGCCTTTAAAGATTGACATGAGTAAGTCTAACTCCTTGGCTCTAGTAAGCCTAACTCATTGACTCGAGTAAACCTAACTCATTGACGTGGATGAGTCTAACTCATTGGCTCGAGTAAACCTAACTCATTGACCGGTGTGAGCCTAATTCATTGACCTGAGTGAGCCTAACTCATTGACACCGATATTATAATATTTATCGATCTTCTCATTTAGTCGGGATATTTCCCCCTATTTTTGCTGACTCCAAATATTTGCGTGTGATTTATCCCTCACAATATCTGTCTAAATTAATTCTAACTGAACCGCTCGTTCATTGACATTCCATAGTTATCTACCCTTGTTGTGACCATGGTTACATCTGGAATAACTACCATCATGTGTGTTACTATTAATATCTTGCTTAACGTCAATTACTCATGGATGGAAAAAATGAATACTGCCGAAGACGGAGTTATCTGCCAGTGCGGCGAGGGACCCCTGTGTACACGGCTGCGAGGTAGAAAAATGGATATACATGTACCATGCTATGCTATGCTATGCTATGCTATGCTATGCTATGCTATGCTATGCTATACTATACTATTATCAGCAGGGCTGAAACTAAGAATGGCAAAATGTTACATCTTCTCAATAATCCTGTATAGTGCAGAAACATGGACATTAGACAAGAAAACAGAACAGAAAATTGAAGCCTCTGAAATGTGGATTTATAGAAGAATAGGTAGAATTGGATGGAAACAAAAGATAACAAACGATGAAGTTTTAAAACAACTGAACATAAAAAGATAACTACTAAATACAATTAAGACAAGACAAATGACATTTTTGGGGCATGTTAAAAGACACAACAGCCTACTAAAAGTAATATTGGAAGGGAAAATACAAGGTAAAAGAGGCAGAGGCAGACCAAGACTAACATGGACGAGTAACATCAAAAGATGGAAAAGTCAATCTATGACAGCCTGCACTATCAAAGCAAGAAACAGAGTACAATGGCGCTCCATGGTAGCCAACTTTCGTTGCGGAGAAGGCACTCGATGATGATGATGACTTTACTATACTATACTATACTATACTTTTAAATTATATTATATTATATTATATTATATTATATTATATTATATTATATTATATTATATTATATTATATTATATTGTATTGTATTGTATTGTATTGTATTGTATTGTTGTATTGTATTGTATTGTATTGTATTGTATTGTATTGTATTGTATTGTATTGTATTGTATTGTATTATGTATTGTGTTGTGTTGCGTTGCGTTGTATTATTATATATAAATATATGTATACAAATTAATTGAAGAGGTGCAGCATAGCTCAGGCAAAAGCAGCTTTCCAAAAAATGAGGAAGATAGTATGCAATCCATTTTTGATAATAGAAACAAGAAAAAAAGAGTTCTTAAATGTAATGTAGAGTCAGTCATAAAATATGGATTTGAATCATGGACAAAAGAACATCAGACAAGAAAATCACTGGAGGCTGTAGAAATGTGATTTTACAGAAGACATTTGAGAATAGTATGGACAGCTAAGAAAAGTTTATGAAACGTTCTAAAAGAGTCAAATGCAAAAAGAGAAATAATCATCATTTAATTGCCCATTTCATGTGGTAACATATGGATATAATACAAATGCTGACATATGGATGTGATACCAGTGCTAGCATGTGGATGTGATACCAGTGCTAGCATATGGATGTGATACCAGTGCTAGCATGTGGATGTGACACTAGTGCTACCATGTTGATGTGATACCAGTGCTAGCATGTGGATGTGATACCAGTGCTAGCATATGGATGTGATACCAGTGCTAGGATATGGATGTGATACCAGTGCTAGGATATGGATGTGATACCAGTGCTAGGATATTGATGTGATACCAGTGCTAGCATATGAATGTGATACCAGTGCTAGCATGTGGATGTGACACTAGTGCTACCATGTGGATGTGATACCAGTGCTAGCATGTGGATGTGATACCAGTGCTAGCATATGGATGTGATACCAGTGCTAGGATATGGATGTGATACCAGTGCTAGGATATGGATGTGATAGAGGTAAAGGCATCAAGATGCGTAGAAATGCGAAGCTGCTGTAAAGCTGATAATAGTAATACTAAAAAAAAGAAGAAAAAAGTGGTTTGGTCACAGCTTTACGTGGTAATGGACAAAACAAAAGTCGACGTTTCGGCCAAGTAGACCTTCAGCTGGAACAAACAACAAACACAAAAATATATATAAGGATATGTAAACAAATCTAACTACATGGCGATAATATGCTAGATACTCAAGAGAGGAAAATAAAAAAAGAGGTCACTTCCCTGTGTTCCTGAGCGTGGTCAGTCTTCAAATGAACTAAATTGATACGGCAGGATGACCAACTATAAATCTCCCTGACCAGGCAGTCAAGCGAGAAGACGGAACGGAAGGTTTCTAAAAATATGAGGAGGTGGGTACAGAATATGTATAATCTATGCAAATCTAACTCTGTGTGTGCACCCCGAACCGATGTGTAAAAATGTGTATGTAACAGTGCATGCGTACAAGCATAAATCAGCATATATGTTACAACAAAGCCCACAAAAAAAAAAAACCAAAAGGAGCCCAAATGTGCCACTACATATGCAGACAAATATATCTACATGTATAGGTTCGGTAGCGCATGAGGGTAAGAAATATGTAGTAGGTGTCCTATGTGTATGAGAGTGATATGTTCATACCTTGGGGGACAGCGAACCCAACTGGGCAATAAGGCGATTCTCAAGGGCGAACCGGATGCGATTGTTGGAGTGACAGGAGACAATGCCAGTAACTTGCATGTCAGGTTTACCACTATGGCCAGGGGGGGTTGAAATGGGCCGACACCGGGCTGCCAGTCTTTTGCTCAACATCACGAAGATGCTCACAAAATCTGTCACTCAAGCGTCGTCCATTTCACCCACATACGTCATCTGGCAATGCTTACATATTATGGTGTAGATGATATTCCGTGACACACAAGTGAACCCCTCCTTAATGTCGAATCGCTTATTAGGGAACAAGACTGAATCAGTGCACAGCACGTAGTTACAAGTTCTGCAAACTCGACGTCCGCAACGAACAGTACCAAGGTGTTTGTGGTTTGAGCGGGGGAGGCGGCTCGTGACAAGAATGTCTCTCAGACTCCTGTCACGTTTGAAGGCTACCAAAGGAGAATCACTGAAAAGTAAGCGGGTAGTGGAATCTGAGTGGAGAATGGAGAAATACCGGTTAAGGATCATCACCGCAGGCAAGTTGTAGGGGTGTTAGGTGAGTGTAAATATAGTCCTATCAGAGGAACGGCGGGTGGATGGGGTGAGTGCCACAGGACGGGAAATATCGAGAGCTCGCTTAAAGGCAGATTGGAGAACCGAATCAGGATAGAGACGACGCCTAAAGAAATTTAACATCAGGTGGACCTTTTGGAGAAAATCTTGATCATCCTGGCAGATACGACGAAGTCGTAATAATTGAGAATATGGAATGGAATCTCTGCAGTGAGATGGATGAGACGAGGTGCCTTGGTTCGTCGAATGTCCCGCTATCACAGCAAACGAATTAAAATCCGTAATTGCTCAACCGCTCGTGCCAGTGGAATCATCCGAATTAATATCTCATCTCATTGAAGGATCCAAACAAAGAAAGCTGCAGGCCATATAATAGCAGCTACAGCACACGCCAAAAGACATACGACCAAGCGGCACCAAAAGTGAACTCAGCTGAACTGTTCTACGTCACACCATATCATCAGTCATCGTAAGCAATCGGAATAAGGAAAAACGATCTGTAAGCAAAAACTTAGCTCACGGTGGGCACAGGGCACTAAACTCAGTAGCTCCGGCAGCAAACTGGACTTGGAATATGAGGCAACAGCAACAAGGAACACTTTTCAGACCGAGCCTCAATGATTCCTGCCGCCTATTCACCACATTGCCCCGAGTAATTAATTATAAAACTGTAAACAAGAGGATCTAGATATTTTAGGATTAAGCGAAATGCGCTGGCTTGGAACAGGTAGGAGATCTATTGATAATAAAATAGTAGTTTTTTTCTGGAAGGGAAGATGGAAAACACCGTGAAGGAGTAGGCATAATGATGACAGACAAAGCTGCAAGAAGTTTATTAGAATGGGAACCGGTAAACAGCCGTCTGATACGAACACGATACAAAACAAAACATGGAAGACTTTCAATTATTCAATGTTAAGCTGATGATGAAGTTAAGGACGATTTTTATAACCAACTGCAACAACTTATAAACAAAATACCAAAACACGATCTTTTAATTGTAATGGGAGATTTCAACGCCAAAGTGGGACAAGATAATGCAGGAGTGGAACATGTGATGGGGAGAGAAGGCTGTGATACAACAAGTCAGAATGGAGAAAGATTAATAGAATTATGTTTAATAGAAAATTTAGTTATAGGTGGGACATTATTTCCACACAAAAATATTCACAAAACAACATGGATATCTCCTGATGATAGAACCTCAAATCAAATTGACCACCTATGTATTAAACAACAATTCAGATCATCATTAATAGATGTAAGAGCTTACAGAGGTGCTGATGTTAATAGTGACCACAACTTGTGCATTGGGAAAATAAGATTAAAATTTAGAAACCAACAGAAGAGGTCAATTACACATAAAATTGATAGTCATAAACTGAAAGATGAAGCCATAAAGGAAAAGTTTAACATAGAGCTAAGTAATTGTTATTCAGCACTCGGTGAAATAGACTTAGATATCAATGAAATGTGGGACTCACAGAGCAAAATACTAATGACAGCAGCAGAAGCAAGTGCCGGACTGAAGAAAATGGAAAAACGAGCTTGGATCTCAGACACCACATGGAAATACATCAAAGAAAGAAGAGAAGCAAAGAGAGCCATGACTAATGTAAAGACAGATCTTGGAAAGGTTCTGGCAAAAGCAACATACAAAGAATTAGACAACAAAGTGAAAAGTTCGGCAAGAAGAGATACAAGAGCTTATATAGACAACTTGGCAGAGAAAGCAGAGACAGCTGCAATTACAGGAGACAGCAGAACTCTCTATACTGTACAAAAGATGCTGACAAACACCTATACATCCAGTGGAACACCAATTCTAGACAAATCTGGATTAATGCTAACAACAAGCGCAGACATAAAAGCCCGTTGGGCGGAACACTTCAAAGAAATTCTTAACCGTCCACTACCTCACAGTTTAATAGATTTTGAAGCTGAAACACCAGCAGCAGAATTAGATGTAAATTTAGATGACTTCACCTTGAGTGAAATAGAAACCACCTTAAAGCTAATGACCAATAACAAGGCTGCTGGAGAGGATAAGTTAACAGCTGAGATCCTCAAGGCAATTGATAGCCATAATTTAATACATCTCCAAAAAATGTTCAACATCATTTGGAAAACAGAGAAGACGCCTCATAAATGGAAAAAAGGAATCATTGTTAAGATCCCAAAAAAGGGCAATCTTAGAGATTGTAACAACTGGAGAGGCGTGACACTTTTGTCAGTTGCCTCAAAGTTATTCTGTAAAATCATCCTAAATAGAATAAAGGATTCAATAGATACAGTAATGCGTGAAGAACAGGCTGGGTTTAGAAAAGGGAGAAGCTGTCTTGACCACATTTTCACTCTACGACTTATATTGGAGGAACACATTGAAAAGCAAAAACCTTTTGTACTTAACTTCATCGACTTCAAAAAAGCATTTGATAGTATTCATAGAGATTCTTTGTGGAAAATTCTGAAGCAATATGGTTTACCATCAAAAATCATAAATATTATCAAAGACATGTATGACGGTTACATATGTGCAGTTCGAACAGAGGAAGGACTGAGCGAATGTTTCCCAATAGAAACTGGGGTTAAACAAGGATGTATTTTATCGCCCTTGTTATTTGGAATTGTTATGGACTTCATAATGAAGAAATGCTGCACTGGTAATAAAGGCATCGAATGGATACAAGGAGACCATTTGGAGGACCTCGACTTTGCTGATGACATAGTTCTCATCAGCAGTCAGATAAAAACGATGCAGGAAAACACAAATGAACTATCATCAATAGCCAGCAAAATTGGGCTTGAGGTAATTCATGAAAAGACTAAAGTCATGAAAAGTTTAATTCCAACAAGTGACAAAATATACATGGAAAACAAACCAGTAGAAGAGATCGATCACTTTATCTATCTTGGAAGTCACATTGATCGAGAAGGGGATACGAGCAAAGAAATTAGAATCAGACTGGCTAAAGCGGCAATGTCTTTCAGAAGCCTTGAAAAGTTGTGGAAATCAAAACTCATTAGCACAAACACAAAACTTAGGCTATTCAAATCAAATGTACTATCAACCCTTACGTATGCGTGTGAAAGCTGGAAAACAACAAGAGATATAGAAACAAAGTTGAACGCATTCGAAAATAAATGTCTAAGGAAAATACTTGGTATAGAATGGAACGAATTCAAAACAAACGAGGAAATTAGAGAAATCGCCAATCAACCACTAATATCTTCAGTAATAAAGAAAAGACGATGGTCATACGTTGGACATGTGATGAGAAGAGATAATAATCGAATAGCAAAGCAAGCCCTCATATGGGAAACAACAGGTAAAAGAAAAAGAGGAAGACCCAGGGAGACACTGAGAAGAACATTGATGAGAGAGGCAAGAGCAGCAGGAATCGGCTCCCTCAATGAGATAGAACTGCTTGCACAGAACAGAGACAGATGGCGAGATTTGATAAAATATCTTTAAAGAAAACTGCTAGAACAAAAATTCATATAGGAGAAGGTGTATCTTGGTCTACGCCCTATGGGCCGGTTACGGCTCGAAAGGTCAATAGATAGATAGATAGAAACAAGAGGAACCACTTGAAAGCTCAATCAAACAGTTTAAAAAGAAAAACCAAATATTTTAAAGTGTAAAAAAATAATACCAGTTTCCAATCATCCATCCTTTTCATCTTGATATTATGTGAAGTAAAAAATCAGATTAATTCCAGATATTGCTAAATCATCTCTCAGCTTCTAATCTGGCGAAAAGCTTTAAAAAACTAATTCGACAAAAGCGAATTGGGGTCCTAATATGCTCTGAGGGGATTATTTAATTTATCAAGGGAAGACACTCGGGTACAGTAAAGAAAAGGGAGAAAACTCAGTTAAAAAAATTCAAGGAAAAGGTCCATGACAATCCTAATGGATAATTCATCTGAGATAAGGAAAAGCTGACAAAATCCCCGGTAGTAAAAGCGGGGTAAGTCTGACGAGACTGTTATATCCAAGGGCAGATAAGTTTGTACTACAAATACCTTTTATTTACAAGAAAAAATAAGTAAAGTTAGGTGATTTGATTTCGCAACAACAGGACCATGGGTCTATTGCTGACAAAGACCAAGGGTCTTGCTGCATCTCCAAGTTCGTTTTCAGGATAACTATCTTTTAAAATAAAAAAAAACACCCCATCTTTACTCTTTATCCCCATTACTGGTGTCTGCAGCGGGGAATTATAGAACCGGAGAATAAATGCCGTTTATCCATTGCAGTGGAACAATATTAAAACAGGTAAATGAATTTAAATATTTGGGAACTTTGTTAGCCTCAGACGGAAGATGTACAAAAGAGGTGAGATGCAGAATGTCTCAGGCAAAAGCAGCTTTCCAAAAAATGAGGAAGATACTATGCAATCCATTTTTGACAATCGAAACAAGAAAAAGAGTTCTTAAATGTTATGTAGAGTAAGTCTTAACATATGGATGTGAATCATGGACAATAAGACAACAAACAAGAAAATTACTGGAGTCTGTAGAAATGTGGTTTTACAAAAGAATGATGAGAGTACCATGGACAGCTAAGAAGAGTAATGAAAATGTTCTGAAAGAGGCCAAAGCAAAAAAGAGAGACTGGAGTCTGTAGAAATGTGGTTTTACAAAAGAATGATGAGAGTACCATGGACAGCTAAGAAGAGTAATGAAAATGTTCTGAAAGAGGCCAAAGCAAAAAAGAGAGCTAATTTCCAATATGAGGAAGAAACAATCATCATTTTTTGGCCATGTAATGAGAAGAGAACAACTGGAATATATTGTAACAACTGGAAAAATTGAGGGACGAAGAGATAGAGGGAAGCAAAGAGAGAAAACACCAGACAGCTTAAGAGAATGGCTTGGCAGAAGATCAACAACAGAAATGATAAATAACTGTCGAGATCGAAAGTTGTGGAGAGACATGATCACCTACGACAGCAGGCCCGGTACTTGATGATGACTTAACAATATATATATATAAAGTTGGGCGTATAAAAAAAAAAAGTTAAGTACCCCCTTTCACGCCAAGTGGCGTATAGGGAAATATGGTGTTAGTGACCCTATATTTTACAGACCTTCAGCACATTATTTCTGGGGTAATGTGGTCGGTATTACGACCGTGCCGCTTTACTTTCCCAGAAAAAAATCCGGTACCCATTTAAGGCTGGGTAAACCCGGAAGCCGTCGATTGGGATCGAACCCTACCCCTTGTCCTTTGTAGTCCAGCTCACTAACCACTGAGCTATCGCGGCTCCAGTTGGGTGTATATTTAGTTAAGTTGGCGGACAGAGAGACAGACAAGCATTGACATAGAGTGAACACGTAGTGGTCTACCAAAGTCTTTATTCAGTAAGACAATCTGATAGACAGACAAAAAGTGTTTCTAGCCCTCGTCCGTGTGACGTGGGTAGGGTCGACCCAACTTGAGACAAATCTCAAGTGACTGCCCTCTGTTATTTGCCAAGGCTCGGGTGAGGATGTGGGTTTAATGTTATCGCTACTGGAGACGATTTGGGTGTTAGTTGAGTGGTAGTTATCCACTCCTCTTTCTTTCTTTCTTTCTTTCTTTCTTTCTTTCTTTCTTTCTTTCTTTCTTCTTTCTTTCTTTCTTTCTTTCTTTCTTTCTTTCTTTCTTTCTTTCTTTCTTTCTTTCGTTCGTTCTTTCTTTCTTTCTTTCTTTCTTTCTTTCTTTCTTTCTTTCGTTCTTTCTTTCTTTTCTTTTTTTTCTTTCTTTCTTTCTTCTTTTTCTTTCTTTCTTTCTTTCTTTCTTTCTTTCGTTCGTTCTTTCTTTCTTTCTTTCTTTCTTTCTTTCTTTCTTTCTTTCTTTCTTTCTTTCTTTCTTTCTTTCTTTTCGTTCGTTCGTTCGTTCGTTCGTTCGTTCGTTCTTTCTTTCTTTCTTTCTTTCTTTCTTTCTTTTTCATTCTTTCTTTCTTTTCTTTCTTTCTTTCGTTCTTTCTTTCTTTCTTTCTTTCGTTCTTTCTTTCTTTCGTTCTTTCTTTCTTTCGTTCTTTCTTTCTTTCGTTCTTTCTTTCTTTCTTTCTTTCGTTCTTTCTTTCTTTCTTTCGTTCTTTCTTTCGTTCTTTCTTTCTTTCGTTCTTTCTTTCTTTCGTTCTTTCTTTCTTTCTTTCTTTCTTTCGTTTTTTCTTTCTTTCTTTATTTCTTTCTGCCTCCCTTCCTTCCTTCCTTCCTGCCTGCCTCCCTCCCTCCCGCCCTTTCTTTCTTTCTTTCTTTCTTCTTTCATTCTTTGTCTCTATCTTTCCTTTCATAATTATTTTAAAAAAAACATCTTTTAGTTTTGTCTTTTCGCTAGAACTATTTTTTTCTTGACCATTGATATTATTTTTTTACTCCGCATCTTTTGATATTTTTTTTTCAAAGCCATGTTTATTTTTATAATCCCTTTCTTCTATTTGAATCGTTCTTCTTTCTTCCAGTGTATTCTTATTGTTTATTTCATTCTCCAGTTAACCATTCTATATATGCTATTCATGGAATTAGTTCCATTGAAGACAGGTCATCCTTATATCCGTTACGTTGCCCGTCCCAACATTTCTGGAAGTGAATACAGAGTGATTATTCGTGTTGACTGTAGGGCTTCTCAATATTCCTGTATGGTGCAGAAACATGGACATTAGTCAAGAAAACAGAACAGAAAATTGAAGCCTTTGAAATGCGGATTTATAGAAGAATAGATAGAATTGGATGGAAAGAAAAGAAAACAAATGATGAAGTTTTAAAACAACTAAAAATGAAAAGAGAACTAAAAAACACAATTAGAACAAGACAAATGCAATTTTTGGGGCATGTTAAAAGACACAACGGCCTAATAAAAGTAATATTGGAAGGGAAAATACAAGGTAAAAGAGGCAGAGTCAGACCAAAACTAACATGGACGAGTAACATCAAAAGATGGACAAGTCAACCTATGACAATCTGCACCATCAAAGCAAGAGACAGAGTGGAATGGCGCTCCATGGTAGCCAACCTTCGATACGAAGACAACACTCATTGATGATGATGTTGACTGTAGATACATCTGTTTTTCCAATCAAGAAATTCGAGTCGACCGTACCCCTTTTCCACCACTGGACATCATAATCTCTCAATGTCTACATCCTTATCCCACCATCCTCTCATCATCAAGTACCGGGCCTGCTGGCGTAGGTGATCATGTCTCTTCCCAACTTTCGGTCTCGACAGTTATTTATCATTTCTGTTGTTGACCTTCTGCCAAACAATTCTCTTAAACTGTCTCGTATCTTTTCTCATTGCCTCCCTATACCTCTTTGGCCATCAATTTTCCCAGTTGTTACAATATATTCCAGTTGTCCTCTTCACATTACATGGCCAAAAAATGATGATTGTTTCTTTCTAATATTGGAAATTAGCTCTCTTTTTGCTTTGGACTCTTTAAGAACGTTTTCATTACTCTTCTTAGCTGTCCATGGTATTCTCAATATTCTTCTGTAAAACCACATTTCTACAACCTCCAATGAATCTATTGTCTGTTGTCTTATTGTCCATGATTCACATCCACATGTTAAGACTAGCTCTACATAGCATTTAGGAACTCTTTTTCTTGTTTCCATTGTCAAAAATGGATTGCACAGTATTTTCCTCATTTTTTCGAAAGCTGCTTTTGCATGAACCATTCTGCATCTCATATCTTTTGTACATCTTCCGTCTGAGGTTAACAAAGTTCCCAAATATTTAAATTCATTTACCTGTTTTAATATTGTTCCATTTGTTTATTTTGCACTGAGATTATGTCTTTTTCTTTGTTGTTACCATTACTTCTGTCTTTTTGCTATTAAGGCTGAGTCCTTTATTTTTTCTTTCTTTCAGAATAATGTAACATTTCTTGTAACTCATTTTCACTCTTAGCGATTAAGACTGTATCATCAGCATACCTTAGATTATCCATCCTCTACTACTTCTAATTATCCCAAACGTGCCATTTTTTTCGATTCCGTTATTCCTCTTCAAATCATCTATCACCCGTAATTTCCTGTTCTTTCTTTTTACTATTCTCTTCATTTCTAGTTACTTCATCTACTCAGTGCGCACGAACATTACTCCATATCTTTACTCATATTTTATTGATCGTTCCTGAAATATAATCAAAAAGTAAAAGAAAATGTAGCACTTTAATACCTCGCCGATCTTATCACGTGATATATTACTCCGCCAAATGTCCTGTCATAAAACTCCCTAACTTTATAAATATACATTCGCCAAAGGTCCAAAATGGCTGGTTTGGACGTGAGGGGATTTAAGCTATCGAAGCTACAGGCCTCTGGAGATATATCGAACTATCGATACGGGTTGTAAGTGCGCACGTGTTCTGAACAGGTGGCGTGCGGATCGATATCCAGACAAATGCCGAATTATTATTTTTTTTTCCTTTAACGGGACTTTATACTACTTGTTATCTTTCTTCAGTCTTAACATATGGATGTGAATCATGGACAATAGGACAACAAATCAGAAAATCACTGGAGTCTGTAGAAATGTGGATTTACAGAAGAATATTGAGAATACCATGGACAGTTAAGAAGAGTAATGAAAATGTTCTGAGAGAGGTCAAAGCATAAAGAGAGCTAATTTCCATTATTAGGAAGAAACAATCATAATTTTTTGGCCATGTAATGAAAAGATAACAACTGGAATATATTGTAGCAGCTAGAAAAATTTAGGGACGAAGAGATAGAGATAAGCAAAGATAGAAGATACCACACAAGTTAAGAGAATGGCTTGGCAGAAAGTCAACAACAGAAATGATAAATAACTGTCGAAATCGAAAATTGTGGAGAGACATGATCACCTACGCCAGCAGGCCCGTACTTAATGTTGATTTTAATTCCCTCTCTAGAATTGTGTGTTTATATACGCTAGTTCTTTTTAATGCTGAAACCTTTTAATATATCTTCATTTATGCTCAGGATCATTGCTCTGTAATATATCTCATGTATGCTGCTCATGTTATGTATATTATTTTATCTATTCATTGATATCTGAAACCATTTCCCGCTACTTGCCAATGTTAAGGCTCTCCAGGCGGTACTCTCGATATCACTCATAAATTGATCATCATCATGTGCCATACCGGTTGGCGTAGGTGATCATGTCCCTCCACAATCTTCTATCTACAGTGCATCGTATCAGTTCTGTTGTTGGATGTTTTCCATGCCATGACACCAAGCTATCCAGTATTTCTCTCTTTGTCGTCCGCGATCTCTCTTTCCTTTTATTTTGCCAGTTGTAACCAAGTATTCCAACTTTCCTCTTCTCATGATGTGTCCGAAAAATGTTGATTGCTTGTTTCTGATGTTTTTTAAGAGCTCCCTTTTTGTGTTGGCCTCTTTGAGAACTTCCTCATTGGTCTTTTTTCGCTGTCCAGGGAACTTTCAACATTCTTCTGAGAAATCCCATCTCTGTGGCCTCTAATCGTCTTTTTCATTTGTTTGTCTACTGTCCATGATTCGCTTTCATAGGTCAGAATTGGTTCTATATAGCACCGACGAACTCTCTTTCTCATTTTTTTTTTTACATAGATTTGTTGCATAATTTTGATAGAAGTAGTATATTAAAGGGTACACACTACTTATTCTTTAGTTATAAGGTTAGTGCAATTTATGTTCACTGCAATGCTCAAGTAGGATCCACAGAAGTTTATTTTCATCTAAAAAAAAAGGCATTTTAGTTCTAACCTTTGAAATTGTGCTTCATTTATGAATGTAGATGTAGCCTCCTAATACATTCCACTCATTCTTATAATTGGTATTCTGTAGGAGTGGTTTCAAATTGTGACACTATGCACAAAATGCAACACTTTGATACTAAAATAAATATTGAATGTGCGAGTGATATTTTAGAAGTTAATCTTGGCAACAATGACAAATCTGATTGTTTTGGGAGATGCAATATTCAGTTTTTAACCACAAAATTCTAAGTTTAAGAAACAGCTTCCGTGCATGTATAGGTAAAAAAAAGCATGTGTATTTAATATGTGTAGCTTTATCTGGGTAGTGAGATCCGATACCTAGTCATCTCTGGGAAGTGAGATCCGATGTTTAGTCATCTCTGGGTAGTGAGATCCGATGTTTAGTCATCTCTGGGTAGTGAGATCCGATACCTAGTCACCTCTGGGAAGTGAGATCCAATGTCTAGTCATCTCTGGGAAGTGAGATCCGATGTTTAGTCATCTCTGGGTAGTGAGATCCGATACCTAGTCACCTCTGGGAAGTGAGATCCAATGTCTAGTCATCTCTGGGTAGTGAGATCCGATGTTTAGTCATCTCTGGGAAGTGAGATCCGATGTTTAGTCATCTCTGGGTAGTGAGATCCGATACCTAGTCATCTCTGGGAAGTGAGATCCGATGTTTAGTCATCTCTGGGTAGTGAGATCCGATACCTAGTCACCTCTGGGAAGTGAGATCCAATGTCTAGTCATCTCTGGGTAGTGAGATCCGATGCCTAGTCGTCTCTGGGTAGTGAGATACGATGTCTAGTCATCTCTAGGTTGTAAGATCCGATGCCTAGTCATCTCTGGGTAGTGAGATCCAATGTCTAGTCATCTCTAGGTTGTAAGATCCGATGCCTAGTCGTCTCTGGGTAGTGAGATCCGATGTCTAGTCATCTCTAGGTTGTAAGATCCGATGCCTAGTCGTCTCTGGGTAGTGAGATCCAATGTCTAGTCATCTCTAGGTTGTAAGATTCGATGTCTAATCGTCTCTGGGCAGTGATATCCGATTTCTAACCTTCTCAGAGAAGTGACATTCGATGTGTAGCCATCTCAGGGTAGTGACATCCGATATCTAGCCCAATCGGATAATTGCGAAAAACAGGAGGTCCCGTCTGCTTTCTGCACATGTTAAATCTATCTATCTATAAATCTATCTATCTATAAATCTATCTATGTTTCGTTCGCCTGAAATATTATCTGTATCTGCAATGTGGTTACATGTATAAAGTTTACTAACCATTGGCTTGAGTGCGTGGCATCCTGATTGTTGTAGTGCGCCTTTTGGCTGGTTGCCTCCGACTTCAGCACTTAGACTTGCTAGAGCAGACTGTTGTCTTGCTCGGTTATAGGAAGGCCTGGCCAGTCTCGGTTTTCTGTCCTTGGTGACTGTTAAGCCCCATCTCCACGACAAGGAGCTGGCCTTGATGGAGACAACATATTAAATAACCCTTGGCATTTATAAGTCGAAAATAGTTGGCTATTAAAACCGCTGCTCGGGCAAACATTATTTAACTCTCTCCGTCCGATTCGCCGCACAGTGCGGCACTCCCAATTTGATCACTGTGAACCATCAATAAATAATATTCTTTTTACATGTCGTGTATCATTTTGTGATTATTGTCATGATTTTAAATGAAAAGACGATTGGAGGCCACAGAGATGGGATTTCTCAGAAGAATGTCGAAAGTTCCCTGGACAGCTAAAAAGACCAATGAGGAAGTTCTTAAAGAGGCCAACACAAAAAGGGAGCTCTTAAAAAACATCAGAAAGAAGCAATCAACATTTTTCGGGCACATCATGAGAAGAGGAAAGTTGGAATACTTGGTTACAACTGGCAAAATAAAAGGAAAGAGAGATCGCGGACGACAAAGAGAGAAAATACTGGATAGCTTAGTGTCATAGCATGGAAAACAGTCAACAACAGAACTGATACGATGCACTGTAGATAGAAGATTGGGGAGGGACATGATCACGTACGCCAACCGGTATGGCACTTGATGATGATGATGTGTCATTTTGATATTGGTGAAATCTAGTACCTTATTCAATTATCTAAAAATTCAAATACAGTATGTTCTATGTTAGTTAAATATAAATATGTAGATTAATTCTTGAAACCATGACAAATGTTTGCCCTGATATCTCTTCCATTGCATTGATAAAAAGCTTCCGTACGGAAAGAGTTTAAAAATCTACTCAAATGAAGATGGAAGTGTCGGGCTGAAAGGCGCAGAAATAACGATGCTGCCGTTAACTTAGCGACACAACACATCAACGCTAAGTTAATGGGCGCTCTCTAAGAAGAAGCAGAGTTCATATACAAATCCCTTTTGTTTGCTTGCGTTCGCCCTATGACTACTGGAGTGTATCTGTTCATCATCCGTCCTTAAAATGATGTAAAGTGGGTGTAGAAGCGTTGTGTTGTGGAGTTTAGCTATGATATTTACGCCTTTCGGCCCAATGCATCCGACTTCAGCATGATTAAAAACCTTAGCCAGTTTTTGTTTACTGTCCTTATTAATTATTTGCATTGTAAACTTTTCACAATAATTCATATTTTATATCATTTTAATGTTTTTCTTTATTAAATTTTTATTAAAATTGTTTTTCCTTTCAGAATACCCTTACAATTATTTGCTTACATTCACAGTTTTTATTTTTCAATTATTTCCTTGAGTGCATTTTCAATGTTTACCTTTTTCTTTTTCATTAACATTTTTAGGAATTATCGCGACATGTGCTGACCGTATGAGAACCACTCGATGCCTTTTGTTCTCACGCCGCACCCGAAGCATTGATTGCAGCTGGGATTAATTCCGGGAAAGTGAGTCAGGGATTTTCAAACTATTTGATTGCCTGAAGAGGAATCTTGACACTGTTCTAAGATGGCTGTATTCGCGTGTGCAGGACCAGCTTTCTTCGTGTTGTTAGGAGTCTTATCACGGATGAGCTCTGGATGTAAGTACAGTACCTGTTTCTTTCCTGTGTAAAGTTTGAACACTCGCTGTGCGTAACCCAAAGACTAATTTGTTAATATTTCTAGTTAGCAGAAATTCTTGGAAAATGTAGTAAATTTGTGTCTATGTGCTGTCAATATGAAAATTATTTTTATTATTTCGATTATTCTTTTTCTCTAGAATACATTTTTTTAAAAATAACGTTTGCAAAAGAATTATTATAAATTTTAAACTGTATCAATAGAATTATTATAAGAATTAACTTGTATCAATAGAATGATTATAAGTCTTAACTTGTATCAATAGAATTATTATAAGTCTTAACTTGTATCAATAGAATTATTATAAGTCTTAACTTGTATCAATAGAATTATTATAAGTCTTAAACTGCATCAATATAATTATTATAAGTCTTAACTTGTATCAATAGAATTATTATAAGTCTTAACTTGTATCAATAGAATTATTATAAGTCTTAACTTGTATCAATAGAATTATTATAAGTCTTAACTTGTATCATTAGAATTATTATGTCTTAACTTGTATCAATAGAATTATTATAAGTCTTAACTTGTATCAATAGAATTATTATAAGTCTTAACTTGTATCAATAGAATTATTATATGTACAACTATTGTAAGTGTTAACTTTTATCAGTGTAATTATTATAATTAATGTTTTTAACGTTTACCCTTTAAATATAACTGTTATGATTAACTTTCAGGAATGTGACATCTTAAAAAGAAGACATTATATTAACATACATGTGAGAATACGCTCAATCATAAGAACACGCACGCATGCACACACTCACTAACACAGGAGCGCACACTAACTTACACATTACAGAACAATACACATACGTACGTGAGTGTTTGATTGGTCTATACGATATCGTATCGTTAACTTCCAAGGCTTATCACTTCGTATACTTAATATTGCGCTTCCATCACTATTAACGAATTCCAAACAAACGAGGAAATGAGAGAAATCTCCAATCAACCACTAATATCTTCAGTAAACAAGAAAAGACGATGGTCATATGTTGGACATGTGATGATGAGAGATATTAACCGAATAACAAAGCAAGCCCTCATATGGGAAACATCAGGCAAGAGGAAAAGAGACAGAGACACTGAGAAGAACATTGATAAGAGAGGCAAGAGCAGCAGGAATTAGCTCTCTCAATGAGATAGAGCTGCTTGCACAGAACAGAGACAAATGGCGAGATTTGATAAAAGATCTTCACAAGAATTGAAAACTGCTAGAATAAAAATTTAGATAAGAGAGAATTTAAAAGAAAAAGATAAGAGAGAGAGTATCTGGGTCTATGCCCTATGGGCCAGCTACGGCTCGAAAGGTCAATAGATAGATCACTATTACCAGACACATCGCCCCATTACGTCATAAATCTTACCTCCCGCATTTCTGTTTTAGATGTTTGTTTTTTTAAAATTCGGATTGGGAGGCGAAAGCGCGCCTCACAGCACCAGAGCTGGAAGTTGTCAGCGACCCACAGCTGATGGCTTGCGCCAGGATCGGTGAACCAAAACCATCCAGACCCTGCTCCACCTCTCCGTGGTGCCTCCAGCAACAGACTAACCTGTCTAGTCTAGGCCAAGCGAGCAGGAATCGAAGAGGGAAGACAACCCTGTGCTCAAAAATGTCGTGCTGAAGTCGGATGTGTTGGGCCGAAAGGCGCAAATATAACAGTTATACTGCAAACCACATCACAACGCAGACACGTCCACTTAACGTCCTTTTAAAGACGGATGACAGAGAGGAATTCTACAGTCTACGAATACTCTAGAATACTTTAGTCATCGGGCGAACGTAAGCAAGCAAGCAAGCAAAAAGCAAGCAAACAAGCAAGCAAACAAGCAAGCATGCAAACAAGCAAGCAGGAAGCAAGCAAGCAAACAAGCAAGTATGCAAACAAGCAAGCAGGAAGCAAGCAAACAAGCAAGCATGCAAACAAGCAAGCAGGAAGCAAGCAAACAAGCAAGCAGGAAGCAAGCAAGCATGCAAACAAGCAAGCAAGCAAACAAGCAAACAAGCAAACAAGCAAGCAGGAAGCAAGCAAGCAAGCAAACAAGCAAGCAAGTAAGCAAGCAAACAAACAAGCAGGAAGCAAGCAAGCAAGCAAACAAGCAAACAAGCAAGCAGGAAGCAAGCAAGCAAGCAAACAAGCAAGCAAGCAAGCAAGCAAACAAGCAAGCAGGAAGCAAGCAAGCAAGCAAACAAGCAAACAAGCAAGCAGGAAGCAAGCAAGCAAGCAAACAAGCAAGCATGCAAACAAGCAAACAAACAAGCAGGATGCAAGCAAGCAAGCAAGCAAGCAAACAAACAAGCAGGAAGCAAGCAAGCAAGCAAACAAGCAAACAAGCAAGCAGGAAGCAAGCAAGCAAACAAGCAAGCAAGCAAGCAGGAAGCAAGCAAGCAAGCAAACAAGCAAACAAGCAAGCAGGAAGCAAGCAAGCAAGCAAACAAGCAAGCATGCAAACAAGCAAGCAGGAAGCAAGCAAACACGCAAGCAAGCAAGCAAACAAGCAAGCAGGAAGCAAGCATGCAAACAAGCAAGCAGGAAGCAAGCAAACACGCAAGCAAGCAAGCAAACAAGCAAGCAAACAAGCAAGCATATTCGGATTGTTTTCTCCAAGGAATTAGTTTGGTCAGGAAGTTAAAATTGTCATTTGTGGTGCTTATTAAACCATAAAACGACTAACATATAGTGTTAATACAGGCTATTTGTTTATGTTTTAAAAATGACTCATTAGCTATTATTTGAAATGTGTATGTTATTTTGTGGATGTAAGAACAGACTACAGCCTCCGCTATTTTTAATTGTTTACATGAAAAGATCTTTTGGGTTTGCTTTAGCTATGATTGCATTGATGCCTAGCACAGAATGATGGCATGGATGGTTTAATTCATTACATTGAACTTGCTTCTCAGAAGATACATATAGTGAGAGCTAGTGGAAATTGCGTACACATACAAGAAGTCAGAAAGGAGGTCGACGTCTGGGAGTTATGGCCCAGGCGTGTGCCCATCTCCTCTAGTCCTTTCTAGACACCCAGCCACTGGAGTTGGCCGGTGGGCACGTACCGTTGTAAGCAATCGACTACTGGTACAGCTCGGCGTGATTGTTTCATTAAAAATTGTCGTTGTTTTGACTTAAATAAATCCATATTTTTAAATTCACTTCGTCGTAATTCCCGCTTGCCAGTCCTAGAAATTATGGTGTTGTGCTCTATTATTTTTCATGAGTTTGTTGCAAATATGTAACTGAAACTCTTCGACATCTAATAATTTTATGGTGCTCTGTGTACATTTTATATGGATTCTTTACCAAATCCCGTATAGTAAGATTTCTAGTACTCTGTGCACACCGTGAGCTGTATTTTTCACCCGGATCGTGTTTCGATATTCCGATTGCATACGATGAATGATCATATCGTATGGCGTGACATTTCAGCTGAGTTCACTTTCGGTGCGACTTCGTCTTATAACTTATGGCATGTGCTAAGGCTGCTATGATGGGGATTACATCTGCCTTTCTTTGTTTGGATCCTTCAGTGAGATGAGATGTTAATTTGGATGATTCCACTGGCACGGGAGGGTGAACAATGTTGGTTTTCATTCGTTTGCAGTGTGGTCGGGGCCCTCAAATAACAACTACAACTGCAACTATTACTACAACTACAAATACTGCTACAACTACAACAACTACTACAAATATAAACAACTACTACTACAACTACTACTACAACTACAATTACTACTACAACTACTACTACAACTACTACAATTACTACTACAACTACAACTGTTACTACAACAACTACTACTACAACAACTACTACTATTACAGCTACTACCAAAATTACTACTACCACTACTACTACAACTACCACTTTATCGAAACACAAACGTAGAGCCAGTAGGAGGCGACCTTATCTAGAATCACTCCGCCGTGTCTGTTTATGATGTTAACTAACAGCAGAAACCATGTTTATTTCATAACTTGCAATCTTTGTATCCAAGATGACATGGCAACAAAACACATTCTACAGGATTACCCCAGTACACAGGGCTGAGGAAGACAATGTGGCCCACACACACCACCTTGGAAGGGAAACTCTACGGGACAACCGAATCACTTAGACAGCTGCCTTCATAAAAGAGTCCGGAATCATAGTCTGAATGAGTCATGATCGCAGAAGAAGGAGAGGAGGAGGAAGAAGAACTTGCAATGCAGAAAATTAAGATCATCATCAGCATTAAGTACCTGGCCTGCTGGCGTAGGTGATCATGTCTCTCCGCGACTTTTGATATCGACAGCTATTTATCATTTATGTTGTTGATCTTCTGCAAAGCCATTCACTTAAACTGCCTAGCATCTTTTCTCGTTGCTTCCCTCTATCTCTTCGTCTCTCAATTTTCCCAGTTGTCACGATATAGTTGTTCTCTTCTCATAATATGGTTACACATTGATGATTGCTTTTTCCCTAATATTGGAAATGATCAACGGACTAGAAAACGAAAACAGCCAAGTGTGCGGTACACATGAGGCATATTCAGAACACGAAAGACGAATATGGCAGACCACAGTGAAAGAGATTGGAGCCTCATCACGTAACATTCCAAAGAAAGCCATGGAGAGAAATTCTAACTATTGTTTTAAGAATGAACTAAAAATAACTACATGGAATGTTAGGTAGCAAAATAGCAAAATTTACATCTTCTCAATATTCCTGCATGGTACAGAAACATGGACATTAGAAAAGAAAACATAACAGAAAATTGAAGCCTTTGAAATATGTATTTATATTATTTATATATTTTTATTATATAAATTGAGGGACGAAGAGATAGAGGGAAGCAAAGAGAAAAAATACCAGACAGCTTAAGAGAATGACTTGGCAGAAGATCAACAACAGAAATGATAAATAGCTGTCGAGATCGAAAGTTGTGGGGAGACATGATCACCTACGCCAGCAGGCCCGGTACTTGATGATGATGATTATGATGATGATGATTCTTTATGTATAACAACCTTGCTTTCATTTTAGATTTTGTTCTTTCCCCGCATTTCGAGTCCATTTCCTTACTGGTTTCAGATACAATTTTGCATTAAGAATGTATCGTTTATAGTTTTATTTCATTGATTTTAAGACAAACCTCCATTCTTGGCTCTGACTAACCTTACGGTGCTATGTCTGAAAGCAGACACATTAGTCAGGACTGGAAACGGCTGCTTGCTGTAACGCAAAAGTGTAATTTTATGTCATCTATTATACATTTGGCACCGTGTGTGGGTGATAATGTCGCAAGTCTAATACACTCGGGCCATTCACAAAAAATATATTTTATAGTGGTTGTTCAAGTTTGTGATATACCACACGAGGGATAGTTTTATAGATTAATGGTAAGTAAATTGTCAACAATGTGGTTTTACAGAAGAATGTTGAGAATACCGTGGACAGCTAAGAAGAGTAATGAAAATGTTCTGAAAGAGGTCACGGCAAAAAGAGAGCTGGTTTCCAATATTAGGAAGAAACAATCATCATTTTTTAGCCATGTAATGAGAAGAGAACAACTGGAATATATTGTAACAACTGGAAAAATTGAGGGACGAAGAGTTAGAGGGAAGCAAAGAGAGAAAGTACCAGTCAGCTTAAGAGAATGGCTTGGCAGAAGGTCAACAACAGCAATGATAAATAACTGTCGAGATCGAAAATTGTGGAGAGACATGATCACCTACGCCAGCAGGCCCGTTACTTGATGATTATTCTAGAATGCACTCTTCAAGAACATTAATCAACTATACATATAGGATTTGGAGCCGCAATAGCTCTGTGGTTAGTGAACTGAACTACAAAGGACAAGAGGTAGGGTTCGATCCCAACCGACGGCTTCCGGTTAACTCAGTCTTTAATGGGTACCGGATTTTTTTCTGGGAAAGTAAAGCGGCACGGGCGTAATACCGACCACATTACCCCAAAAATCTTGCGCCGAAGGTTTGTAAAATTTATGCCACTTGGCGTGACGGGGGTACTTTACTTTTTTTTTAACATGTATGATTACATATATATGTGGACAAATTTCTCAATAACATAATTTCTGAGTTTTGTAAGTTTTTAATACTCAATTTGTAGGAATGAAATTATTACCGTCAGTCTCAATCCATTTCTTTCTTTCTCTCTTTCTCTCTCTTTATTTTTTTCTATCCGCCCTTCCTTCTTTCCTTCCTACACATTATAAATTGGTTGCAACTTTCGGCCACGAATCAAATCTGCAGCCTTTTCTCCTATCATGATCGTTGCAGCGTTGGTATTTGCGGACACAATAAAAGGCATGATAGACGCGTCAGCGACTCGTAAACCTTCAATACCACGAACCCTTAGTTGAGGGTCAACTACAGCCGACGAGTCGTTGGTCTGACCCATCTTACAGGTTCCTACATGGTGATAGACAGTGGTTGGTCTTGATTTGAATATACACGACCAATGCTCGTTAGAACCAACTTTAAACTGGTTGCAGATCCTCACAGGGTAAGTGTCCACCGGCTTGGCTGCCACGCTAGAAAGTGCATTGGTACCAATAAGTTTATGAACGATTTCAATACCTCTCAACATCGTGTCAACGTCGTCCTTGTTCTGGTAGTAATTAGGAACTATAAGGGGGTGGTCAAACGAATCAGAGCTTCTTAGTTTGATCGTGCCTCTACTTGCAGGACGCATTACGCAAACGAGAAATATAAGACTATTAGTCACATTGTCTCGATATACATAGTCTTTTATCAGATCTGGGTCTGTGTTTAGTATTTCCAAATATTCGGTGCCGACTTTATATCCATTTGACGGAATAATAATTTGAATATCTGGCCAGTCTTGATCTTTGGTTTTCTTTGTGGTTGAAGTAAACATGACTAATTCACTGCCAAGCATGGACATCGGTCCAGTTTTGAATAATTGATACTCAAGAAGTTTCAAAGCTTCTTTCAAACTTGATGGTTCTTCATTATCTTTATTTGTAAACTCCACTGGGATCTCGACGTATGTGTGATCGTGAAGATTCTCCCCAACTGGAAGATCTACTATGACTGGAATGTTTAGCTCTTCCAGTTGTTTCTTTGGCCCAATTCCCGACAGCATTAAAATTTGAGGAGTGTCTATAGAACCCGCTGACAGAATCACTTCTTTTCTTGCCTGAACGAATATTTTCTTGCCCTTACTTATCAGCTCAACGCCTTCTACTTTGTTTTTGTTGATCCTTACTCTTTGTACATGAGAGTTAAGAGCTATGTTTAGGTTTTGACGCTCAAGAAACGGTCTGAGAAAAGCTTGCGATGTGCTTGATCTCTCGCCATTGTAAATGTTCTCTTGTGAAACAGATATACCCTCCATGTTTTTCCCGTTATAGTCTTCGTTGTAAGTGTAGCCTAATTCCTGGAATCCGGCAATGACTTTCGGGGAAATGAAGCTTTTGGCCGTAACTCTGGTAACCCCCAGAAGACCGTCGCTGCCGTGGTAAACTGACTTTTCCAACTCTGGGCTATTCGTTCTCTCTGATCTCTTAAAATAAGGTAGGACATGGTTGTAGTTCCAGGTTGGATCTCCGGTGTAAGCTGCCCAGTGATCAAAGTCATTTCTGGACCCTCGAACATAAAGCATGTGGTTGATACTGCTACTTCCTCCAAGTATTCGCCCTCGTGGCCACTTCGATTGTCCATTCTTCATGCCAGTGTAAGTAGCCTTGTTAGGTTCTGAAAAAATGTAAAAAATCTGTGTTCGTGGTTTTAAACGCACAATAAAGACAAGTGAAACAATATTAAAACAGGTAAATTAATGTAAATATCTGGGAACATTGTTAACCTCAGAAGGTGGATGTACAACAGATGTGATGTGGAGTACAGATCAGGCATAAGCAGCTTTAAAAAAAATTAGGACGATACATTTTTGACAATAGAAACAAGAAGAAAAGTTCTTAAATGTTATGTAGAACAAATCGCAACATATGGATGTGAATCAAGGACAATAGGATAGCAGACAAGAAAACCACTGGCGGCTGTAGAGATGTGATTTTACAGAAGAATGTTGAGAATATCATGGACAGCTAAGAAGAGTAATGAAAACGTTCAATGGAAGCCAAATCGAAAAGAGAGCTACTTTCCAATATTATGATGAGACAACCATCATATTTTCGCCATGTAATTAAAAATGAATATATATATATATATATATATATATATATATATATATATATATATATATATATATATACACACACACACACACACACACACACACACACACACACACACACACACACATAATATAGTGCGACTACTGGGGAAATTAAGGGAAGCAAAGATAAAAGATACATTGCAGTTTAAGAGAATGGCTTGTCATGAGGTCTACATCAGAAATGATAAATATCTGTCGAGATCGAAAGTTATTGCGAGTCATGGTCATCTACACCATGGTACTTGATGATGGTTGTTAAAGTGGTTGCCAAAGTTATATTTTACTTTAAATATTTCACTGATGATGCTATATAGAGCATCATAAAAGTCTTCTTCTTCTTCTATCTTTTTAGCTCCCAGTGGAGCATAGGTCTTCAACAAACACTTTCCAAGTCGTTCTGTTTTTTGCCATTCTTTTAAGATCATTCCATGTCTTGCCCATCATCTTCATCTCTGCTTCTATCAGTCTTCTCCAAGAATTCCTTGGTCTTCCTCTTTGTCTTTTCCCCTGGGGATTCCAAAAAAGGGCCTGTTGTGTAATACTCTCAGTTGGCTTCCGTAGTGTGTGTCCTATCCAGCACCAACGTCTTCGCTGTATCTCTTTATCCACTGGTGTTTGACTGGTACATTTCCATAATTCCACGTTAGTGACTTTGTCCTGCCATTTCCATCCCTTTATTCTGCGCAAGCATCCATTAATGAAAGTCTGTACCTTCGTGATTGTCGATTTTGTTATTCTCCATGTTTCACAGCCATATAATAGGACCGCCTTAACATTTGAGTTGAAAATTTTTATTTTTGTATTTAACCTAATTTCTTTGGACTTCCATATGTTTCCCTGTGCAATGAAAGCTCCTCTTGCTTTTGATATCCTCATTTTGGTATCATTTTCTGTTCCTCCCTCTTTATCTATATTACTGCCCAGATATATGTAAGATTGTACATCTAATAGAGGTAATTCTCTTAGTTTTATTTGGTTATTGCCAAATGTATTAATTCTCATAATGTTAGTCTTATCTCTATTAATCTTCAGTCCTATCTGTTGTGATCTCTCATCAAGTTTGCTCATTTTATCCTGCATCTGTTGATGGATGTGTGATAGGAGAGCTATGTCATCAGCAAAGTCTAAATCATCAAGTTGTTTGGTCAGTGACCACTGGATTCCATGTCTGTTATTTTGAGTTATTTTCATAATCCAATCTATGGCCAGTAGAAAGAGAAATGGAGACAGAAGGCATCCCTGCCTTACTCCTGTTCTTATTTCAAATGCTTCTGTAATCTGTCCTTCATGCACCACACTACATTTCGTTCCTTCATACATTGTTTTTATCAGGTTAATAAACTTTATGGGGATTCCGTAATGACTCAGCAACTTCCAAAGCATTCTTCTGTCTAAACTATCAAATAAAAGTGGTTAACAAATATTACTTACCATGCTGAGTCAGATTCAGTGGACAACACTTAATCAAAAGGATTTACACATCTTGAAGTGACTGACTAAAAGGCAAAGCTTAGTAAGATGGGAATGCCAAAGAAGGTAATCCGATGTCCACAAATGCTATTTTGAAGCTGAACTGGATGTGTTGAGCCAAAATACATAAATAAGACAGCTTGATGTAATATGTAGCGAAATACGTATCTACACAAATTTCTAACGTCATTGAAGGTGATCAATGAGTATAGCTAGTTGACGGGATTTATAAGAGAAAAAGAACAATATGTCAAATTATAAAGTAATATTATCTTCAGCAATCACTGAGACTATCTCTACACAGACATACAATCTTACATATATCTGGACAGCAATATAGACAAAAAGGAGGAACAGAAAATTATACCAAAATAAAGATATCAACAGCAAGAGGAGCATTCGTTGCACTGGGAAACGTATGGAAGTCCAAAGAAATTAGGTTAAATTTTAAAAAATTGAAATTTTCAACTCCAATGTTACGTCAGTCTTATTACGTGGCTGTGAAACATGGAGAACAAAAATGGTAATCATGAAAATACAGACCTTCATTAATGGATGCTTGCGCAGGATAACATGATGGAATTGGACTTCCGTTTCAAAATGGTGGAACGTTTCACGTTCTCTCGATCACTGTAGAAAATACATCTGGGGTTTGCTTAATTTCGGCTCTCTGATGCAATTTTCTGTGTTGAAATCCAAATGATGTTCTATTTAGCAAATCTGCGCCGACGAAGTGGACAAATCTGCGCCGCTGAGTACGTACAGCAATGTTTCTTTTTGACATGTAAAGTATTGTAAATGCGACCTTCACCGTCTAGTGTTGACATGCGGCTTACGTCATATTGAGTGCTGTTCAATGGCGACGTTGGAATTGTTTGACGCAAGTTATTTACATGCTAAAATGCAATGGATTGCTCCGTCAAGTCGACCGAAGATTTTCCTCTTTGGGGAATTTGCACCGTGTTTCGTTCGTTGTACGCTAACCGCAGGGTTTGTTGTTTGATGTGTGACGGGGATAATTCGACGACTGTGTGTTTATATGTTCGTTTGGTGTCAAGAACGATGTCCTAACATCATCAAGCGCTATACATTTTTTGTTCTCAATATGACGATCATTCTTTTTGCGATGACGTGAACTTCCATTGTATGTGGTGGATAGACAGCAGGAACCATTGAAGGCTATGTCTGAAAAGTGTTCCTTGTCGCAGATTCCTCATATTCCAAGTCCGACTTTTTGCAGGAGCTACTGAGTTAAGTGCTCTGTGCACACCGTGAGCTGTGTGTCTCATCCGTTTTGATCTTGTTTCGATATTCCAATTGTTTACGATGAATGATGATATCGTATGACAAGGAACAGTTGGCTGTGTTCACTTTCTGTTGCGGTTTCGCCTTATGCCTTTTGGCGTGTGCTGAGACTGCTACGATGGGGACTACAGTTACCTTTCTTTGTTTGGGAGATGAGATATTACTTCGGATGATTACGCTGGCACGGGTGGTTGAGAAATTATGGATTTTAATTCGTTTGCAGTGATACCGAAACCTTCCATAACCAAATGATGGAATTGGTAGGACAAAATCGCTAACATAAAATTATGGAAATGTACCAGTCAAATACTTGTGGATAAAGAGATACAGCGTAAACAATGGCGCTGGATAGGACACACACTGCGGAAGCCAACTGAGAGTATTACACAACAAGCCCTGTTTTGGAACCTCCAAGGAAAAAGGCAAAGAGGAAGACCAAGATATTCTTGGAGAAGACAGACAGAAGCAGAGATGAAAATGATAGGCAAGACATGGAATGATCTTAAAAGAATGGCAAGAAAGTGAAACCTTTGAAATGTGGATTTATAGAAGAATTGGAAGAAAGAAAACAAACGTTGAAGTCTTAAAATAAGTAAAAATGAAAAGAAAACTATTAAACACAATTCAAACAAGACAAGAGATATTTTGGGGCATGTTATAAGAAACACAGCAGCCTAGTAAATATAATCTTGGAAAGGGAAAATAAAAGGTAAATGAGGCAGACCAAGAATAACATGGACGAGTAACATCAAAAGATGGGCAAGTCAGCCTATGACAACCTGCACCATCAGAGCAAGAAACAGACCGGATTGGCGCTCCTTGGTAGCCAACCTTCGATGCGGAGAATGCACTGAATGAAAGAAATGATACAAAGTAAATATGCTGTTAATTCTGGTAGCTCGCTGTTATCACATACCCTCTCAGTTCTGCTTCCCAATCTGACCGGTTCTGATTCCCGATTCTCGTAGCATCATAACCACACACACACACTACATCATCATCAGCCTCTCTACCATTACCAATAAACAATCGGAGCAGGCTTATCAATATCGAAGATTATCATCAGCCTAAATGGTTTGGCCACCTGGTCAGAATGAATCCTGACCAATCACCATCAAGGGTGTTCTTCTCGAGAATGCATGGATAAAGACCAAGAGGAAGACCCAGAAGAAAATGGGTAGATGCAGTGACAGAGACATGTAACAACAAAGGAAAATCACTAATTCAGACAGTTCGAGCAGCTCAAGAACGACAAATGATATAAACCACGACATATTTTAGGTATCAGTGAGAAAGAGAAAAGAAGAAAAGAGGATCATCAGCTTTATTTTGCATCTCTCTGCATCTTGGTGGATCTTGATGCATTTACTCCTTATCAATATCGTCCTTGGTTACCTCCGAAGCTCCCACAGCTATTGCCTTCCAACAGCATTGCTATATATTCCTTAACTAACTGGCCATACATACACACATGCTCAACACGAAATTCAAGGCCCTGTTATCTTATCTACGTCTGGGAAACATTCGTAGTCTGTAAACAAAGCATGTCAGATAAAGAAAAAAAACTCATGTTTTATTATAGACCGTCTACACTAAGCCGTGAACAAACGGCAAGTCTGTTGTAAATCACTGAGCAATTTGTAGTATTTAATTATTGTTGGATTGTTTCGCTATCTTTAAAGTTTGACCAGAAAGAAATAGCTATCTTTTAATGAGTTTGTTTTCTTAAGAAGTCATCGTCATGTGCCATAATGTTTGGGGTAGGCGATCATGTCCTTCCAAAATCTTCTATCTACCGTCCATCGTATCAGTTCTGTTGTTGACTGTTTTCCATGCCAGGACACCAAGCTATCCAGCATTTTCTCCCTTTGCCGCCCGCGATCAATTGTTCCCATATTTTGCCAGTTGTTACCAAGTATTCCAATTTTACTCTTCTCATGATGTTCCCGAAAAATGTTGATTGTTTCTTTCTTATGTTTCTTAAGAGCTCCCGTTTTGTGTTGGCCTTTTTGAGAATTTCCTCGTTGATCTTTTTAGCTGTCCAGGGAACTTTCAAAATTCTTCTCAGAAATCCCATCTCTGTGGCCTCCAATCGTTAGAACCAGTGAGAAACAATATGAACCAGGGGAATGAAATGCCAAGCTAATTGCAAATGCTCTTTCCTTGATGCCACAATTTAATCTCCGATTTATTTTGCCCACTCTTTTCTCTTCATCTTCTTTCCTATCATTGTTTATAACTATCCCTCTAATATATTTTCAAATGCTTTTTATTTATTTCAACACTTCACATAATCGTATTGTTACACATGTATTCTCAAACAATTATTGTGTGCGGTATTTAGTCACGGCAATAGACCAAGGTCGATGATGTATAAGAGAGAGTTCTCTATTAACTATATAAATTAGGAAAATATTGAGTCATATCATAACACATGGAAAACAAGGGGAAAATGGCACAGCCACATTTGAAGAAATGATAATGTTAAATTCAGAAGATAAAAGGCGATGGAGCAAGACGATGAGGTCAGACACCATAAAAGCATCGATGTTCATTCTGCAGTTGAAACTGTTATATACAAATTTGACTCAAATTCGTCATACTCTGCCAACTGGTTAGCGTCCAAGATGACTCAAATTCGTCATGCTCTGCCATCTGGTTAGCGTCCAAGATGACTCAAATTCGTCATGCTCTGCCATCTGGTTAGCGTCCAAGATGACTCAAATTCGTCATGCTCTGCCATCTGGTTAGCATCCAAGATGACTCAAATTCGTCATGCTCTGCCATCTGGTTAGCGTCCAAGATGACTCAAATTCGTCATGCTCTGCCATCTGGTTAGCGTCCAAGATGACTCAAATTCGTCATGCTCTGCCATCTGGTTAGCGTCCAAGATGACTCAAATTCGTCATGCTCTGCCATCTGGTTAGCGTCCAAGATGACTCAAATTCGTCCTGCTCTGCCAACTGGTTAGCGTCCAAACTGACTCAAATTCGTCCTGCTCTGCCAACTGGTTAGCGTCCAAACTGACTCAAATTCGTCCTGCTCTGCCAACTGGTTAGCGTCCAAACTGACTCAAATTCGTCCTGCTCTGCCAACTGGTTAGCGTCCAAACTGACTCAAATTCGTCCTGCTCTGCCAACTGGTTAGCGTCCAAACTGACTCAAATTCGTCCTGCTCTGCCAACTGGTTAGCGTCCAAACTGACTCAAATTCGTCCTGCTCTGCCAACTGGTTAGCGTCCAAACTGACTCAAATTCGTCCTGCTCTGCCAACTGGTTAGCGTCCAAACTGACTCAAATTCGTCCTGCTCTGCCAACTGGTTAGCGTCCAAATTGACTCAAATTCGTCCTGCTCTGCCAACTGGTTAGCGTCTAAATTGACAAATTCAGCCACGAGCAAAGCTGCTCATCAAAACAACATCCATCATTTTTATCTTTTCTTCGTTGATCTAAAGACTTATTTTACAAGGCATTGATGACAGGGCATTTGATTTTTTTTCCTTGTATCGTGTTTCACATTTTTAATTATAAGAACTATGTTCTCAGCAAAATCAAGATCTTCTAACTGAGATCCAGTTGTCCACTCAATGTCTCTGCTATCTGGACATCATTTCTGTATTATGAAGTCGATGGCAACTCCAAATAACAAGGGAGATAAAATGCATCCGTTGATTCACTCCGCTATCAATCTGCAACCATTGACTCAGTTCAACCTCCGCGCCAGCTGCACATGATACAGAGTCGTACAGATCTTCGAAGCTGTTAACAATTTCAGGTGGCATTCCATATTGTCTGATGTTCCACAATGAGTCTCTGTGTAGTTTGTCAATAACCTTTTTTGAAATTAATTAAATTTATATATGGAATATGGGAAATATATATAATGGAATAATATATATATATATATATATATATATATATATATAGAATGTTGAGAATACCATGGACAGCTAAGATGAATAATGAAAACGTTCTTAAAGATGTCACAGCAAACAGAGAGCTAATTTTCAATATTAGGAAAAAACAATCATTATTTTTGGGCCATGTAATGAAATGAGAACAACTGGAATATATTGTAACAACTGTGAAAATTGAGGGACGAAGAGATACAGGGAAGCAAAGAGAAAAGATACCAGGCAGCTTAAGAGAATGGCTTGGCAGAAGGTCAACAACAGAAATGATAAATAACTGTCGAGATCGAAAGTTGTGGAGAGACATGATCAACTTCGCCAGCAGGTTTGGTACTTGGTGATGATGATGATGATATATATATATATATATATATATATATATATATATATATATATATATATATATATATATATTATGTATAACTTAAATCTTCATAATTCATTTTATCATTTTATGGGGGTTGTGTATAATTTAAAAATACCTGTGAAATAGTTAGTGACCACATCCGGGTCAAGAACCTGAATTAATGGCGCTAAACGTGGAGTTGATATTCGGGTGTTTCCGGAATCGTCACCTCCGGCCTCCACGAGCAGAACAGTGACGTCAGGGTCCTCGCTGAGCCTGCTAGCAACCACTGCCCCGGCAGAGCCAGCTCCCACTGTTGTTGACACACAATGATACAGACATATACATGTATGTGTGTGAATATATAAACATTAATGTGATCATCGTTATACATATATTCGTTTTTTAAACGGTTATCATCTGAATGCAGAAGAAAATCGAGAAAAACATGTTAGTAAATTTAAGCCTGTTCTCTTTCTTTCTTTATTTCTTCTTGCACCCTTTTGAGTTCTGGTTCTCGCCCTTTTGGCGGTTGCACTCATTGTCGATTGATGCTATTGTTGCGCCTCTTTATGTTACTTGTCCATCACACTCCAGATCTGCCCCTTTCTCTTTTCCTGTTCTCCTCTTTTGTTATATGCTTGTATGGTAATAAACCTCTCGGCATTCTTTCTAGATGGGCAGACCAGTTTATTTATTTTTTTTTTCTGCATGTAGATTAAACAAGAAAAAGAGTTCTTAAATGTTTTGTAGAGCCAGTCTTAACATATGGATGTGAATCATGGATAATAGGACAACAGACAAGAAAATCACTGGAGTCTGTAAAAATGTGATTTTACAGAAGAATGTTGAGAATACCATGGGCAGCTAAGAAGAGTAATGAAAACGATCTGAAAGAGGCCAAAGCTAAAATATAGCTAATTTTCAATATTAGGAAGAAACAATCATCATTTTTTTGGCCACGTAATGAGAAGAGAACAGCTGGAATATATTGTGACAACTGGGAAAAATTAATGGATGAATAGATAGAGGGAAGCAAAGAGGAAATATACCAGACAGATTAAGAGAATAGCTTGGCAGAAAGTCAACAACAGAAAAGATAAATTACTGTCGAGATCGAAAGTTGTGGAGAGACATGATCACCTACACCAGCAGGCCCGGTACTTGGTGATATTGATATGTAGATTGGGATTGTCTCAATGTCTACTCTTTCTCTTATCATATCATTTCTGATTCTGGTGTCACATTTTAAATAGTTAATAGAACAAACACAATAACAAATGTACTTTTAACGATATTCTGTAGTTTTCATCAAACACATTTCTTTGTTTTCCAATGTTCTTAGAACTGTCGGCCCTAAATTCATTTTATCAACAGAAAATTATCACCGTTAAATCAAGTTTAATCTTCTTCGTCTTTCCGTCTTAGTTGTATTTCTTCTCCTCTTTTTCTATTTCTGCTTCTTTCATCTCTTCTCTCTCTTCTTCTACTTATTCCTCTCCTTGTTCTTAACCCTTTTCCTTGATGACGACGGCTGCCGGTTCTTCCCCATCACAGAGAGCAACATTGCCTACAAAGCAGCCTCGGCCAAATGCAGACGTGAGGTCATGATATCAGCAAGACAGAGCTGGATAGACAAAACAGAGAGCCTTAATCTAGACAAAAATGGTCATAAACTATGGAAACTTGCGAAAGCTCTGAGCGACGAAAACAACTGCCGACCTCCAATATCATTGACACACAATCAGAATATCCTCACAGGCAAAAGGGCAGCAAATCTACTGATAGAGAATTACAAAAACATTAGTAGAATAAACATTCCAACAGACAAACAGAAAGCTGCAAGACAGGAAAACCAAGATGCAAAACACATACCTTTGGCACCAGAAGAGCATCAGACGACCATCTTTACCCCAACTGAATTAGATGTTGCCCTCAAAGGATTGAAGCTCAAAAGTTCACCTGGTAAAGATGGAATCACCAACGAAATGCTCCCAAATCTGGGACAGAAAGCCAAGAGCCAGCTTCTAAGGATAATAAATGCTAGATGGAAGAGAGGGCATGTGCCGGCAATCTGGAAAGAAGCTATTATGGTGCCGATCCTCAAGCGTGTAAAAGACCCACTAGACCCAAGTATCTATAGACCAATTAGCCTACTGAGCTGCCTGAGTAAACTCATGGAAAGGCTGGTTAACAGAAGACTTATGTCGCATTTGGAGACAAAACAACAAATCGTACCACAACAAAGTGGCTTCCATCAGCACAGATCAACTGAAGACCTGGTCACCTACATTGCACTGGAAATAGAGGATGTTCTACAAGAAAAGAAACACACACTGGCAGTGTGGGTCGACATGGAGAAGGCTTTTGATAGGGTATGGCGAGAGGGTTTAAAGAACAAGCTTTTTAGACTTGGCATCCAGGGTCGTTTATTCAATTGGGTCTCTCAATACCTTCAGGATAGAACGGCCAGAGTACAAGTTCAAGGTCAACTAAGTAAGAAGGTCTCTATCGAACAAGGTGTCCCACAAGGCGGAGTCTTGTCCCCAACACTTTTTTTAATTTTCATAAATGACATTGTAATGGACATTCCACCCAGAATACACTCAGCAATATACGCAGATGATCTGGCGTTATGGGCTCGCGAGGAAAGTATGTCGGTGGCTGGACCCAGGATGTAAGACGCCCTAGGAGAACTTGAAAAGTGGACGAACACCTGGTTCTTACCAATCAACGAAAAAAACACTACATATACAATTTTCAGCCTATCAAGAAACACACTCTCTGCAAATTTGAAGATAAAAGATCATACACTCCCTATTGACCACAACCCAACATATCTTGGCGTCAACATGAATCTCAGAATGACTTGGAAAAATCAGATAGACAGAGCAAGGAAAAAAGCCAGAAAACGAACAAAATATTATGAAGAAATTGGCAGGAACGGACTGGGGAGCAGACAGCAATATTTTGAAAGGACTATACGTAGGAAAGTCTTTTCTAGAGTATGGAGTCACAGCCTGGGCTATGGCGTCCAAATCACACAGAACGCAAAATTAACAGAACACAGAACCAGGCTGCCCTTATCATCACTGGTGCTATGCAATCTACACCTATCAAGACTCTAGAAACAGTAACAGGATTACAACCCTTAGATGACAGACGGGTCACTATAGTATTGCAACAAGTGGAGAAATATAGAAGACTCCTTAGCCACCCCATGCACCAAAAAATATCTGGTTCAGGAATTGTACGACTAAAGATGATCAACTTCGCTGCAATTGACAATGAACTAACTACTGGAGACCCAGTACTTTCCCAAACAATATCGAAACCCTTGGGCCCATCTGATATGTCTCCTCACGGGAAACATAAAATATCAGAACTTAAGAAAATATAACAGGAATCATGAAAAAAGGCACCCAATCAGACACAGAAAGAAAACACGTAACAGAAAAACAATTACACGATACCTACCCACAGGACTCTTGGTCCCACATTTACACAGATGGCTCTGCTACAAATGCCACCAGAAATGGAGGGGGAGGTGTGTTCTTGACGCTGAATAATCAGGACGAGATCACCAAGTCAATAGCTACTGGAAAATTCTCAAATAACTTTAAAGCCGAAACTGAGGCCATCAGAGATGCTGCAACACTAGCTACTCAACACAAAAATAACATGCACAATAAATTGGTGATTCTGACTGATGCACTGTCAGTATTATCAGCTCTAAAAAAACCACAAGAACAATGAACTAGATGACTTGAGAACAACCCTGGACCAACTATGCAATAACTTCCAGGGAGTAGTCATTCAGTGGATACCATCACACTGTAATATACACGGGAACGAACGCGCAGACAAATTAGCTAAAGAGGGAGGGAGATTACCACAAGAGAATCATCCGCTCAGTTATGATAAAGCCAAATCCATCCTCAAGGGTCAGTTCCATGAAAAATGGAAACGAGAACATCCAAAGCATAACGAGAGTGACGGATACCACCAACTATCAAGGAGGGATCAAGTCATGAAACTTCGCCTACGCACTGGCCACACTAGAATGAGAAATCACATGTTCACCAAATTAAAAATAGGTACAACCAGCCTATGTCACTGTACACTGGACAATATGACTACAAAACATGTTCTACAGGATTGCCCCAAGTACACAGACCTGAGAAGGGCAATGTGGTCCACACCCACCTCCCTGGAAGAGAAACTATATGGGGCAATCGATTCACTTAAACAGACAGCTGACTTCATGAGAGAGTCTGGAATCTAACTCTGATTGAGTCTTGATCGCAGAGAGAGAACCTTTTTCCTAATTTTCCATTCTTCATCTTAACCCCCCTCCCCGCTACTTATTCTTTCTGACACCTTCATTCTCTTGTTAGTTGCATTCTTTTTCTTCTTCTTTCACTTTAATAGTTTCTTTTCCTCCTTCCCCTTCATCTTCACTCATGTCTCGGTACAAGTCTATTCATGAGACGTGACGAGGCTTGTGACAAAGAAGTGTTTTGGACATTTTTGTTTAGTGCCAGTGTAACTCGACAGCGCATGTACTTCAGAGTTCAGTTAGTCATTACTAATTGATGATATCGGGATAAATGAACCATAACTGATTAAGATCCTAATTGACATTATTGCGGCGGATCAAGAACAGATTACCCAGTCTCACCAGACTGGCCAGACAACCCAGATTAGCCAGACTACCCAAACTACCAAGACTGGCCAGACTACCAAGACTGGCCAGACTACCAAGACTGGCCAGACTACCAAGACTGGCCAGACTACCAAGACTGGCCAGACTACCAAGACTGGCCAGACTACCAAGACTGACCAGACTACCAAGACTGGCCAGACTACCAAGACTGGCCAGACTACCAAGACTGGCCAGACTACCAAGACTACCAAGACTGGCCAGACTACCAAGACTGGCCAGACTACCAAGACTGGCCAGACTACCAAGACTACCAAGACTGGCCAGACTACCAGACTACCAAGACTGGCCAGACTACCAAGACTGGCCAGACTACCAAGACTACCAAGACTACCAAGACTGGCCAGACTACCAAGACTACCAAGACTGGCCAGACTACCAAGACTACCAAGACTGGCCAGACTACCAAGACTACCAAGACTGGCCAGACTACCAAGACTACCAAGACTGGCCAGACTACCCAGACTACCAAGACTGGCCAGACTACCAAGACTACCAAGACTGGCCAGACTACCAAGACTACCAAGACTACCAAGACTGGCCAGACTACCAAGACTACCAAGACTGGCCAGACTACCAAGACTACCAAGACTGGCCAGACTACCAAGACTACCAAGACTACCAAGACTGGCCAGACTACCAAGACTACCAAGACTGGCCAGACTACCAAGACTACCAAGACTGGCCAGACTTCCAAGACTGGCCAGACTACCAAGACTGGCCAGACTACCAAGACTGGCCAGACTACCAAGACTACCAAGACTGGCCAGACTACCAAGACTACCAAAGACTGGCCAGACTACCAAGACTACCAAGACTGGCCAGACTACCAAGACTACCAAGACTGGCCAGACTACCAAGACTACCAAGACTGGCCAGACTACCAAGACTGGCCAGACTACCAAGACTGGCCAGACTACCAAGACTACCAAGACTGGCCAGACTACCAAGACTACCAAGACTGGCCAGACTACCAAGACTGGCCAGACTACCAAGACTGGCCAGACTACCAAGACTACCAAGGACTGGCCAGACTACCAAGACTACCAAGACTGGCCAGACTACCAAGACTACCAAGACTGGCCAGACTACCAAGACTACCAAGACTGGCCAGACTACCAAGACTGGCCAGACTACAAGACTGGCCAGACTACCAAGACTGGCCAGACTACCAAGACTGGCCAGACTACCAAGACTACCAAGACAGGCCAGACTACCAAGACTGGCCAGACTACCAAGACTGGCCAGACTACCAAGACTGGCCAGACTACCAAGACTACCAAGACTGGCCAGACTACCAAGACTACCAAGACTGGCCAGACTACCAAGACTACCAAGACTGGCCAGACTACCAAGACTGGCCAGACTACCAAGACTGGCCAGACTACCAAGACTGGCCAGACTACCAAGACTACCAAGACTGGCCAGACTACCAAGACTACCAAAGACTGGCCAGACTACCAAGACTACCAAGACTGGCCAGACTACCAAGACTACCAAGACTGGCCAGACTACCAAGACTACCAAGACTGGCCAGACTACCAAGACTACCAAGACTACCAAGACTGGCCAGACTACCAAGACTACCAAGACTGGCCAGACTACCAAGACTGGCCAGACTACCAAGACTACCAAGACTGGCCAGACTACCAAGACTACCAAGACTGGCCAGACTACCAAGACTACCAAGACTGGCCAGACTACAAGACTACCAAGACTGGCCAGACTACCAAGACTGGCCAGACTACCAAGACTGGCCAGACTACCAAGACTGGCCAGACTACCAAGACTGGCCAGACTACCAAGACTGGCCAGACTACCAAGACTGGCCAGACTACCAAGACTGGCCAGACTACCAAGACTGGCCAGACTACCAAGACTGGCCAGACTACCAAGACTACCAAGACTGGCCAGACTACCAAGACTGGCCAGACTACCAAGACTACCAAGACTGGCCAGACTACCAAGACTACCAAGACTGGCCAGACTACCAAGACTACCAAGACTGGCCAGACTACCAAAGACTGGCCAGACTACCAAGACTGGCCAGACTACCAAGACTGGCCAGACTACCAAGACTACCAAGACTGGCCAGACTACAAGACTACCAAGACTGGCCAGACTACCAAGACTACCAAGACTGGCCAGACTACCAAGACTACCAAGACTACCAAGACTGGCCAGACTACCAAGACTACCAAGACTGGCCAGACTACCAAGACTACCAAGACTGGCCAGACTACCAAGACTGGCCAGACTACCAAGACTACCAAGACTACCAAGACTGGCCAGACTACCAAGACTACCAAGACTGGCCAGACTACCAAGACTACCAAGACTGGCCAGACTACCAAGACTACCAAGACTACAAGACTGGCCAGACTATCAAGACTACCAAGACTACCAAGACTACCAAGACTACAAAGACTACCAAGACTACCAAGACTACCAAGACTGGCCAGACTACCAAGACTACCAAGACTGGCCAGACTACCAAGACTACCAAGACTGGCCAGACTACAAGACTGGCCAGACTACCAAGACTGGCCAGACTACCAAGACTACAAGACTGGCCAGACTACCAAGACTACCAAGACTGGCCAGACTACCAAGACTGGCCAGACTACCAAGACTACCAAGACTGGCCAGACTAATAAGACTACCAAGACTGGCCAGACTACCAAGACTACCAAGACTGGCCAGACTACCAAGACTACCAAGATGGCCAGACTACCAAGACTACCAAGACTGGCCAGACTACCAAGACTACCAAGACTGGCCAGACTACCCAGACTATCAAGACTGGCCAGACTACCAAGACTACCATAAATGGCCAGACTACCAAGACTACCAAGACTGGCCAGACTACCAAGACTGGCCAGACTACCAAGACTGGCCAGACTACCAAGACTGGCCAGACTACCCAGACTACCAAGACTGGCCAGACTACCAAGACTACCAAGACTGGCCAGACTACCAAGACTACCAAGACTGGCCAGACTACCAAGACTGGCCAGACTACCAAGACTACCCAGACTACCAAGACTGGCCAGACTACCCAGACTACCAAGACTGGCCAGACTACCCAGACTACCAAGACTGGCCAGACTACCAAGACTACCAAGACTGGCCAGACTACCCAGACTACCAAGACTGGCCAGACTACCCAGACTACCAAGACTGGCCAGACTACCAGACTACCAAGACTGGCCAGACTACCCAGACTACCAAGAACTGGCCAGACTACAAGACTACCAAGACTGGCCAGACTACCCAGACTACCAAGACTGGCCAGACTACCCAGACTACCAAGACTGGCCAGACTACCAAGACTGGCCAGACTACCAGACTACCAAGACTGGCCAGACTACCAAGACTGGCCAGACTACCAAGACTGGCCAGACTACCAAGACTACCAAGACTGGCCAGACTACCCAGACTACAAGACTGGCCAGACTACCCAGACTACAAGACTGGCGAGACTACCAAGACTGGCCAGACTACCCAGACTACCCAGACTACCAAGACTGGCCAGACTACCCAGACTACCAAGACTGGCCAGACTACCCAGACTACCAAGACTGGCCAGACTACCCAGACTACCAAGACTGGCCAGACTACCCAGACTACCCAGACTGGCCAGACTACCAAGACTGGCCAGACTACCCAGACTACCCAGACTACCAAGACTACCAAGACTACCCAGACTACCCAGACTACCAAGACTGGCCAGACTACCCAGACTGGCCAGACTGGCCAGACTACCCAGACTACCAAGACTGGCCAGACAACCCAGACTGGCCAGACAACCAAGACTGGCAGACTACCAGACTGGCTAGACAACCCAGACTGGCCAGACTACCCAGACTGGCCAGACTGCCTAGACTGGTCACACAACCCAGATTGCTAGACATCCCAGACTCCCCAGACTGGTCAGACACCCAGACAACCAAGACTGGTCAGACAAACCAGACTCCCCAGACTGGTCAGACAACCCAGACAGCCAAGACTGGTCAGACAACCCAGACTCCCCAGACTGGCCAGACCACCAGACTGCCAAGACTGGTTAGACAACCCAGACTGCCAAGACTGGTTAGACAACCCAGACTGGTCAGACAACCCAGACTACCCAGACAACCCAGACTGGCCAGACAACCCAGACTGGCCAGACTTCACAGACTGGCCAGAGGACTCCAGACGACCAGACTCTCCAGACTGGCCAGTCAACCCAGACTACTCAAACTAGCCAGACAATCCCGACTGACCAGACAACTCAGACTCCACAGACTGGCCAGACCACCCAGACAACTCAGACTACCCAGACTGGCCAGACAACCCAGACTACTCAGACTGGCCAGACCACCCAGACTACTCAGACTACCAGACTGGCCAGACAACCACACTCCCCAGACAGGCCAGACTACCCAGACTGGCCAGACAACCCACACTCCCCAGACAGGCCAGACTACCCAGACTGGCCAGACAACCCAGACTGGTCAGACAACCCAGACTACCCAGACTGGTCAGACAACCCAGACTGGTCAGACAACCAAGACTACCCAGACTGGCCAGACAACCCAGATTCCCAGACTGGTCATTCTACACAGTCTGGCCAGATAACCCAGACTACTCAGACTGGTCAGACAACCCAGACTGGCCAGACAACCCAGATTAGCCAGTTTACCCAGACTGGCCAGACAACCCAGATTGGCCAGACTACTCAGAGTGGCCAGACTCCGCACGCTGGCCAGACTAATCAGACTGGCCAAGCAAGTAAAGATATAGAGGTCAGGATCCCTCGAAGCTGAATATTTTGAATCAGAAAGAGCTAATATCGCTTTTATTTATAAACCATGCCTGATTAAAACCTTTTAAAGCCCAACGACATTAAGGATTAATATAACAATTGATACAGAAAGAAATATGTATAATGGAATTTAAATAATTTATTTTCATGAAACATTTAAAAGAATCAAGTTGATACTCACCACTATGTAATCATAGGATGAATTAGGCTGAGAGACAATAGATCGTCCAACAGGTTCTTGTTTACCCACAAACCACATGACGAAAATGGCGGTGAGCGCAACAACAGCCGCTACACGAACCAGTGTCATTTCTGTCTTATATTTGTAAAGGAGCCTACTTTCTCGAATGTAGATGGCTCTGTTCGTCTTGTAGGATATCTGAGCACATAAGTTCTCTATATTAATAAATAGACGCAGAAAGTAATGCCTTAGAACGGACAGTGGTTTCTAGATAGTTTTAAGTGCGCATTCTAGAATCATCAAGTAACGGGCCTGCTGGCTGTGTAGTAACCTATCATCATCATTATCATAAAGTGCTGTGGAAGGTGATCACGTCTCTCCACAAATTTCGATCTCCACAGTCATTTATCATTTCTGTTGTTGACCTTCTGCCAAGCCATTGTCTTAAGCTGTCTGGTATTTTTTTTCTCTTTGTTTCCTCTTTCTCTTCGTCCCTCAATTTTCCAATTTGTTACAAAATATTCTAGTTGTTCTCTTTTCATTACATGGACAAAAAATGATGATTGCTTCTTCCTAATATTGGAAATTAGCTCTCTTTTTGCTTTGGCCTCTTTCAGAACGTTTTAATTAATCTTCTTATCTAGAATAGAAAAACATCTAAAAATATTAGTCATTTTCAAGAGAATATGAAAAAATGACAAGAAAGAAATCATATTTCGCATCTTCACTAATAAGAAATATTGTGTTTTTCTTCTTCTTCTTTTACACCCATGTGGAGCATAGGTCTTCAACAAACTCTTTCAAAACACGATCCTCTTCATTTCTCCTTCTGCGTGTCTTATTCGACTAATTTTGTTATTCCCCTTTGTCTCCTCTCGTGTGGGCTCCAAAAAAGGGTCGACCGTGTAATGCGCTCCGTTAGCTTCTGCTGTCTTACCCAGCGCCAGGGCTGTGTCTTATTGTATTGTCCACTGATATTTGTCTGGTACTGGTAACGTCAGTACCCCTATTGATTTTTGTGTTGTTGGTGTTTAGAACTCGACATATTGTTAGGAAATGTGTTAGGATTATTGTAACAAAGGAGAAAATAAAATGGTTTGGCCACGTATGTTGATCATCTAGGTGGCAAAAACCTTTTTGAATGGAACTGTGAAAGGAGGAGAAGGAGAGGTAGATGGAGAAGTAGATGGAGAAGCAGATGGAAAGATAATAACAAATAATGAACTAGACTTGACTTCGTAAAGTCCTGGAATTTGACTGTAGATAGAAATCAGTCTAGATGATTTATAAAGTCTCTTATTAGTGATTCAAAGATCTAACCCCCCCCCCCCCCCTCCCCCCCCCCCCCAAAGGTTACGAGATCAGAAAGGAATGAAGAGATGAATAGAGAGTGAGGAAGGAAGGAGGGGGAAGGAGAAAGGGAAGAAATACAGAAGAAATGAAGGAGGGGAAGGAGGGAGGAAGAAAGAAAGAAAGAAGGAAGGAATGAAGGAGTGTAAGAATGGAGGAAGAAAGAAGGAAGGAAGGAATGAAGGAGTGTAAGAACGGAGGAAGAAAGAAAGAAGGAAGGAATGAAGGAGTGTAAGAATGGAGGAACGAAGAAAGAAGGAAGGAATGAAGGAGTGTAAGAATGGAGGAAGGAAGGAATGAAGGAGTGTAAGAATGGTGGAAGAAAGAAAGAAGGATGGAATAAGGGAGGGGAAGGAGGGAGGAAGAAAGAATGAAGGAAGGAATGAAGGAGTGTAAGAATGGAGGAAGGAAGAAAGAAGGAAGGAATGAAGGAGTGTAAGAATGGAGGAAGGAAGGAATGAAGGAGAGTAAGAATGGAGGAAGGAAGAAAGAAGGAAGGAATGAAGGAGTGTAAGAATGGAGGAAGGAAGGAATGAAGGAGTGTAAGAATGGTGGAAGAAAGAAAGAAGGATGGAATAAGGGAGGGGAAGGAGGGAGGAAGAAAGAATGAAGGAAGGAATGAAGGAGTGTAAGAATGGAGGAAGGAAGAAACAAGGAAGGAATGAAGGAGTGTAAGAATGGAGGAAGGAAGGAATGAAGGAGAGTAAGAATGAAGGAAGAAAGAAAGAAGGAAGGAATGAAGGAGTGTAAGAATGGAGGAAGGAAGGAAGAAATGAAGGAGTGTAAGAATGGAGGAAGGAAGTAATGAAGGAGTGTAAGAATGGAGGAAGGAAGGAATGAAGGAGTGTAAGAATGGAGGGAGGAAGGAATGAAGGAGTGTAAGAATGGAGGAAGAAAGAAAGAAGGAAGGAGTGTAAGAATGGAGGAAGAAAGAAAGAAGGAAGAATGAAGGAGTGTAAGAATGGTGGAAGAAAGAAAGAAGGATGGAATAAGGGAGGGGAAGGAGAGAGGAAGGAAGAAATGAAGGAAGGAATGAAGGACGGAATGAAGGAAGGAATGAAGAAGTGTAAGAATGGAGAAAGAAAGAAAGACAGGCAGGGCCACGGAGGGATGTAGATTGGGCTGTTAGGCGATGGAGAAAGATAACCTGATAATCGTTAATGGGATTTATTCTCAATATTACAACTCAATGACGGCTTTCTCAACCGAGGAAGTCAATCCTATTTCAAGTACATATTCAATTAAACGCTACAAAGCGGAATAAAGCAGTAAATGTGTAGAAGTTAACAAAGCAGCTTCAAATGATTACTTAGTTCAGGTTCCACTCACAACTACCTGGAATAATTGTCCCATCAAAACATCTTCTAAAATTCACCGAGTATTTTTTTTTTTTAATGGAAAACATGAACTTTCAAATAGGACAGTAAGACGAGCTGGCGTGGTTCTTTCCATAAGTTGCAGATGATGATAGAAACATACGAAAAAAGTACCCCCGTCACGCCAATGGCGTAAAGGGAATATGGTGTTAGTGACCATAAATTTTACAGACCTTCAGCACATGATTTTTGGGGTAATGTGGTCGGTATTACGCCCGTGCCGCTTCACTTTCCCAGAAAAAAAATCCGGTACCCATTAAAGGCTGGGTGAACCCGGAAGCCGTCAGTTAGGATCGAACCCTACCCTTGTCCTTTGTAGTCCAGTTCACTAACCACTGAGCTATCGCGGCTCCCTGAAAAATACAAACTTCTAATATAATGTTCTCCTCTTCTAATGATTCTTTTTCAGCATCTTCTTTTTTATTACACGGTCGTATATTATTAGATATTAATGCCTTTCTATAATCCGCTGGTGTTAAAGCTGCACATAATCTCCTCCCAATGTCCGTCTGTTTCTTTCGTTTCCTGTATAGTTCACACTACCCATGTGAATCATGGACAATAGGACAACAGACAAGAAAAAAACTGCAGTCTATAGAAATGTGGTTTTACAGAAGATTGTTGAGAATACCATGGACAGATAAGAAGAGTAATGAAAATGTTCTGAAAGAGGCCAAAGCAAAAGAGAGCTAATTTCCAATATTGAGAAGAGACAATCATCATTCTTTTGCCATATCAAGAATTTCTCAAGAAGAGAACAGCTGGAATATATTGTAACAACTGGTAAAATTGAGGGACGATGAGATAGAGGGAGGCAAAGAGAAAAAAATACCAGGCATCTTTAAAAGTATTACTTGGCAGAAGGTCAACAACAGAAATGATAAGAAACTGTCGAGATCGAAAGTTGTGAGAGAGAAATGATCACCTACCCCAGCAGGCCCGGCACATGATGATAGTTCACACAGTCACTGTGTACTTCCTCTTTCCTTGTTGCTATAAATCTCCCCCCCCCCCACTTCAATAAAGGCTTATTACTTACTTGAGGTTTGTCATAGAAGCCATCTTTAAACGCTGACCTCTATTGAGAGTTTTGTCACCTCCAGGGAGATCAAAACACTCTTTAAAAAACCGTATCCGTGTGACGTCGTGTGGTCTATTTTGTAATTTACTGTCATCAAAAGGTTGTTGGTACAACATTTGTTAGTGAACTGGTCTAGTTGGGTACAACATTTGTTAGTGAACTGGTCTAGTTGGGTACAGCATTTGTTAGTGAACTGGTCTAGTTGGGTACAACATTTGTTAGTGAACTGGTCTAGTGGGTACAACATTTGTTAGTGAACTGGTCTAGTTGGGTACAACATTTGTTAGTGAACTGGTCTAGTTGGGTACAACATTTGTTAGTGAACTGGTTTAGTTGGGTACAACATTTGTTAGTGAACTAGTCCACTTGGGTACAACATTTGTTAGTGAACTGGTCTAGTTGGGTACAGCATTTGTTAGTGAACTGGTCTAGTTGGGTACAACATTTGTTAGTGAACTGGTCTAGTTGGGTACAACATTTGTTAGTGAACTGGTCTAGTTGGGTACAACATTTGTTAGTGAACTGGTCTAGTTTGGGTACAACATTTGTTAGTGAACTGGTCTAGTTGGGTACAACATTGTTAGTGAACTGGTCTAGTTGGGTACAACATTTGTTAGTGAACTGGTCTAGTTGGGTACAGCATTTGTTAGTGAACTGGTCTAGTTGGGTACAACATTTGTTAGTGAACTGGTCTAGTTGGGTACAACATTTGTTAGTGAACTGGTCTAGTTGGGTACAACATTTGTTAGTGAACTGGTCTAGTCGGGTACAACATTTTTAGTGAACTGGTCTAGTTGGGTACAACATTTTTTAGTGAATGGTCTAGTTGGGTGCAACATTTTTTAGTGAACTGGTCTAGTTGGGTACAACATTTTTTAGTGAACTGGTCTAGTTGGGTACAACATTTTTTAGTGAACTGGTCTACTCTTTTTTCATTCCTTCGTGTCGCTACTCTAACTATACCGATCTCTATACTCCGCCGTTGCAAGATAGTAACGTTAGTGTAGATGTGCTGTAGTTTTCAGAAAAGTTATATCAGTGCTTTCCCGACACATCCGACTTCAGCACGTCAGTTTTTAGTAAGCGAATGCCTTCCCTCTCGACTCCTACTGGCTTGAACAGACTCGCTATCCTTTTTCCAGTGGCACCACTCGGAGATGGAGTAGGTTTGATCAGCTCTGTTTATCCCCGATCATGATAGCCGTTGTCACCTGTGGGTCACATTCTCAACCCTGTTTCTGGTGGGCATCTTTGTTCGACCAAGACTTAGAGGTTGGATTAACTCTCGCGATTGTCTTCTAGGTTCACCCAGCCTTAAATGGTTATCCGACGTTTTTTTCTGGGAAAGATTTAGGCCTGATCTTGCTTACTTGCGTTCGCTCGATGACTTAAGGAGTGTACCTCGTCATCATCCGCCCTAAAAAGGACTTTATGTAGGCGTGTCTGCGTTGTGTTGTGGTTTACAGTATAACTGTGATATTTGCGCCTTTCGGCCCATCGCATCCGACTTCAGCATGACATTTTTGAGTACCGGGTTGTCTTCCCTCTTCGATCCCTACTCGCTTGGCCAGACTAGACAGGTTAGTCTGTTACTAGAAGCACCACGGAGAGGTGGAGCAGGGTCTGGATGGTTCTGGTTCACCGATCCTGGCGCAAGCCATCAGCTGTGGATCGCTGACAACTTCCAGCTCTGGCATGATCTAATGTTGAAGATATCAAAAGATTGTGTGTGGGCGGCTATGAAAATATGGGCAAAAACAACATATCCTAATGATGGAGAAAGGCAAAAAATAGATACAGAAAAAAATAGAAAAATAATATAGCATGGTCCATTCATGTAACAAGAGGACAATACAAACTAGAACTTTCAGTTGAATAGGCCTTCAGCAGGGACAAACATACAACAAACACATACAAACATGTACTATTAAGGGTTAAGGCAAAGAAATGCAAATGAATGTATTAAAATGCGAAGGTGCAGTAACGTTGAATGTGAGGGAGAATTAAAAAAGAAAATAGAAAAAAATAAAAAGAAAAAAAATGGTATGGTAAAAGCTTTACGTAATTAATAGACGACACAGATTTGAGCGACGTTTCGGCTCAATAGGTATTCAGCAGGCACAAACAAACAACACACACAGAAATGTAAGTAATAAATCTAATCCTACATAGCTAACTAGTAATGAAACATCCAAAACAAAATAATCGAAACTGGTTTAAGAAATGAAATAATTTCTCCCTGTGTCGTAGACCGTGGCCGGAACGAGAAAAGGAGAGAGTCTGTGCAGGGGTACGCTGTAACACCCTGCTGGTCAAGGGTCAAACAGTGTTAAGGTTTCTAAAAAAATGTGTGCGTTGTGGGAACACTGTCTAGGTTACCAGACTATAAAGACATTGACAATATCTATAAGTATCTAAGAGGTCACATATACATGTATACATACACTCGCACAAAAGAGCGCATATATACATCTACAAACATAATTGCACATACATATACATATATACACACACACACACATATATATATTATACATATATATATATATGTAGATATACATAAATATATATATATATATAATATATATATATATATATACAGATAGATATATATACATATACATATGCATACAAGCAGTTTAATAGATTTTGAAGCTGAAACACCAGCAGAAGAATTAGATGTAAATTTAGTTGACTTCACTTTGAGTGAAATAGAGACCACCTTAAAGTGTATGACCAACAACAAGGCTGCGGGAGAGGATAAGTTAACAGCTGAGATCCTCAAGGCAATTGATAGCCATAATTTAATACATCTCCAGAAAATGTTCAACATCGTTGGAAAGCAGAGAAAACGCCTCATAAATGGAAAAAAGGAATCATTGTTAAGATTCCAAAAAAGGGCAATCTTAGAGATTGTAACAACTGGAGAGGCGTGACACTTTTGTCAGTGCCTCAGATATTCTGCAAAATCATCCTAAATAGAATAAAGGATTCAATAGATACAGTAATGCGTGAAGAACAGGCTGGGTTTAGAAAATGGAGAAGCTGCCTTGACCACATTTTTACTCTACGACTTATATTGGAGGAACACATTGAAAAGCAAAAACCGTTTGTACTTAACTTCATCGACTTCAAAAAAGCATTTGATAGTATCATAGAGATTCTTTGTGGAAAATTCTGAAGCAATGTGGCTTACCATCAAAAATCATAAATATTATTAAAGACATGTATGATGGTTACACATGTGCAGTTCGAACAGAGGAAGGACTGAGCGAATGTTCCCAATAGAAACTGGGGTTAAACAAGGATGTATTTTATCGCCCTTGTTATTTAGAATTGTTATGGACTTCATAATGAAGAAATGCTGCAATGGTAATAAATGCATGGAATGGACACAAAGTGACCATTTGGAAGACCTCGACTTTGCTGATGACATAGTTCTCATCAGCAGTCAGATAAAAACGATGCAGGAAAACACAAATGAACTATCAACAATAGTCAGCAAAATTGGGCTTGAGATCAATCATGAAAAGACTAAAGTCATGAAAAGCTTAATTCCAACAGACGACAAAATATACATGGAAAACAAACCAGTAGAAGAGATCGATCACTTCATCTATCTTGGAAGTCACATTGATCGAGAAGGGATACAAGCAAAGAAATTAGCATCAGAATAGCTAAAGCAGCAATGCCTTTCAGAAGCCTTGAAAAGTTGTGGAAATCAAAACTCATCAGCACAAACACAAAACCTAGGCTATTCAAATCAAATGTACTATCAACCCTTACGTATGCGTGTGAAAGCTGAAAAAACAACAAGAGATATACAAACAAATTTGAACGCATTCGAAAATAAATGTCTAAGGAAAATACTTGTATAGCGTGGAACAAATTCAAAACAAACGAGGAAATTAGAGAAATCGCCAATCGACCACTAATATCTTCAGTAATAAAGAAAAGACGATGGTCATACGTTGGACATGTGATGAGAAGAGATAATAACCGAAAAGTAAAGCAAGCCTTCATGTGGAAACAACAGATATTAGGAGAAAAGGGCGACCCAGAGAGACACTGAGAAGAACATTGGTGAGAGAGGCAAGAGCAGCAGGAATCGGCTTCCTCAATGAGATAGAGGTGCTTGCGCAGAACAGAGACAAATGGCGAGATTTGATAAAATATCTTTAAAAGAATTGAAAACTGCTAGAACAAAAATTCAGATAAGAGAATGAGTATCTTGGTCTACGCCCTATGGGCCGGCTACGGCTCGAAAGGTCAATGGATGGATGGATACAAGCATACCCGTACCCATACATATGAGCACATGCATGCATATGCAAATCCATACAGTGACAATCATATATGTGCATAAAAGTGCGCATAGCGCTCATTAAGGACTGTCCCACTTAAGGCTGGGTGAACGAGAAACCCGTCGATCAGAATCTAAACCGACCTCTTGTCCTTTGTAGTCCAGTTCACTAACTGAGCTATCGCGGCACCCACTTCTCAGGATATGATCTTCATCTGATAGTCTGTCATTGTGAGAACACCACTTTCCTAACTGCCAGTCAAGATGTTTATCGTTCTCAAGCAACACCGCCTATTTCAGAGATGACTGTTGTCCCTACGGGTCTTGACGAATTCAGTTAATCATCTTTAACGTCGACTTTTCTTCACCTTCCATCAAACAAAGTCTCTTTTATTTATTTTCTCCCGCGGCAGGCCAATGTAACGTTTGATTTTTGGCGAAAATATCTCCATTTATTTTGTAATTGAATTTGCTGTTCTTTTGTTTTGACATTTTCTTAACAGTTTATAGTTGTTTCTTTAGTTATCCAGGACACCCCTAATTATGTAATGTAAAGTGTACAACATTCCTTCTTTATATAATAGGAAGATATTTTATCTTCAAAGTAAAGTGTACAACATTCCTATCTTTGTATGATAGAAAGATGTTTTATAATCAAAGTAAAGTGTACAACATTCCTTCCTTGTATGATAGAAAGATCTTTATCTTCAAAAAAGTGTAAAATCTAAATTACTTTAATGCAAACTACTTTTCTTTGCTCAGTTAAAATTCTATCAATTTCTTTAGTTTAAACAGACACGTCCAATTTCTCATCCAAAAGTCACAACTATATTCCTTATTTGAAATAACGTAATTAATTCAACGGAAAGTCCATATTTCCCTTCAATGAAAATTGTTGCGTATATTTATCTCTCTCTCTCTTTTTTCTCTCGCTTCTTCCATTTCTTCTTTCTCTTTTACCGCTTCAAATGTCGAGAAAATAGAAAGTTCTTATTTATTTTTCTCTTCTACCTGCCTCAGTCACAGCCACTGCATGCTGTTGTAGAGTTTGTTTGACTTTGTTTCTACAATGCATTCCGTGCTTGCCTCGACCTCTGCTTCCATGTCCTCATTTTGATTTGTGTGTGTATGTCTTGTATGGTATGACATCACTAGACATTTACATAAGGCGGGAGGGCAAACCATTTTATTTGTTATCTTTGTATGCAATTCAAAGGTATGCATACAGCAGCATATTTCATAAACATATTCATTCAGTATTACCTTTCGTCATAGTTAATGTGAGAACCTCATTGTAAAAACTCATTAATATTTTTTACACCTCGCATTATTGTGCTATAATGTCTAGAAACTATATTGAGAATACTATAATTACTGTTAAGTATTACTACTCTTACTCATAATCAGTACCAAATCCTTACAGAAAGATTAAACTTTTATTTCACAAGATACTCCCAGCAGCTTACACACTGAACTTAGTGAGCTTTTGTGAAAGCCTTTTCCGAGATTAAGTGTGGATACCAGTTCCCTCACAGCAATGGTTTATTTAAGGCATTTCCTGAAACCACCTTCTTATAGCACTATACAATACAATCTTCATCCCAACGTTATGCTACCAATGCCAGATCCTGGACCCTAGATGCAAGAACAATAAGAAAAATAACCTCTACAGAGATGAAATATGTTAGACGAATGACAGGAAACAGTCTGAGAGATAAGATCAGAAATGAAGAATTGAGAAAAAAGCTTGGAATAATTCCCGCCACAGAATATATAAGGAAACAACAGATAAAATGGTTTGGCCACGTGGCAAGGCAGAAAGAACAAAACACAACGAGCCTTCAACAAACGTTGTGAGAACACCTGACCCAAGGGTCGACCACGAAAAAGATGGATCGATGGAATATTAGTAGCACTGGCAAACATAACAGCAGCAGAGGCGAACAGAAGAGCAAAAGACAGCAAATTATATCTCCCCTCGACGCTGAAAGGTAGATGAGGAAGGAAAGAAGTGGAAGAAAACCTTTCTTATGAGAAGTATTAACTTTACTTATAACTAATTTCAGAGTTACCAAATGTGATACCGTGTGTTACCGGGGCCTCATTATGAGGGAGTAAAGAATAGTGACACTGTGGCCTTTCAGACATTTCGTAAGAGGCGACTAAGGAGGTTGATCGATGGCTTGACAATCTGTCATTGTAAAAAGTATTGTTAAGGAAACAGAGTCATAGAGTTTAGAAGCAGTGATCTTCAGCAATATGTGCCATTTTGACACGCAAGGTTTCTGTTTTTGAGATTGTGGTTTTGCCATATGTGCCGTCTTCGGCTCGAAAGGACAACAGATAGATAGATTGTATGCAATTCAAAATTTCCATCCCTCTCTCTCTCTCTCTTATTGATTCATTCATTCTTCTGTTGCCGTTTCCACATTGACAATTCGCTACAATGAAGCGCCACTTTACTCTGTCTCTTGGCTTAATCGTGCACGTTTTCATATATCCACCTGGAACTGGGAAATTAAGCAGTAGATGGCAGGATGTACAGATGGGTCAAAGCATAATAATAATGTGCCTGACTACAACACTACAGACAAAACTATATGGTCCACCGCAAGAATTACAAAAGACAGTGACATTTATACAGGAAACGACATTGCAGATATAGACAATACTTCAGGCGAAAGAAATATAAATAAATAGATAGATAGATAGATGGATAGATAGATAGATAGACGGATGGATGGGTGGGTGGATGGGTGGATGGATGGATGGGGGTGAGGGATGGATGGATGGATGGTGTCCACTGATCACTTCTACATAATATCAGTCCACTTTAGCCTTGGTCTGCCTCTGCTGGTCTGCTTGTATCTCCCCTCCCAAGATGGCATTTAGAATGGTGTTATGTCTTTTCACATGTCAAACAATTCCGTTCTCTGTTTAGAATTTTGTTAATTAAGATGTTCTTTTTTTTTTTCATTTTCACTTGATTCAGAACTTCCTTGTTTGTCTTCTTTTCCCAATTCTCCCCATTTTCATATGGATCCACACTTCAAAGGCTTCAATTTTCTGCTCTGTTTTCTTATTAATGTCCATGTTTCTGCACCATACAGGAATGTTGAGTAAATATAAAAATTTTCCTATTCGTATTTTAGTTCTGATGTTATTTTCTTTGATGTGAGTATATTGTTCATGTTGTTAAAACCGGTTTTTGCAATTCCTATTCTTTTGTTTATTTCTGTCTTACATTTTCTACCATTTGTTATTATAATATGCCTAAGACAGCAATGTTCTTGAACTCTTGTAGCTTCTTTCCATCTACTTCTATATTTCATGTTATATTTTGTGCCTTTTCTCTGATAATAATCAGAGTTTTTTTGTCGTTATTACTATTTATTCCAATCCATTTCTTTTATTGTCTTTTTTTTTTGTTCACTAGTTGTTGTAGGTCTTCTGGACTTTCTGCCATTAATACGGTATCATCAGCATATTATGGATTATTGATTATACAGTATATCCATTGCTGTTTAGTCCTGGCATCCCCAAGATATCTTTGAAGATCTGCTCAGTGTATAAGTTAAATAGACAACCTCTTATTATATGAATCGGTGCAGAGTTCTCATTGTTGTACTTTATCAGAGCTGTTTGTTCCCAGTATAAATTACATATCAGTCTTATGTCTGATCATCCAGATGTGCAATCTCTTATAGCTTTTTTTTTTTTTTTTTTTTTTTTTTTTAAATTTGTCTCTTCGATTCACTCCTACAACCTTTCTCAAACATTTCATTTCTGTGGTGACTAACTTCTCAAACATTTCATTTATGTGGTGACTAACTTCTCGAACATCTAATTTATGTGGTGACCAACTTCTTGAACATCTCATTTATGTGGTGACTAACTTCTCGAACATCTAATTTATGTGGTGACCAACTTCTTGAACATCTCATTTATGTGGTGACTAACTTCTGAAACATCTTATTTCTATTGTGACTAAAATTCATTTCTGAAGGAAATTAAGTATCAGAAATAGAGCCGGAAAGTAAACAAAAAGATAAAATGGATGAATAATCTCAAAGATAAATCATCATCATCATGAGTGCCGTCTCCGCAACGAAGGTTGGCTACCATGGAGCGCCATTTTGCTCTATCTCTTGCTTTGATGGTGCAGGTTGTCATCGGTTGGTTTGTCCATCTTTTGATGTTACTCGTCCATGTTAATCTTGGTCTGCCTCTGCCTCTTTACCTTGTATTTTCCCCTCCAGGATCACTTTCAGTAGGCTGTTGTGTCTTTTAACATGGCCTAAGAATCGCATTTGTCTTGTTCTAATTGTGTTCAGAAGTTCTCTTTTCATTTTTAGTTGTTTTAAGACTTTGTCGTTTGTTTTCTTTTCCTTCCATCCAATTCTACCTATCTTCTATATATCCACATTTCAAAGGCTTCAATTCTCTGTTCTGTTTTCTTGTCTAATGTCCATGTTTCAGCACCATATAGGAATATGAGAAGATGTAACATTTTGCTATTCTTAGTTTTAGCTCTGGTGTTATTTGTTTTGATGTTAGTATGTCCTTCATGACATTAAAATTACTTTTTGCCATTCCTATTCTTTTGTTTATTTCAGTTGTACATTTTTCCATCACTGGTTATAGTATGTCCAAGGTAGTTCTGAACTGTCTCCAGATCTATTCCTTCAATTTTGATATTCACTTGTGGGTTTTGAGTATTTTCTTTGTTTATGATCATAGTTTAGTCTTTTTGATATTCATATCTAGTCCATATTTTTTGCTTGTCGTGTTTATTTCATTAAGTAATTGTTGTAGGTCTTTAGGATTTTCTGCTAGTAGTACGGTATCGTCAGCATATCTTAGGTTATTGATTATCTTTCCATTAATTTGTAGGCCTGGCATCTCTATGATGTTTTTAAAGATTTGCTCAGTGTATAGATTGAACAAAGATAAATACCAGGTAAATATTGGATCAAAATCAGGAAAGGCCAATAAAATAGAAGATTGAAAGAAAATAGAGAACACACAACATGTGCCGAAAGAAATTGCGTTATTAGTCAAGTTAGCATGAGAAAGAATGGAACATTAAAAAATCATTTATTGATTGTGCAGTATTAATTGGATTGTAGTTTGTGCATCCCTGTTGTTGTATTAAACATTATAGAGTGCTAGTGTTATATATTCCACCTGTGTGTTACCAAGGACTCATACAAGGGAAGTAAAGAATAGTAACACTGTGACCTTCTAGGCATGTCGTAATCGGCGAATAAAGGAGTTTGATGAAGCAGTGTTGTCTGCAATATGTGCTATTTTGGCACGCAAGTTTTCTGTTTTTAAGACTGTGGTTCTGCTCTATATGCCGTCTTCGGCTCGAAAGTACAATAGATACATAGTGTTATATATTCCCCATAATATTGTCTTTATTTTTGTGTGGATGGTGCTTCGGGACTTTCTATGAAGCGAGTATCAGAAGCTCAATCTTATAATTGCCTAATAGGCAGATGTACGTACACACAATAACAAAGCAGTCAAATTCTGGACCAAAGTTTTAAATTGCCTTCTGTAATGACAAACACGTGTATAAAATACAATTCGTGCTGTGTTTATTATGACTGTGCTGTTATGTTTCCCTTATTGTAAACACCAGCTTATGTTGCCTATCGGTCCATTGTCATTTTTTCTTTATGGGCATCCCCTTATCAAGTCAAAGTTTCTCTTTTCTTTAATTCAAAATATACAATCTTCAAACTTTGCATTTTAACATTTCTTATTTCATTCACCTCAAGCTTTTTTATATATTTTTATTCATATTGTCTTCTCTTCTCTGCTCCTCTCCGCTTCTCTCTTCTCATCTCTTCTCCTCATTTTCTGTTCTGTTCTATCTCCTCTCTTCTATTCTCTTCTGTTCTCTTCTCCTCTTTATGTTTTCTGATCTGTTCTGTTCTCCTCTCTTCTATTATCTTCTGTTTTCTTCTGTTCTGTTCTCTTCTCTCCTCACCTCAACTCTCTTCTCTTCTCTCATCTACTCTACTCTGCTCTCCTCACCTCTCTTCTCTGCTCTCCTCACCTCTCTTCTCTTCTCTCATCTTGTCTTTCTCTCCTCTGCTCTCTTCTTCTCTTCTCTCCTCTCTTCCCTTCTCTTCTCTCTTCACTCCTCTACTCTTCTTTCCTCTCCTCTCTTCACTCCTCTACTCTTCTTTCCTCTCCGCTCTTCTCTTATCTACTCTTCTCTCCTCTCCTCTACTTTCTTCTCTATCCTCTTCTCTCCTCTCTTCTTCTTTCCTTTCCCCTCCCCTCCTCTCCTCTTTTCTCTCCTCTCCTTTACTCTTCTCTTCTCTCTTTGTTACAGAGTCGACTTGTAATGTTCTTGTTAATCTTTATCTTCTTTAATGGTCACAGCACATCACTGAGTTAACATGTAAGATAATGACAGAGTCTTTCTTGTTACAAACAATGATAATCAAGTTATTGAATTATTCGCCTGGCACACGTGATCTATAGTTCTGGATGCAATTATTAAATTAATGTTCATTAATTTAGGAATATTTCTGAGGCAAGTCGCCGTATATTTATGAAGATATTCCAGCATCCATGTCATACAATTTATTCAGCACGGTCTACTTACACTTGTGAGAATTTATGAACACACACAACTTGAATTAATCTTTCACTGTCTTTCAAAGCTACTTCACACCTATAATTATAACTTGATGATTCTTAACTGACTTGGCTAACTCAAGACTTCTACTCTTAACTTTCTCACTGTTCTGACTCTAACTGTTTCTAAACTGCTTAACTGCTTCTTGTCTAAATGTTTCTACTTCATCCTGAACTGCTAGCCTAACTGCTTCTAAACTTCTGACTGACTTCTGGTTCGCTCTGTCCTAACTTGTTGACTGACCTAGTCTACATTCTAACTTCTGTTCTGCTCCTCTGGCTTAACTTTCTGACTTAACTTCTCAAACTGTTGTGCAGGACTTTAAGTACCCAACAACACTCTTCTACCTGCAAGATAGTGACAATAAGATCATCGCAAATTGAAAGATAGTGACCAATAAGATCATCGCAAATTGACCACTCGCAACGTGATCTGGTCACCTGAGCTTGTTGCTTGCTCACTATCTGTGACTCACACCTGAACTTCCCCAAATTTGGCGACAAACACCCTGTTTCCCCGAATCTCTATGACCTATTTGGAATAACATTACCTCATGACACTGACCTCTCCTGGTAGCTAATTACCTGGCAGAGTAACACCATGAGTTCAGTGCATGGTATCATGTGATGATCACTTACAATAACAACTAACTTGCATGGACAATCGTGGAGATTTGACAATACGTCACGAGGTCGATGCGTGATGGTCACCTCACAACAACTGGGCGTGTGGAGATTCATGGAAAATCCCCCTCAACTATTATGTCTAGGTCAAGTCATGACCCTCTCTACTTCGGTGGGTGTCTACTACCCCTACCTGAACTATTTCTCAACTTAACTTGTTATTCTGCAACGCACATATCTCCGGAAACCACGGATGACACTGACAGTGAGTTACCTAGAGAAGATAACTTTCCGGCTCCCCGGGCATATTCAAGAAGTAATAAGGAGCAACTAATTGTGGAAGGATCCAGCTCACTGGCATCATCGGAGGGGGAGGATATTGAACCACAAGCCTCTTTTCAGAACACTCGATTAGCTAGTAGAAGAAGAGCAGAGCAAAATAAGAAAAGACTGAGGAGGATGAGAAGACATTCCTCGAATGAAAGTGACATGCCTATCCCAGAACACAGACAACGGATAGAGGAAAAAGAAGCCAGACTGGCTCAAGAAGATAGAGAAGAGTCTGTCACACAGAGCGAAGAACAAGTCCGATGTAGTGGAACAGATCAAAGGTTAAGATTAAGGAGGACAAGAAGGCACTCGTCCGATGACCTGAACACCAGCAGGGAATGCAAACTACGAGTAGTGGAGAGGCAAACCCCATCTGATCAAGAGTGTAGAAAAGTCTCAGTCACATCAACGGAAGAAGAAGAATTGGAAGATCATGAAATGGAGATACAAGTTTCATCAGAGAAGTATGAGACAAGTGAGTTGGGTGACCGAGGCAATAAACGACCTTATGGATTGTCTTCAGATGAGACTCCATGTCATAAAAGAAGAGGTTAAGCGAAGCATAGAAGATGGCTGGATGAGTCGATAGACTGACAGTTAGAAGATGTAATTCAATAAGAAATAGGTGGAACTTGTATAAGACTAAACGGGTCTTACGCTTCAATAAGATAAATTAATATTATATACACTGTGTACACAGGATATGATTTATAAATAGATATGGGGAAGTAGTGTCAAGAGAATATAGAAGACAAGAGACCTGAGGAAATAGAGAAATTACCTCAGATGAACTAGGAGTTAAAAGAGTTACCAATGAGTAACATATGGTAACTAGCTGTGAGTTGGTCAGAGGTTTTGAACTTGCGAAGTTGGATAATAGTCCAAGGAACAACTGACCAATATAAGTGTGTAGCAAGGAGATGAGAGTGTTATTGAAATGTAGAAGTTGTTGAAGAATAAGATGTGAGAAACAAGGTGATAACCTGTGTTTGAGTGAGACCTAAAGAATTAGGTGATAAATGTGATACTAGGAGAAGTAACAAGAAGAAAAATAAGTCTGGAAGAGACTCATGTGAAACATGTAACAAGAGTGATAACTCATAGAAAGGTTAGATGAAGGAATTAAAGAGTGACTTACAAGAAGTCATGAGAGATGAGAGAATTATTGAGATTTAGAAGTCATAAGGATATGAAAATAATAGAGGCCTAATGAGAACCTGAGAAGTTGATGCGATATATATATATATATATATATATATATATTCTTTTGTCGAATGACAAAGTTTGTACAGATATTACGAGGATACGTACACAGAAATAGAGCATTATGACGAATAGAGAGAGATGGAACTTGAAAGATAGTTTCCAGAAATTATTGAGACTAGATAGTAGTCCTGTGTGAATACAAGAGATTAAGCAGATTATTCTGAGTCAAATGAATGACTAGCAGATATTGTCAAGTGGACTGTATCCAGATAATTCTGATATTGAGAGTAGAGAGTAGATACTAAAAGAGAGTATCATGAAGAAATTGAGTTTTAAAATGAGGCTCAGAGAAGGTATGTTGTAAATAAAGATAAGGCTTAAATATGTATGTATCTATCTGTGTTGCTCAAACTAAGTGTTGTTTGTGATCTGTGGTCTCCGGAGATATGTGCGTTGTCTAAGTATTGTCAATATATGTTCTATGTCAATTGAGCGGATATGTTCTAAAGCATAAAGACTTGTAATAATAATGCATGATAATAACTGTTGTACATGGTTTTTTTTATAAGTTTATTTTTAGATAAGACTCAAGACTACACAGATGAACAAATAGAGGCATACTATGAAGACCTAATTAAAGTTATGAAGCAAGTGAAATCTTCAGACATCTTGATTGTAATGGGTGACATGAATGCTAAAGTAGGAAAAGGTAGATATAAGACACTTATAGGAAGTCATGGTTTAGGAAAAAGAAATGACAGAGGAGAAAGATTAATACAATTCTGTGAAGAAAACAGGCTGATAATATATAACACCTACTTTGAGCAAGAGAAAAGGAAACTATACACATGGAAAAGCCCTGGAGATAGGAAGAGGAATCAAATAGATTACATAATGATAAAAGAAAGGTTCCGTAACAGCGTAAAGAAAGCCAAAACCTACCCAGGAGCAGATATTAATTCTGATCACAATCCTGTAATGATTAAAATGAAAATCAAACTAAAGAGAAACAAGCAAAAATCTAATTCATCAACAAATCCAGTAGATATAACAGCTTTAAATCAAAAAGATATTAAAAGATACCTATACAATACAAGTAAAGAATACATACCAGAAGCTGCTAGAGGAAGGAATTGAACAATACAGAAGAGAAAATCCTGATGAAAAGTAACAACCAAATGGCAATGCATAAAGAAAAGCATACAAAAAGCCTGCGACACCTTACCCAAAAGAGAAAAGAACAAAAAAACAAAAATGGATAACTAACACCATCTTAGTAAAAATGGAAGAAAGGAGATAAGCGAAGAACACTGCCCAATACAATAAAATAGATAATGAAATACGCAAAATGTGCAAAAGGCAAAAGAAGACTGGCTCAGCCAAAAATGTATAGAAATAGAAACTATGGAAAGCAAACAAGACCTAAGAGGAATGCACACAGAAATAAAGAGAATGACTAATAAAAATAAAAAAGCCACAGAAGGTGGATGCATTGCAGACAAAAAAAGGAAAAATGCTAACAGAAAATAAGGATATCATAGATAGATGGCAGGAATATATAACAGAACTATTTCATGATCAAAGGGACAAGAAACCAGTTATAAAATGTACATCAGGCTATAAAATCTTAAAATCTGAGGTGCAAAAAGCTATAAAAACAATGAAAAGGGGAAAAGCAGCAGGACCTGAAAGCGTACAGATAGAGATGATACAGGCACTTGAAGATTTTGGCATTGAAGTGGTTACAGACATATGCAACGACATATACCACACAGGATACATACCAAATGAACTAAAAACATCAACTTTCATTGCATTGCCTAAAAAGAATGGTGCAGTTGAATGCAGTGACTTTAGAACAATAAGCCTAATGAGCCATGTTACAAAAATCTTGCTAAAAGTTATACAAGGAAGGATTCAGAATAAAATCAATACTGAATTAGATGAGCAGCAATTTAGATTTAGGAAAAATAGCGGGACAAAAGAAGCCATATTCTGCATGAGAACATTAATCGAAAAATACACAGAAGTAAACAAACCAATATATGCCTGCTTCATAGACTACACCAAAGCTTTTGACAGAGTACACCACAAACAACTTATAGAATGCCTAAAAGAGATACATCTAGATGACATGGATATACGACTAATATGCAATCTATACTGGGAGCAGACAGCAATAATAAAATATAACAAAGAGTTCTCTACACCCATTGATATAAAAAGAGGAGTAAGACAAGGATGCATCCTATCACCAAGCTTGTTCAATCTATACACTGAGCAAATCTTAAAAAACTTCATAGAGATGCCAGGCCTACAAATTAATGGAAAGATAATCAATAACCTAAGATATGCTGACGATACTGTACTGCTAGCAGAAAATCCTAAAGACCTACAACAATTACTTAATGAAATAAACATGACAAGCAAAGAATATGGACTAGATATGAATATCAAAAAGACTAAAACTATGATCATAAACAAAGAAAATACTCAAAACCCACAAGTGGATATCAAAATTGAAGGAATAGACCTTGAGACAGTTCAGAACTATAACTACCTTGGACATACTATAACCAGTGATGGAAAATGTACAACTGAAATAAACAAAAGAATAGGAATGGCAAAAAGTAATTTTAATGTCATGAAGGACATACTAACATCAAAACAAATAACACCAGAGCTAAAACTAAGAATAGCAAAATGTTACATCTTCTCAATATTCCTATATGGTACTGAAACATGGACATTAGACAAGAAAACAGAACAGAGAATTGAAGCCTTTGAAATGTGGATATATAGAAGAATAGATAGAATTGGATGGAAGGAAAAGAAAACAAACGATGAAGTCTTAAAACAACTAAAAATGAAAAGAGAACTTCTGAACACAATTAGAACAAGACAAATGTGATTCTTGGGCCATGTTAAAAGACACAACAGCCTACTGAAAGTAATGCTGGAGGGGAAAATACAAGGTAAAAGAGGCAGAGGCAGACCAAAATTAACATGGACGAGTAACATCAAAAGATGGACAAATCAACCGATGACAACCTGCACCATCAAAGCAAGAGATAGAGCAGAATGGCGCTCCATGGTAGCCAACCTTCGTTGCGGAGACGGCACTCAATGATGATGATGATTTTTAGATATTGGATACTGGGATCACAGATGCCAGCTGACAGAGGTTCTGCTGATGCCTGTAATGTAGCTCTCCTCAAGAAGCTGGCAATCAGTCATCAGAAGATAAATAAGGCAACCCAAAAAGCAAGGAGAAAATTGGCTATTCTAAGAAAGCTGTGTGGAACTACGTGGGGTGCGAGTGGGAAAATACTCAGTAAAGTTTACCAACAGAGTATACGCCCACATTTAGAATATGGATCATCTGCATGGTGTTCAGCATCAAACACCACACTTCAAGAACTGGATAAAGTACAAAACCAGGCACTTAGGGTCATCACAGGAGCAATGAAATCAACACCAATATTAGAGATGGAGAAATTGTGGAGGATACCAGCACTGAGAGAACGGAGGGACACAAAGGTGCTGATACAGGCAGAAAAATTTGCTTGCATGCCGAGACATCCAATGAAGGACCGATTCCAAAATCTTGCATTGGGACGACTTAAGAGAAGCAGTTTTATCCACCAAGCCAAGCGTATTAGTAGACAAACACCAGACATGCCAAGAGCTGTTAACCCCCTACTGCCCATACCAGAACAGACTCCCTGGACAGAGGAATCTGGATTATCAGTTCAAATACGGACAGAAGTGAAAGGAATAGTTGATAAAGAGGAACAGAATAGTCTACAGCGAAAAACAATAACTCTCAGTTTCCTGGATGAAGAATACCCACAAGACCTATGGATTCGTGTGTATACAGATGGATCAGCACAGAATGCAGTAAAAAATGGGGGAGCAGGTGCATATATAGAATACCCAAATAACACTAGGGATATGAATAAAATAGCAACAGGGAAATATTGTCACAATTATGATGCAGAAATACAAGCAATAAAGTTAGCAATAGAAAAACTGCTGAACATTAATCTTAGCCCGCAGCCTGTAGTGTTTTTGACAGATGCAAGATCAGTACTCCAGGCACTACAATCCAGAAAATTACCACATCTGCAGACCTTATTGACTGAACTCTGCAAGCACCACAGGGTTGCCCTGCAGTGGATCCCATCTCACTGTGGAATACCAGGAAATGAGAAAGCAGATCAGTTGGCAAAGGAAGGTTCAACAGGCACACAACTAGATACACCTGTTACATACCATCATAAGAAACAGATAATCAAATCAATCAGAGGACCACAAGCCCCAAATCAGGATGCCTTTTATAATATGAATAGATATGAACAAGTTATCATTATACGTCTCAGAACAGGACACAATCGACTCCATAGTCACATGTATACAAAATTCAAGATCGGCACCTCAACTACTTGTACATGTGGACAGGCGCCCCAGACTGCTGAACACATACTTCAAGACTGCACTGAATATAGTAGACTGAGGAAAATCCATTGGCCCATAGATACAACACTACAGACAAAACTATATGGGCCACTGCAAGAATTACAAAAGACAGTAACATTTATACAGGAAACGACATTGCAGATATAGACAATGCTTCAGGCGAACGAAAGATAGATAGATAGTCATCAGAAGTAGTTAGAATGCTCAAGAAGGCTTGAATTTTTTTATTATCAGGGGACACAACTGTATATACATAGATAGATTGTCTCCCCTGTATATTTTGGTAAATTTTAACAGAATTTTAATAACTTTGTGTTCAGGAAAATTTTCTTGTTCAGTGCCCTGTCTCCAAGATTTTTCTCTAAATTTGTTATTAATATCTTACAGCTATTAGTTAGAATTTGTTTACAGTCCATGTCTCTTTAATATCTATATAATCAACTATTAGATGAATACTTCTACTTGCGAAGGACCCTTCAACTGTTGAAAGAACAAAACAATGAAGTTTATTATGTGTTATAAAATATCAAAATATAAATTATCAGCACTTGATGAACTCTATTCTGGCCTCAGTTTCTGGAATAAATGGAAATTATTATTATTTAATTTCCCTGTGGAATAAAAAAAAACAATTTAACTTTGTAGTATAATATCAGTAATCAATATATATTAAATTATAATTTTATGTAGCCTTCATTCAATATGTAAATATACCTATTTTTAAAAAATACAACCAGCATAGTTAAAAAAATGGTTTACACATAATACTTGCTGGTATGTCACATCACCAATAATAGTATTTAAAAAATAATTATTTAACCAAAATACACAACAACTTAATTAACTATTTAATACATTAATATTTAACTACTTAATAAATTAATTACTTAACTACTTAATTAAATTAATAACCAACTACTTAATAAATTAATTACTTAATAAACAAATTAATTAATTACTCAATAAATTCTAATTAATTAATTATTGTTTCTCAGCTGTGCTGACGATCAGTCTCCTTGCCTTCTAATTCTAATGTTAATATAAATATGTCTTACTTAACAACACTCGCGAATGGCCATTATATCGTAACACTTTACTAACACTGTTTTGTTATTGATTCAGTTTCTCTAAATAGACAATACTACACCACTTGAATTTTGTTAAAACACCAATTTCTTCAATCAAAGTGACACATGGGATTTTCAACTCAACACATATCTGACAATTTCAAATGTGTCGGGAGTTATCTGACGATGACGATATTCTGTTGAGAGTTATGCCTCTTCCTGAATAACTTTCAAAATAAACAAACTGTGATGGGTCACAGGTCAGAGGTCGGACTCATTGAATGAAATGAAACTTGAAACTATGATTTGTTGTAAACTTGACAAAATTATGTTTGACTGGACTCCGACAGGTAACTGAACTTTTGACATGAAGGGCAGGTATTCTTGATTTATAAACATGACAATTTTCCCATTGATGGTCAGTTGTATCTATCTATCTATTGACCTTTCGAGCCGTAACCGGCCCATAGGGCGTAGACCAAGATACACCTTCTCCTATATGGATTTTTTGTTCTAGCAGTTTTCTTTTAAAGATATTTTATCAAATCTCGCCATCTGTCTCTGTTCTGTGCAAGCAGTTCTATCTCATTGAGGGAGCCGACTCCTGCTGCTCTTGCCTCTCTCATCAATGTTCTTCTCAGTGTCTCCCTGGGTCTTCCTCTTTTTCTTTTACCTGTTGTTTCCCATATGAGGGCTTGCTTTGCTATTCGGTTATTATCTCTTCTTATCACATGTCCAACGTATGACCATCGTCTTTTCTTTATTACTGAAGATATTAGTGGTTGATTGGCGATTTCTCTAATTTCCTCATTTGTTTTGAATTCGTTCCATGCTATACCAAGTATTTTCCTTAGACATTTATTTTCGAATGCGTTCAACTTTGTTTCTATATCTCTTGTTGTTTTCCAGCTTTCACACGCATACGTAAGGGTTGATAGTACATTTGATTTGAATAGCCTAAGTTTTGTGTTTGTGCTGATAAGTTTTGATTTCCACAACTTAGTCAGTTGTATGTTGACTAAAAAATTCTAATGCCGCTCTTGTCTTGACACAGGTACATTTAGACTCGTAACAGCGTAATTTGACTTTTTGACCTGAAGGACAGGTACTCTTGATTGGTAAAATGATAATCTCAGCTGGCAGGAGTGCAACACAGGTAGAATTGTGGTCGTGTTGAACTTTTGACCCGGTACACGGTGATTTCCAGGTTGAAAACGGTGTCACTCTTATTTGATTTCTCTCCGCGACAAACCCAGGTTTCGTGCTGAGTCAATGGACCAAATCTTTTATTAAATGTAATTGACTTTCACACGAAGTCTCTCTTCTTCTTCTACCTTTTAGCTCCCAGTGGAGCATAGGTCTTCAACAAAAACTTTCCAAGTCGTTCTGCTTTTTGCAATTCTTTTAAGATCATTCTATGTCTTCCCCATCATCTTCATCTCTGCTTCGATCTGTCTTCTCCAAGAATTCCTTGGTCTTCCTCTTTGTCTTTTCCCCTGGGGATTCCAAAAAAGGGCCTGTTGTGTAATACTCCGTAGTGTGTGTCCTATCCATCGCCATCGTCTTCGCTGTATCTCTTTATCCACTGGTATTTGACCGGTACATTTCCATAATTCCACGTTAGTGACTTTGTCCTGCCATTTCCATCCCTTTATTCTGCGCAAGCATCCATTAATGAAAGTCTGTACCTTCGTGATTGTCAATTTTGTCTCTCTTGTTACACAATTATATTCAGTTTATTGATCATCAAACATTATTCATCAAACATTATTCATCAAACATTATTCATCAACATTGCTCACCAACTTACGAACTTGTAAGTCTACTTACTGCTTGTGAGAATTTATGAACACACACAACTTGAATTAATCTTTCACTGTCTTTCAAAGTTACTTCACACCTATAATTATAACTTGATGATTCTTAACTGACTTGGCTAACTCAAGACTTATACTCTTAACTTTCTCACTGTTCTTACTCTTAACTGTTTCTAAACTGCTTAACTGCGTCTTGTTTAAATGTTTCTACTTCATCCTGAACTGCTAGCCTAACTGCTTCTACTTCTAAACTTCTGACTGACTTCTGGTTCGCTCTGTCCTAACTTGTGTTTTATTTTGCAGTAACCGAACCTGTTCTCAAATAAAGAGTTTTATATAACAGTAACCGAACCTGTTCTCAAATAAGAGTTTTATATAACAGTAACCGAATCTGTTCTCAAATAAACGTTTTATTTAGCAGTAACTGAACCTGTCGTTGAATAATGCCTGTTGTTGAAAAACAATATTAACCATTAATGAAGTAAAATAAACGGTTCCCTCTGAATGCTAAGACGTCTAACAGAGCTAAGCATCGCCAGCGAATCATAGCTGACTGTATAAGTCAGGATTGGAAAACAAATGTGTGTGGTTGGATGGTTGGATGGGTGAATAGATAGATAGATAGATAGATAGATAGATAGATGGATGGATGGATGGATGGATGGATGGATGGATGGATGGATGGATGGATGGATGGATGGATGGATGGATGGATGGATGGATGGATGGATGGATCGATCGATCGATCGATCGATCGACTAGTGGATGGGTAGGTGGGCTGGTGGGTGGGTAGCCGGGTGGATAGACGGATGGATGAATATACGGGTGGATAGATTGACTGGCAGATAGATTGACTGGCAGATAGATTGTCTAGCAGATAGATTGTCTGGCAGATAGATTGACTGGAGGATAAGTTGACTGGCAGATAGATTGTCTGGCAGATAGATTGACTGGAGGATAAGTTGACTGGCAGATATATTGTCTGGCAGATAGATTGACTGGAGGATAAGTTGACTGGCAGATAGATTGTCTGGCAGATAGATTGACTGGCAGATAGATTGTCTGGCAGATATATTGACTGGAGGATAAGTTGACTGGCGGATAGATTGTCTGGCAGATAGATTGTCTGGCAGATAGATTGTCTGGCGGATAGATTGACTGGCAGATAGATTGTCTGGCAGATAGATTGTCTGGCAGATAGATTGACTGGAGGATAAGTTTACTGGCAGATAGATTGTCTGGCAGATAGATTGACTGGAGGAGGATAAGTTGACTGGCAGATAGATTGACTGGCAGATAGATTGACTGGCAGATAGATTGTCTGGCAGATAGATTGACTGGATGATAAGTTGACTGGCAGATAGATTGTCTGGCAGATAGATTAACTGGCAGATAGATTGTCTGGCAGATAGATTGACTGGAGGATAAGTTGACTGGCGGATAGATTGTCTGGCAGATAGATTTCCTGCTGTATAGATTGACTGGAGGATAAGTTGACTGGCGGATAGATTGACATACGGATAGACAGATTGACTGATTAGATAGATTGATTAGATAGACTGATTGATATATCAATAGATTTATTTTCAGGGGCTGGTAGACAAATTCGTGTTGTTCTGCAATAAAATAATCCATTACACCTGGGACTAAATCTTTGACCTTTGTGGACAGTTGAGTGCAGTCAATAGTAGAACCTACCTTTAGTAATAGTGTCCTTACTGACGATTGTATGGGATATGACCATCACGAGTTTTTAAACGACACAATAAATGTCGTCTCTTGTGTAACATCTACAAACTCTCACCTTATGACCTTCTAATATTTTATAGTTGAAATGTTGCTTCATATATTATTTTATAGTTGAAATGTTGCTTCATATATTATTTTATAGTTGAAATGTTGCTTCATATATTATTTTATAGTTGAAATGTTGCTTCATATTATTTTGTATTATCATCATCAGCATGTGCCATATCGGTTCGCATAGTCGATCACGTCCTTACAGAAGAAAAAAACATTTATAGGATAACAATTCATTACCGTATCCCATACTAGTGGAGTAGACGATCATGTCTTCGCACAATCTTCTATCCACCGTGCATTGTATCAGTCCTATTGTTGACTGTTTGCCATACCATAGCACAAAGCTATCTAGTATGTTCTCTCTCTGTCGTCCGTGATCTCTCTTTCCCTATATTTTGCCAGTTGTAACCAAGTGTTCCTACTTTCCTCTTCTCATCTTGTGCTCCAAAAATATTGATGTTTTTCTTTCTGATGTTTCGTATGTAGTCCCTTTTTGTGTTGGCCTCTTTGAGAGTGAGAATTGTTATTTGGTTATGGAAGGCCCCGGCATCACTGCAAACGAATTAAAATCCATAATTGCTCAACCGTCCGTGCCAGTGGAATCATCCGAATTAATATCTCATCTCCCAAACAAAGAAAGGTAACTGTAGTCCCCATCGTAGCAGTCTCAGCACACGCCAAAAGACATAAAGGCGAAACCGCACAGAATGTAAACACAGCCAACTATTCCCTGTCATACGATAGCATCATTCATCGTAAACAATTGGAATATCGAAACATGATCATAACGGATGAGACACACAGCTCACGGTGTGCACAGAGCACTTAACTCAGGAGCTCCTGCAACAAGCCGGACTTGGAATATGAGGAAACTGCAACAAGGAACACCTTTCATGTATAACCATCAATTGTTCCCGCCGTCTATCCACCATATACCATGGAAATTCACGTCCTCTTGAAAAAGATGATCGTCATATTAAAAAAAAAAAATGTATAGCGCTTGATGATGTTAGGCCATCGTTATTGACTCCAATTCCGAAAATATAGACACACAGTTAGTTGTCAGATTATCCCCGTCGCTATTCAAACGACGGACCGTAAGATTAGCGTACGGCCGGTCTAGGGATATACGATGAACCATTACGATGACGTAGCACACAACAATGTCGTACACGCAACAATTTCGCGCCCTTTAGATTTATGATTACTCTAGTAAATGCAGACTACGACGAACTAAACACGGTGCAAATTCCCTAAAGAGATAAAGCAGCTCACATTAATGAGTAACATGTAAATAACTTGCGTCAATCAAATTCCAACAACAGTCATGAACAGCACCAATGTGACGTAAAGCGCAGATGAAATGTTGCTTCAAATCTTATTTTTTTACAGTTGCAATGTTGCTTCAAATCTTAATTTTTTACAGTTGCAATGTTGCTTCAAATCTTAATTTTTTACAGTTCATATGTTGCTTCAAATCTTATTTTGTACAGTTGAAATGTTGCTTCAAATCTTATTTTGTACAGTTGAAATGTTGCTTCAAATCTTATTTTTTTACAGTTGATAATGTTGTTTCAAATCTTATTTTTTTACAGTTGAAATGTTGCTTCAAATCTTATTTTTTACAGTTGAAATGTTGCTTCAAATCTTATTTTTTTACAGTTGAAATGTTGCTTCAAATCTTATTTTTTTAACAGTTGAAATGTTGCTTCAAATCTTATTTTTTACAGTTGAAATGTTGCTTAAAATCTTATTTTTTATAGTTGAAATGTTGCTTCAAATCTTATTTTTTATAGTTGAAATGTTGCTTCAAATCTTATTTTTTACAGTTGAAATGTTGCTTCAAATCTTATTTTTTTACAGTTCAGATGTTGTTTCAAATCTTATTTTTTACAGTTGAAATGTTGCTTCAAATCTTATTTTTTACAGTTGAAATGTTGCTTCAAATCTTATTTTTTTACAGTTGAAATGTTGCTTCAAATCTTATTTTTTTAACAGTTGAAATGTTGCTTCAAATCTTATTTTTTACAGTTGAAATGTTGCTTAAAATCTTATTTTTTATAGTTGAAATGTTGCTTCGAATCTTATTTTTTATAGTTGAAATGTTCATTCAAATCTTATTTTATAGTTGAAATGTTGCTTCAAATCATATTTTATCGTTTATATGTTGTCCTATATCGCCCGTTCCGAGAGAGGTCAAAGCATAAAGAGAACTAATTTCCTATATTAGGAAGAAACAATCATCATTTTTTGACCATGTAATGAGAAGAGAACAACTGGAATATATTGTAACAACTTGGAAAATTGAGGGACGAAGAGATAGAAGGAAGCAAAGAGAAAAAATAACAGACAGCTTAAGAGAATGGCTTGGCAGAAGGTCAACAACAGAAATGATAAATAGCTGTCGAGATCGAAAGTTGTGGAGAGACATGATCGCCTACGCCGGTAGGTCCGGTACTTGATGATGATGACGATGATATCACCTGACTCATATTTTGCGTCTTATATTTATCTAAGTGTTTTTCTTAAACTCTCAGATAGCTGTAGCATTATGTGCAAATTATTGTACCCACTGATCTCCTATTGACTCTCTCCAACGTATCGGGCTGTCAAAAATAACGTATCTGGCTCACAGATAACAAAAGATCACCCTTAATCGCACGTTCATATTGTACTTTGAAAATATGACACTTTTGCCAAACAATACATTTGACACTTATTACGAATATTTTCAAAACACCCCGTATTAACCTACTTTAAAAACATTAATTTCAACCCAGGAGATAATTTTTTATCAATCATCATCATCATCATCATCATCATCATCATCATCATCATCAAATACCGGGCCTAGTGGCGTAGGTGATCATGTCTCTCCTTTTTGATCATATCTTTTATCAATAAATTCATCAAATGTAAAAATCACTTTAATTAACCTAATTTTAAGAACAAATTATAATTAACTTTGGGGTTATTTTCTAGATCTTAAGTTAAACAATGGATGTGAATCATGGACAAATGGACAGCAGACAAGATAATGGTTGGAGGTTGTAGAAATGTGGTTTTTGAGTTATTTGCGGGTCATCATCATTGCACTCCGAACATGTCCATAGGTGATCAGATCCCCTCCCCAGCAATTCCCCAGTGTCCAGCGACTGACGACTCCAGTTCTATGTTGGTTGATAAGTCTTCTTACACGGTCACTAAGTTTCTCATTTCTGGCTGTGCCCATCTTAACTCCCATTTCCATCATCCGAAGAAGTGATGTGCATCTGTGTTTGTCGAAGTTCTGTGCTCTTCCCACATCTCGGAGGGCATTGATGATGTCCGCCCGATCCATTGGTTGCCCGTCCTCAACGACAGCGCAGCTGGCCAACCTGTCTGCTCTTTCATTTCCCCGTAATATTCCAGCTGGAATATATTGTGACAACTGGTAAAAGTGAGAGACGAAGAGATAGAGGGAAGCAAAGAGAGAAGATACTAGATAGTGTAAGTGAATAGCTTGCCAGAAGGTCAACAACAGAAATGATAAATAACTGTCGAGATGGAGAATTGTGGAGCGAGATGATCACCGACGCCACCAGGCACGGTGCTTGATGATGATAATGACGTTAAACAAAAGTAAATGTTTCAAGAACTTCATTTAATATAAATGAATTTATTCAAGGAATAAAGAAATCAAAACAAGAAGCATTTACAAATTTTACCCTTTTAACAAATTAGATTATAAAAGGAGCAACGTTCCAGTTAATTGAGATAATCATGATCATGTACCGTTCCTGCTGGCGTAGGTGATCATATCTCTACACAACTTTCGATCTCGACAGTTATTTATCATTTCTATTGTTGACCTTCTGCCAAGCCATTCTCTTAAGCTGTCATTTATCTTTTGTCTTTGCTTCCCTCTGTCTCTTCGACCCTCAATTTTCCCAGACGTTACAATATATTCCAGTTGTTCTCTTCTCATTATATGGCCAAATAATGATTGTTTCTTCCTAATATTGGAAATTAGCTCTCATTTTGGTTTGGCCTCTTTCAGAACGTTTTCATTACTCTTCTTAGCTGTCCATGGTATTCTCAACATTCTTCTGTAAAGCCACATTACTACAGACTCCATTGATTTTCTTGTCTGTTATCCATGATTCACATCCATACGTTCAGACTGGCTCTACATAACATTTAAGAACTCTTTTTCTTGTTGCCATTGTCAAAAATGGATTGCATAGTATCTTCCTCATTTTCTTGGAAAGTTGCTTTTGCCTGAACCATTCTGCATCTCACCTCTTTTGTAAATCTTCCGTCTGAGGTTAACAAAGTTCCCAAACATTTAAATTAATATATCTGTTTTAATATTGTTCCACTTGTCTTTATTTGAGATAACAATCAATGAAAGATATATAATATATAGATAGAAGTGCTAAATAATTTCATAACAGAAATGTTCTTCACGAACTCCACTATGCTCTTATGATTATTATATTGCAGATAGGGATCTGAATATCACGTTTCTGTATATAGTAGTAGATGGTTTTATGGAATAACATTAGTTTCAGTTTCATCCATCCATCCATCCATCCATCCATCCATCCATCCATCCATCCATCCATCCATCCATCCATCCATCCATCCATCCATCCATCCATCCATCCTTCCTTCCTTTCTTCCACGCAACCTCCTTCTGCGTCTTTCCTTCATTTTTCCCTCCGTCCTTCCTTCCTTCTTTCCTTCCTACACATTATAAATTGGTTGCAACTTTCGGCCACGAATCAAATCTGCAGCCTTTTCTCCTATCATGATCGTTGCAGCGTTGGTATTTGCGGAAACAATAAAAGGCATGATAGACGCGTCAGCGACTCGTAAACCTTCAATACCACGAACCCTTAGTTGAGGGTCAACTACAGCCGACGAGTCGTTGGTCTGACCCATCTTACAGGTTCCTACATGGTGATAGACAGTGGTTGGTCTTGATTTGAATATACACGACCAATGCTCGTTAGAACCAACTTTAAACTGGTTGCAGATCCTCACAGGGTAAGTGTCCACCGGCTTGGCTGCCACGCTAGAAAGTGCATTGGTACCAATAAGTTTATGAACGATTTCAATACCTCTCAACATCGTGTCAACGTCGTCCTTGTTCTGGTAGTAATTAGGAACTATAAGGGGGTGGTCAAACGGATCAGAGCTTCTTAGTTTGATCGTGCCTCTACTTGCAGGACGCATTACGCAAACGACAAATACAAGACTATTAGTCACATTGTCTCGGTATACATAGTCTTTTATCAGATCTGGGTCTGTGTTTAGTATTTCCAAATATTGGGTGCCGACTTTAAATCCATGTGACGGAATAATAATTTGAATATCTGGCCAGTCTTGATCTTTAGTTCTTTTTGTGGTTGAAGTAAACATAACTAGTTCACTGCCAAGCATGGACATCGGTCCAGTTTTGAATAATTGATACTCAAGAAGGTTCAAAGCTTCTTTAAAACTTGATGGTTCTTCATTATCTCTATTTGTAAGGTCTAGTGGGATCTCGACGTATGTGTGATCGTGAAGATTCTCCCCAACTGGAAGATCTACTATGACTGGAATGTTTAGCTCTTCCAGTTGTTTCTTTGGCCCAATTCCCGACAGCATTAAAATTTGAGGAGTGTCTATAGAACCCGCTGACAGAATCACTTCTTTTCTTGCCTGAACGAATATTTTCTTGCCCTTACTTATCAGCTCAACGCCTTCTACTTTGTTTTTGTTGATCCTTACTCTTTGTACATGAGAGTTAAGAGCTATGTTAAGGTTTGGTCGCTCCAGAAACGGTCTGAGAAAAGCTTGCGATGTGCTTGATCTCTCGCCATTGTAAATAGTCTCCTGTATATGAAAGATGCCCTCCATGTTTTTCCCGTTATAGTCTTCTTTATAAGTGTAGCCTAATTCCTGGAAACCGGCAATGATTTTCGAGGAAATGAAGCTTTCGGCCTTAATTCTAGTAACCCCCAGAAGACCGTCACTGCCGTGGTAAACTGACTTTTCCAACTCTGGGCTATTCGTTCTCTCTGATCTCTTAAAATAAGGTAGGACATGGTTGTAGTTCCAGGTCGGATCTCCGGTGTAAGCTGCCCAGTGATCAAAGTCATTTCTTGACCCTCGGACATAAAGCATAAAGTTGATACTGCTACTCCCCCAAGTATTCGCCCTCGTGGCCACTTTGATTGTCCATTCTTCATGCCAGTGTAAGTAGCCTTGTCAGGTTCTGAAAAAAAAAATATAAAAAGATTTTGTGTTCGTGGTTGCCAAAATGGTTGCCAAATGTGTTATTTACTTTAAATGTTTGCCCAAGAAGCTCATTATCACAAGATCTGAAAGTAGTAAACGAGTAGTAGCTTGTATGTTGCTTTAAAACCAGTTAAACAAACTAAACCATACTTTATCTCCTTGTAGTGACTGACTAACCAGTCTTGCTGGTTCAGAGAAAAGAGATCAATATGGAAGGCAATCCGGTACCCGAAAATGCTATGGTGCATTTGGTTTGGTCACCTGGTCAGAATGAATCCTCACCAATCACCATCAAAGGGCATTCTTCTCGAGAATACATGGAAAAAGACCAAGAGGAAGACCCAGAAGAAGATGGATAGATGCAGTGATAGAGACATGTAACAACAAAGGAAAATCACTAATTCAGACAGTTCGAGCAGCTCAAAAACGACAAATGATATAAACCACGACACATTTCAGGTATCAGTGAAAAGAGAAAAGTAGAAGAAGTAGAAAAGTTGGATGTACTGGACCATAGTGTTTGATGTAACCCGCAGTGAAAAATATCTACACCGATGATTGTCCTCCTTGAAAGTGATCACTGAAGAGAGCTAGTCATAGGATTTCGAAGGAAAAGATGAAATAGGAATTTATGTCCAATTCTATGTTAATAATTATATAACGTAACAATAGACGAAAGACAGCTAAAACAAGTGGAGGAATTTAATTATAATCAACAGACAATTAAGATTATTTACAGTCAAAGAATTATTGTGACAGATGATAATTCACAAGCAGTAGAAATAGACTCAAGATGGATCAGAGCTAGTCAAATCATCGGACAACTGTCATCACTTTGGTGGTGCAACAAAGAAATAATACTAGAAGTATAACGAGTATAGGAGAATACAACACAAACTTTATTCCAACTGTGCGCTACCAATGCTACATCTGGACTCTAGACTCACTAATAATAAGAAAAATAGCTACTACAGAGATGACATTTGTTACTCGAATAAACAGCCGAGAGATAAGATCAGAAATGAAGAACTTTAGAAAAATGAATCCATCATAGAATTCATAAAGAAACAACAGATAAAATGTTTTGACCACGTGATAAGAGAGATTAATTAATCTAAAAGTACACAGAAGTAAACAAATCAATCTATGCCTGCTTCATAGACTACACCAAAGCTTTTGATAGAGTACACCACAAACAACTTATAGAATGTCTAAAAGAGATAAATATAGATAACATGGACATACGACTAATATGTAATCTATACTGGGAGCAAACAGCAATAATAAATATAACAAAGAGAACTCTACACCCGTTGATATAAAAAGATGAGTAAGACAAGGATGCATCCTTTCACCAAGCTTGTTCAATCTATACACTGAGCAAATCTTTAAAAACATCAGAGAGATGCCAGGCCTACAAATTAATGGAAAGATAACCAATAACCTAAGATATGCTGATGATACTGTACTATTAGCAGAAAATCATAAAGATCTACAATTACTTAATTAAATAAACATGATAAGCAAAAATTATGGACTAAATATGAATATCAAAAAGACTAAAACTATGATCATAAACAAAGAGAATACTCAAAACCCACAAATGGATATAAAAATTGAAGGAATAGATCTGGAGACAGTTCAGAACTACCTTGGACATACTATAACCAGTGATGGAAAAATGTACAACTGAAATAAACAAAAGAATAGGAATGGCAAAAAGTAATTTTAATGTCATGAAGAACATACTAACATAAAAACAAATAACACCAGGACTAAATCGAAGAATAGCAAAATGTTACATCTTCTCAATATTCCTATATGGTGCAGAAATATGGACATTAGAAAAGAAAACAGTACAGAGAATTGAAGCCTTTGAAATGTGGATATATAGAAGAATAGGTAGAATTGGATGGAAGGAAAAGAAAACAAACGATGAAGTCTTACAATAACTAATAATGAAAAGAGAACTACTAAACACAATTCAAACAAGACAAAAGCGATTTTTGGGCCATGTTAAAAGACACAATAGCCTACTAAAAGTAATTGTGGTGGGGAAAATACAAGGTAAAAGATGCAGAGGCAGACCAAGACTAACATGGACGAGTAACATCAAAAGATGGACAAATCAGCCTATGAAAACCTGCACCATCAAAGCTAGAGACAGAGCAGAATGGTGCTCCATGGTAGCCAACCTTCGTTGCGGAGAAGGTTCTCGATGATGATGATGATGATGATGATGATAAGAGAGATCAACACACAATACAACGAGCCTTCAATAAACGTTACAAGAACACCAGACTCAAGGGCCGACTACGAAAAGATTGATGAAATATTAGAGACACTGGGAAACATAACAGTAGAAACCAACAGAAGAGCAAATGACTGACTGCAAACTGCAAACTTCCACGCTGAAATGCAAGTGAGAAAGAACAAAAATAAAGAAGCACGTAATAATAATAATAAATATGCTGCTATTTATTTTAAATTGAGTTATTGAGTTATTTGCGTGTCATCATCATTGCACTCCGAACATATTTTAAATAAAAGCCATAAATATCAGCATCATCATCATCATCGAGTGCCATCTCCGCAACGAAGATCGGCTACCATGGAGCGCCATTCTGTTCTGTCTCTTGCTTTGATAGTGCAGCTTGTCATATGCTGACTTGTCCATCTTTTGATGTTACTCGTCCATGTTAGTCTTGGTCTACCTCTGCCTCTTTTACCTTGTATTTTCCTCTCCAAGATTACTTTTAGTAGGTTCTTGTGTCTTTTAACATGCCCTAAAAATCTTATTTATCTTGTTTCAATTGTATTTAGTAGTTCTTGTTTCATTTTCAGTTGTTTTAAGACTCCATCGTTTGTTCTCTTTTCTTTCCATCCAATTCTACCTATTTATCTATATATCCACATTTTAAAGGCTTCAATTTTCTGTTCTCTTCGGTTATTTGGTTATGGAAGGTAAACGGTATCACTGCAAAGGAATTAAAATCTATAATTGCTCAACCGCACGCGCCAGCATAATAATCCGAATTAATATCTCATCTCCCAAACAAAGAAAGGTGGCTGTAGCCCCCATCATAGCAGTCTCAGCAAACGCTAAAAGACATAAGGCGAAACCGCACAGAAAGTGAACACAGCCAAATTTTCCCTGCCATACGATATCATCATTCATCGTAAATAATTGGAATATAGAAGCATGATCAAAATGGATGAGACACACAGCTCACGGTGTGCACAGAACACTTAGCTCAGTATCTCCTGCTACAAGCCGGACTTGGAAGATGAGAGAACTGGAACAAGGAACACTTTTCATGCATAACCTTCAACTTTTCCCACCGCTGATCCACCATATACCGGAAGTTCACGTCCTCTTGAAAATGATGATCGTCATATTTTTTTTTCTTTTCTCTTTTCTTGTCTAATGTCCATGTTTCTGCACCATATTTATAATCAAATAAAAATGAAGCACTCATAGCGAAGTGGCTAATTCTCTTTAATGGCCTTGAACCGAGTTCGATTCCAAACATTTTTTTGTCAAATTTATTTTCAGACCGCAACGGTTGATGATCATTAAGCATTGGAAGATTATTTCCAGGATTTTCTCATGAAAAAAAGACGGCATGACATGATTTTGACTACATGGTTTGTTGACAGTTTTATGAGAAACCACTTTCCTGTATGTTATAAAAATATTTGTACCGTTTTTCTCAATGTCACGAACCGTTATTATAATGTTTCAAGTATCTCCTTGTTAGTCAAATAGGAATATATATATATATATATATATATATATATATATATATATATATATATATATATATGCAAACCGAATACATCATCATCAAGTGGCAATGTTTCATTGTAATCTCTTTCCATATTTTGTCTTTAAGGAGAAATGAAAAAAATATAGTACTAATTGCATGGTTAACGCTTTAATGTAATTAATGGACGACTCAAATTTGAACGACGTTTCTGTTCAATAGGCCTTGAACTAGAACAAACAAACATGCAGATATGTAAGTAAATAAAATTAGTCCTGCGCTTAGCTAACTAATAATGAAGTGTCTTTCAAACTTGTGTCGTCCATCAATTACGGACAGCTGTAATCGTATCATTTTTTTCAATTTTTTTTCCCTTTCTTCTTCACATTCAGCTTTACTGCAGCTTCGCATTTGTATGCATTTATTTGCCTTTCTTTGTCTGGGCCCCTCTTTTTCTTTAACCAGTTCTTCTTATATATTGCGTGACTCACGTTAGCTCACTGGTTAGTGAACTGGATTAGAAAGGACAAGAGGTTGGGTTCAATCCTGATCAACGACTTCCGGGTTCACCCAGCCTTAAATGGGTACCTGATGCTTTTTCTAGGAAAGTAAAGCGGCACGGGCGTAATACCCACCACATTACTAAAAAAAATAATGTGCCGAAGGTCTATAATAATTATGGTCACTAACACCATATTCCCTATACGTCACTTGACGTGACGGGGCTCTTTACTTAACTTTGTACTTACTTAAAAGTCTCCTTATTGATCTCTTTTAGTAAGACGTTACTAAATTGTAAAACATCTTCTCTCGTTGTCTTGCTTTATCTTAATCTCCACTTAATCTTTCCTACAGTCCATACTATTTCCAATCTTTTCTCTTCTTATCACTTGTCCACAACGAGATAAACTGTTTTCTTTTCTTTTGAATGAGTTCAACCTCTTTTTTGTGTATTCTGGCTTCCACTATCTCTTCACTGCTCTTTTAGCTGTCCCCTCTTCTTAATGTTATTCAATAAAACAAATCTTTGTTATCTTCAAGCACCTTCTTTTTTGTTTCTTTATCGTGGATGATTAACTTCTATTTGCTTTTTAAGGATTGGCTCCAAATACAGGTTGTTCAAGAAGTGACATTTTATATTAAATTGGTTATTTTAAAATTTTAAACACACACAACATTTTTTTTTGCTAGTATCTGTATTCATATCTTTCATGATACGTTCTGCATCTTTCCTTCTTACTTCATTTTGAATTCTTTCCTGTATCACTTCAAGTCTTAAAAAAACTAAAAATGAAAAGAGAACTACAAAATACAATGCAAACAAGAGAAATGAGATGGAGCATGTGAAAAGACACAGCAGTCTGCTAAAAGTAATGTTGGAATGGAAAATACAAGGTAAAAGAGGTAGAGGCAGACCACGACACACGTGGACAAGTAACATCAAAATATGGACAAGTCAGCCTACGACAACCTGCACCATGAAAGCAAGAGACAGAGCAGAATAGCGTTCCATGTTAGCCAACCTTCGATGCGGAGACTGCACTCAATCATGATGATGATGATGGTGATGATACCGTATCCAACTTATTGTTCTAAAGGCATTGCACTCAACAACACCGGTCTTCTTGGCAAGGTATTAATACTGATGTTTTAAGTTCATTCGGTATATGTCCTGTTTTGTGTGTATTATTGCACATGTCTGCGATTTATTTCTACGCCAAAATCTCCTGCTTTTATTATCTCAAACTGCGTATTGTCTGGCTCGACAGCTTTACAATTCTGCCTTATTTGATTGCTTTCTCTGCTTCCGATTCTCTGATTTTATATCCTAACAAGCAATTTATGCTTGGCATATTTCCCTTTCATCTTCAATCAGTGTCTGAATGTTTTCCTGTCATTTATTGATTATATTTGTATTGTTTGTTAACATTTCTCCTGTTATATTTACAATACAACCTCCATCTGTGACTTTTTTTGTTTGTTAGCAATTTGTTTTATTATTTCTGAGTGCATCCTTTTTAAATCGCGTTTCTTCTCCATGGTTTATTTAAGCAAACATCTTTGATGAGCCAGACATCTTTCCAATGTCTGCAGTTATTGCGAATTTTGTTATCTGTAGTTGCAGTTGGTCAAAGGCCCCGGTATCACTGCAAACGAATTAAAATCCATAATTGCTCAACTGCCCGTACCAGTGGAATCATCCGAATTAAAACTCATCTTATTGAAGGATCCAAACAAAAACGCTGCAGTCCCCATCTCAGAAGTTTTCATTTCTGTATCTACTTTGGTGTATTGGCTAGTGTTCTTTCTCTGTCATCTGTGTTTCATTTTTGTTTTCAAATACCTTCAGTCATCCTTTTTTATTTTCTCTTATTTTTTTTAAAACAAGATGTTTTCTTATTGTATTCTTTTCTCAGATGTGTTGTTATTTCTTTGCAACTTTTTCATAAGAACTTTCCATCTATACTACAGCGGTGGACAGTGAGCGTGAACTGGAAGAGCCCAGACATGTGATCGAACTTTTAAGTTTGACCTTTAACCTGATAATATGCGACGTAAACATTGTTGCAATTTCGTTATCATCATCAAGTGTCTTCTCCGCAACGAAGGTTGGCTACCATGGATCGCCATTCTACTCTGTTTCTTGCTTTGATGGTGCAGGTTGTCATAGATTGACTTGTCCATCTTTTGATGTTACTCGTCCATGTTAGTCTTAGTCTGCATCTGCCTCTTTTACCTTGTATTTTCCCTTCCAATATTACTTTTAGTAGGCTGTTGTGTCTTTTAACATGCCCCAAAAATTCCATTTGTCTTGTCTTAATTGTAATTAGTAGTTCTCTTTTTATTTTCAGTTGTTTTAAAACTTCATTGTTTGTTTTATTTTCTTTCCATCCAATTCTACATATTCTTCTATAAATTCACATTTCAAAGGCTTCAATTTTCTGTTCTTTTCTTGTCTAATGTCCATGTTTCTGCACCATACAGGAATACTGAGAAGATGTAACATTTTGCCATTCTTATTTTCAGCCCTGCTGATATTTGTTGCAATTTGCTCTGCGTAATACAGTTCCTTCAATTATTACCCTAATTTAACATAATTATAATTACATCATACTATCTTAGTTATCTGCATTATAATTAATGGAAAAACATGGTTTTACTTTCAATATTATTATATTACAGGTTTGTTCAGGTTTGTTGTATATAAAGACGCAACTAGGTAATTCTTACAGTCAGCACTTTATATATTATCCTCCCTATCGGCACTACTTCTACATATTTCAATAAAAGGATAGAAAGTAATTTGATTTGTCGCTCTTATGTTGCCATGGAAACGGGGAGGTAATTGCTGAAATGTTCAACCTAGTTCTCTTGCACATTGCAAAGTCGATATATGCCGTTGTACGGTTGTAGTAGGTTTGACCTCCATAGACGGTAAAGTCTATTTATTAGTAACGCTTTGAGTGATTTGAACTATATCACGGCTATACTAGGGGATGCCGTTGCTGGTTGTACAATGACATTTTAACTCATTGAGCTGGAATGTGATTGTGTTATGTATTCTGATAAAATATTAAAGAAGTCATGAGCTCCGTTGCCTCATCTGAGTAGCCGCCGCTGATGTATTATTCTTTCTTCTAACAGCTTCCTCTCTCTATTTTTGTTCTTCTTTTATATATATATATATATATATATATATATATATATATATATATATATATATATAATATTTCTTTCCATAGCACATGTTTATGACATAAAAGTACCTGTGAAATAGTTAATGACCACATCCGTGTCAAAAACCTGAATTTTGGAAGTCAACTATGACTGACGGGGGCTATTATTGCCTATATTCAAAAACATAACGTTTTCTTCTACCTTTCAGCTCCCTGTGGAGCATAGGTCTTCAACAAACACTTTCCAAGTCGTTCTGTTTCTTACTAATCTTTTAAGATCACTACATGTCTTCCCCATCATTTTCATCTCTGCTTCCATCTGTCTTCTCCAAGAATTCCTTGGTCTTCCTCTTTGTCTTTTCCCCTGGGGATTCTAAAAAAGGGCCTGTTGTGTAATACTCTCACTTGGCTTCCGCAGTATGTGTCCTATCCAGCGCCACCGTCTTCGCTGTTTCTCTTTATCCACTGGTATTTGACTGGTACATTTCCATAATTCTATGTTAGTGATTGTGTCCTGTCATTTCCATCCTTTTGTTCTGCGTTAGCATCCATTAATGAAAGTCTGTATCTTCATGATTGTCAGTTTCTTTGTTCTCCATGTTTCAGAGCCATATAATAGGACTGACTTGACTGGCAGTTGAAAATTTTTATTTTTGTATTTAACCTAATTTATTTGGACTTCCATATGTTTCCCAGTGCAACAAAAGCTCATCTTGCTTTTGATATCCTTATTTTATTATCATTTTCTGTTCCTTCCTCTTTATCTATATTACTACCAAGATATATGTAAGATTGTACGTCTAGTAGAGGTATATCTCCTAATTTTATTTGGTTATTGCCAACTGCCTTAATTCTCATAATTTTGGTCTTATCTTTATTAATTTTCAGTCCTAGCTGTAGTGATCTTGCATCAAGTACACTGATTTTATCCTGTATCTATTGATGGCTGTGTGATAGGCGAGCTATGTCATCAGCAAAGTCTAAATCATCAAGTTGCTTGGTCAGTGACCAATGGATTCCATTTTTTTTGTTTTTAGTTATTTTCATAATCCAATCTATAAACATAACGTAAATCGTTATAATTCTTTATCTTTTTTTTCTGTTCTAATTTTTTGCATAATTTAAAATTACCTGTAAAATAGTTAGTGACCACATCCGGGTCAAGAACCTGAATTAATGGCGCTAAACGTGGAGTTGATATTCGGGTGTTTCCGGAATCGTCACCTCCGGCTTCCACAAGCAGAACAGTGACGTCAGGGTCCTCGCTGAGCCTGCTAGTAACCACTGCCCCGGCAGAGCCAGCTCCCACTGTTGTTGACACACAATGATACAGACATATACATGTATGTGTGTGAATATAGAAACATTAATGTGATCATCGTTACACATATATTAATTAGCTTTTTAAACAATGGGAGTTGGCCTCAAATACAGAGAAAGAAATTATAAGAACACTAACTATTGACCATTAATAGAACAGTGACAATATTACATTTACTGTTATAAATATTCTATAGATGTAATATAATATTAAAACAGGTAAATGAATTTAAATATTTGGGAACTTTGTTAACCTCAGACGGAATATGTACTAAAGAGGTGAGATGCAGATCGGCTCAGGCAAAAGCAGCTTTCCAAAAAATGAGGAAAATACTATGCAATCCTTTTTTGACAATAGAAACAAGAAAAAGAGTTCTTAAATGTTACGTAGAGCTAGTCTTAACATATGGATGTGAGTCATGGACAATAGGACAACGGACAAGAAAATCACTGGAGTCTGTAGAAATGTGGTTTTACAGAAGAATGTGTTGAGAATACCATGGACAGCTAAGAAGAGTAATTAAGAGGTTCTGAAAAAGGTCAAAGCAAAAAGAGAGCTAATTTCCAATATTAGGAAGAGACAATCATCATATTTTGGCCATGTAATGAGAAGAGAACAACTTGAATATATTGTAACAACTGGAAAAATTGTTGGACGAAGTGATAAAGGGAAGCAAAGAGAAAAAAAATAACAGATAGCTTAAGAGAATGGCTTGGCAGAAGGTCAACAACAGAAATGATAAATAGCAGCCGAGATCGAAAGTTGTGGAGAGACATGGTCACCTACGCCACTAGGCCCGGTACTTGATGATGATGATGAGAGATATAATCAAATTCTTTTCCTTCCTGGAATGTCCATTGTCTTTATGGGTAAAAAAAAAAAGTAAAGAGCCCCCGTCACGCCCAGTGGCGTATAGGGAATATGGTGTTAGTGACCATAAATTTTACAGACCTTCAGCACATGATTTTTGGGGTAATGTGGTCGGTATTACTCTCGTGCCGCTTTACTTTCCCATAAAAATCCGGTACCCATTTAAGGCTGGGTGAACCTGGAAGCTGTCGGTTGGGATCGTAACCCACCTCTTGTTCTTTGTAGTCCAGTTCACTAACCACTGAGCTATCGCGGCCCTCTGTTTTTATGTGTATTATATACATACAATCAACAAAAAATGTTCTCGGATAAATGAACAATTAAATATTCTTCATCGTGTTTTCTTTTTTGTCCTTGTTCCTGTTTATTATACTATCTCATCTTTTTCAGTTTATATTCTTATTTCACTTCTTTTCTTTATTTTTTCCCCTTTCATTTCGTCTTCTTTTTTCATATAGTATCCTTCTTGTTAGTGTTCTTCTCCTTGTCCTTATTGTCCTTGTTCTTCTCTTTCTTAATATATTTTCCATTTTACTTCTTCATCATCACATCACCTTTCTTTATCTGCCGCCTTTATTATCGTTTTCTTTCTTTCTTTCTTTTTTTCACTTTGTTATTTTCTTTCAATTTTCCTAGTCATCTTCTTACGCCTTACTTCTTCATCTTCCTCAAATCCTTCCCGCGTTAATGGAGGAAAAACAAATCAAATGATCGATACATCTAGTTATGTGTGTGTGAGTGCGTGCGCGTTTGTGTGTATGTACGTGTAATTGTGTCTAATATAAAGTATTACATGAACCATATTGCCCATTGTCGCTGTACATTTAGGTCAAAATATGTGGACTCAAGGACGTAAATAGATTCGTAACATGTTAACACTTTTTCCTCCTGAATTATTGTCTGCTTAGACAAAATTACACGATTTTATTTTGTCAAATGTCTAAAATGTTATGTTTCATCATCTTCTTTTATCTTCATTTCTACTACGTGGCTCTTGTCAGTCGACAACTTACATTTCCTATTGGATGCACTTGTTGAACCTCACTTAATGTTTGAATTACCGGACCACGGTTCCTGTCTCATAGTCCACGTTCATATCTCAAAGTCATGGTTCATATCTCAAAGTCATGGCTCATATCTCAAAGTCATGGTTCATATCTGAAAGTCATGGCTCATATCTCAAAGTCATGGTTCATATCTCATAGTCGAGGTTCATATCTCAAAGTCATGGTTCATATCTCAAAGTCATGGTTCATATATCAAAGTCATGGTTCATATCTCAAAGTCATGGCTCATATCTCAAAGTCATGGTTCATATATCAAAGTCATGGCTCATATCTCAAAGTCATGGTTCATATCTCAAAGTCATGGCTCATATCTCAAAGTCATGGTTCATATCTCATAGTCGAGGTTCAAATCTCAAAGTCATGGTTCATATCTCATAGTCGAGGTTCATATCTCATAGTCGAGGTTCATATCTTAAAGTCATGGCTCATATCTCAACGTCATGGTTCATATCTCAAAGTCATGGTTCATATCTCAAAATCATGGTTCATATCTCAAAGTTATGGCTCATATCTCAAAGTCATGGTTCATATATCAAAGTCATGGTTCATATCTCAAAGTCATTGCTCATATCTCAAAGTCATGGTTCATATATCAAAGTCATGGTTCATATCTCAAAGTCATGGCTCATATCTCAAAGTCATGGTTCATATCTCATAGTCGAGGTTCATATCTTAAAGTCATGGCTCATATCTCAAAGTGATGGTTCATATCTCAAAGTCATGGTTCATATCTCAAAATCATGGTTCATATCTCATAGTCGAGGTTCATATCTCATAGTCGAGGTTCATATCTTAAAGTCATGGCTCATATCTCAAAGTTATGGCTCATATCTCAAAGTCATGGTTCACATCTCAAAGTCATGGCTCATATCTCAAAGTCATGGCTCATATCTCAAAGTCATGGCTCATATCTCAAAGTCATGGCTCATATCTCAAAGTCATGGTTCATATCTCAAAGTCGTGGCTCATATCTCAAAGTCGTGGTTCATATCTCAATGTCATGGTTCGTATTTCAAAGTCATAGATCATATCTCACTGCAATGGTTCTTATCTCGGAACAAGCTGACTCCTCAGAAATAGCTTTTTACACAGACAGATTCGTCTTGTTTGAGGGACTAAAATCACTCGTCACTGCATGGGCTGTAAAAAGTAAAAAAAGTAAAGAGCCCCGTCACACCAAGTGGCGTATAGGGAATATGGTGTTAGTGACCATACATTTTACAGACCTTCAGCACATGATTTTTGGGGGTAATGTGATCGGTATTACGCCCGCGCCGCTTTACTTTCCCAGAAAAAAAATCTGGTACCTATATAAGGCTGGGTGAACCCAGAAGCCGTCGATTGTGATCGTACTCTACCCCATGTCCTTTGTAGTCCAGTCCACTAACCACTGAGCTATCACGGCTCCCTACATGTTCTGTGTTGCTCAGTAAATCGTAATGAACGTCTAGAGGTATGATACGTAAACCATAACTGACAGAGATAATAATCCTCCTATATAGGGGTGGATCGTGAATAGAGTACCCAGAGTGGCCAAGGGAATATGTATCATAGAGGTATTGGCCCTGTTGAAATCGAATATATAAATATGTCTTGCTTCTCAGTAAATCAACACACAAAGCAATAATGCTCAGTTATTGTTTATTTCTTGTTAGGATCATCATCACAACACACCATGGGGAATTCATAGGTGTTCCTGGGGAGGGATGGTTGGTGGCAAGACGCCGGCCTCGAGACAGAGAGGTTGTGGTTTCACGTCCCGGCTGCGCCAGTTAGGATTTTTATTTATGATTTCTCTCTGCGGCAACCACCCCTGGTCCCAGCAGCGAGGCCCGGCTTGAAACGTCAATTTATCATGGACGGAAAATTATATAAGTACCTCCGAAGACGGAGTTATCTGCCTGTGCGGCGAGGGACCCCTGTGCACACAGCTGCCATGGAAAAACAGATTAACACGCAAAATTCAGTTCATATAATCTTTATCCCAACGTTGTTCTACCAATGCCAGTCCTAGACCCTAGATGCAAGAACAATAAAATAAAATAACCTCTAAAGAGATGAAATGTGTTAGCGAACGACAGGAAACAGTCTGAGAGATAAGATCAGAAATGAAGAAAAAAAAGCTAGGAATAGCTCCCGCCATAGATTATATAAGAAAAACGACAGATAAAATGGTATGGCCACAGCAGAAAGATCAAAACACAACACAACGAGCCTTCAGCAAAAGTTGTGAGAACACCAGACCCAATGGTCGACTACAAAAAAGATTGGACGATGGAATATTTGAAGCACTAGGAAACATAACAGCAGCAGAAGCGAACAGAAGAGCAAAAGACCGTAAATTATATCTCCCCTCGACGCTGAAAGGCAGATGAGGAAGGAAAGAAGAATAATTCAGTTCCTAATCTCTAGAGACTTCGTCAGAGCTGGCAAATGCAAAAAAAAAAAAAAAAAAAAGAAAAGAAAAAACAATACGTGCTCCGATATCCCTCTCGAGAAAATCCGAGGAAAATCCTGGTCCATGTGCACGAACTCCGTAGTACGGGCAGGAATCCCCTGTCTGGAGACATTTTTTACTGATACTGTGACCGCGCAGCGGCCATATTTATGGCCTACTCTTTTCCGTTTCATCCACCAAGAGATATTTAACGTGCGCGAGTACACACTTGACCTCCTGCTCATTGCCGTTATCCGAGAGGGCTAAACATCGGATCTCAATTAGCGAACCAATTAGCGCCTAATCGCAAATTGCATGCAGAAAACACGGCGTTGTATTTATCTATTTAAAGTAATTATTTAAAATAGTGAGGATTATACTCACCAACTATGTAATCATAAGATGCGTTAGGCTGAGACACAAACGAACGTCCAACATGTTCTTGTTTACCCACAAACCACCTGACGTATAGGGCGATGAGCACAACAACAGCCGCCACACGAACTAGTGTCATTGTGGTCTTTTATCTGTAATGATTACGTACTGTAACGAGTTTAGATGACTTTGCAGACTTTCAAAACAACAAAGCATGTACGTTATAGTACTGTGTTTATAAAGGCATGTATGATGTAATGCCATAGTACGAACTGTGGTCCGTTGATAGTTATAATATCCCAATTAAAAAAATACAAAACTTTCATCATCATCAAGTACCGAGCCTAGTGGCGTAGGTGATCATGTCTCTCCACAATTTTCGATCTCGGCAGCTATTTATCATTTCTGTTGTTGACCTTCTGCCAAGCCATTCTCTTAAGCTGTCTGTTATTTTTTCTCTTTGCTTCCCTCTATCTCTTCGTCCCTCAATTTTCCCAGTTGTTACAATATATTCAAGTTGTTCTCTTCTCATTACATGGCCAAAAAATGATGATTGTTTCTTCCTACCATTGGAAATTAGCTCTCTTTTTGCTTTGACTTCTCTCAGAACCTCTTCATTACTCTTCTTAGCTGTCCATGGTACTCTCAACATTCTTCTGTAAAACCACATTTCTACAGATTCCAGTGATTTTCTTGTCTCTTGTCCTATTGTCCATGACTCGCATCCATATGTTAAGACTGGCTCTACGTAACATTTAAGAACTATTTTTCTTGTTACTATTGTCAAAAATGGATTGCATAGTATTTTCCTCATTATAAAAAACTTTAGTCACAAAATATTGGTCAGTTTTGAAGAGAACATGGTAAAAGTAAAGAAAGAATGTATATCTCTATACTTGATGATTATGGTATATATTGTGGCAGAGCCTATATTTAACAAGAAAATTAAACTTGGCATAATGGTGGGAAATGTGAGAATTATTGTGGCAGAGCCTATATTTAACAAGAAAATTACACTTGGCATAATGGTGGGAAATGTGAGAATTATTGTGGCAGAGCCTATATTTAACAAGAAAATTACACTTGGCATAATGGTGGGAAATGTGAGAATTATTGTGGCAGAGCCTATATTTAACAAGAAAATTACACTTGGCATAATGGTGGGAAATGTGAGAATTATTGTGGCAGAGCCTATATTTAACAAGAAAATTACACTTGGCATAATGGTGGGAAATGTGAGAATTATTGTGGCAGAGCCTATATTTAACAAGAAAATTACACTTGGCATAATGGTGGGAAATGTGAGAATTATTGTAAAGGGACATAAAAAATCGATTGCTTACGATGAATGATGATATTGTACAATGAAAGACAGTTGAGCTGCTTTCACTTTCGGTGCCGCTTGGCCTTCTGTCATTTGACGTGTACTGTAGCTGCTATGATGGGGATTGCAGCTGTCTTTCTTTGTTTGGATCAGTCAATGGGATGAGTTTTAATTCGGATGATTCCACTGGCACGGGCGGTTGAGCAATTATGGATTTTAATTCGTTTGTAGTGATACCGGGGCCTTCGATTAAACATAACCATATAACGATATATGGTGTGGTCACGTGTCTCGATAGTGTGACCTGGCAAGGACCATTCTGGTTGGAACAGTGAAAAGAGAAGGAAGGAGAGGACGACAAAGAAAGAGACGGGAAGATAACATCATGAAAGGGACAGGCTTCGACTTCGCAGATTCCCAGATTTATTTTAGATGGAGATCAAAGGCAAAGTTTGTAAAGTTAGTAGTGTCCCTGCGACTCACCAGAGTGACGGGATGGGGAATTAAGAAAGGAATGATTGAATGGAGGGTGGGAGGAAGAAAGCTAGAATAAAAGGAAAAAAATGAAGCAAAGGACAGGTAGGTAAAAGGGAAAGGAAGAAAGTAAGGAGGGACTGAAGATGTGTAGGGAATACATTATGGATGGGAAGGTACATTATTATAGGTTAAAAAAAAAAAAAAGTAAAGTGGCCCGTCACGCCAAGTGGCATATAGGGAATATGGTGTTAGTGACCCGTCACGCCAAGTGGCATATAGGGAATATGGTGTTAGTGACCCGTCACGCCAAGTGGCATATAGGGAATATGGTGTTAGTGACCCGTCACGCCAAGTGGCATATAGGGAATATGGTGTTAGTGACCATAAATTTTAGAGACAGATAAGAAGAGTAATGAAACCGTTCTGAAAGAGGTCAACACTAAAAGAGAGTTAATTTCCAATATTAGGAAGAAACAATCATCATTTTTTACCCATGTAATGAGAAGAAAACAACTGGAATGTATTGTAACAACTGGGAAAATTGAGGGACGAAGAGATAGAGGGAAGCAACGAGAAAAAATACCAGACAGCTTAAGAGACTGGCTTGGCAGAAGGTCAACAACATAAATTATAAATAACTGTCGAGATCGAAAATTATGGAGAGACACGACCACCTACGCAGCAGGCCTGGTACTTGATAATGTTGATATTTTTTTTCTATTTGACTTCTTGACCAACGCAAAAAGGGAGCTATTATTAATTTTTTACATCTCATATTTGTAAACGATCACTTCACAATAGCATTACGAGCCAGATGTTTTATCCATTGATAGCAAATTGACTCTCTCCAGCATATCCAGTTGTCAAACATAACTATGTGATTAAGATAGCGAAATAGCACAATCGACCTATTATTATCGCGCGTTCATAATCAGCTTTAAAAACATGACACTTATGCTAAAAAAATATACATGGCACTTATAGCGAAACACAAGCGTAAACTGAGCAATGAGATGTATAAGAAGAGCTGAAGAAGTGTCAGGAAAGACACACAACGAAATGAGAATAAAAGGAAAAGTTTAGACATTGAACTGATCTTGCACTTTATGCAGACAACAATTGAAATGGTTTGCCAACTTCCAAAGTAAGAATGTCTACAATTGTCTTACCATTCAAGGCTTACACAAAGCTAATAAGTGGTTACAGACTACAAGAAAGACACAGAAATAGATGACAGGGTGATGTTTTAAATACCATTCAATGGCACAATTCATATAAGGCACAGGATAAGCCCGGAGAAAAAATCCTCAAGCTACTTGGACATTGGAAAGCAGAGGAGAAAATCTAACCTCCTTCCATACACAATTCTATATTGAATGAATGAATGAGATGAATGAATGAGATGAATGAATGAGATGAATGAGATGAATGAATGAGATGAATGAATGAGATGAATGAGATGAATTAATGAGATGAATGAACGAGATGAGTGAATGAGATGACTGAAGAATAGTGTTAACTCAATACATCTATGACCTTCATAAATGGATGCTTGCGGAGAATAAAAGGATGGAAATGACAGGACAACATCACTAACGTAGAATTATGGAAAAGTACCAGTCAAATACCAGTGAACAAAAAAATACAGCGAAGACGATGGCGCTGGATAGGACATACATTGCGGAAGCAAAGTGAAAGTATTACACAACGGGCCCTTTTTGGAATCCTCAGTGCAAGAGACGAAGCAGTAGACCAAATATTCTTGGAGGAGACAGCTGGAATCAGAGACGAAGACGATGGGGAGGACGTGGAATGATCTTGAAAGAATGGCAAGAAATAGAATGGCTTGGACAGTGTCTTTGTTGAAAACCTATATATGTGTGGATTAGTGATATCTCATATCTTTGTGTGCATGTCTATGTCAGTCACATCTCTTATTTTTATGTGCATGTTTATGTTAGTCATGTGTCATATATATTGATGTGTGTCAGTGTTAGTCATGCCTCTTATCGCTGTGTGAATGTTATGGTTTCAATCTCAATGTTGCGGTGTCTATCTCAAGGCCAAGGTCTCTATCTCAAGGCGGCTGCCTCTAATCTTAGGATATGGTTCCTATCTCAAGGTTGCTGTCCTTAATTCTAGGCAATAGTTTCTATCTCAAAGATGTTGTCCTTAATTCGAGGCTATGGTGACTATATCAAGGTTGCTGTCCTTAATTCTAGGCTATAGTTTCTATCTCAAAGCTGCTGTCCTTAATTCTAGTCTATGGTTACTATCTTAAAGTTGCTGTCCCTAATTCTAAGCTACGGTTACTATCTCAAAGCTGATGTCCCTAATTCAAGTTTATGGTTACTATCTCAAAGTTGCTGCCCCTAATTCTAGTCTATGGTTACTGTCTCAAACCTGCTGTCACGAATTCTAGTCTATGGTTACTATCTCAAACCTGCTGTCACTAATTCTAGTCTATTGTTACTATCTCAAAGCTCCTGTCACTAATTCTAGTTTATGGTTACTATCTCAAACCTGCTGTCACTAATTCTAGTCTATGGTTACTATCTCAAACCTGCTGTCACTAATTCTAGTCTATGGTTACTATCTCAAAGCTGCTGTCACTAATTCTAGTCTATGGTTACTATCTCAAACCTGCTGTCACAAATTCTAGTCTATGGTTACTATCTCAAAGCTCCTGTCACTAATTCTAGTCTATGGTTACTATCTCAAACCTGCTGTCCCTAATTCTAGTCTATGGTTACTATCTCAAAGCTGCTGTCACTAATTCTAGTCTATGGTTACTATCTCAAACCTGCTGTCACTAATTCTAGTCTATGGTTACTATCTCAAAGCTGCTGTCACTAATTCTAGTCTATGGTTACTATCTCAAAGCTGCTGTCACTAATTCTAGTCTATGGTTACTATCTCAAACCTGCTGTCCCTAATTCTAGTCTATGGTTACTATCTCAAAGCTGCTGTCACTAATTCTAGTCTATGGTTACTATCTCAAACCTGCTGTCCCTAATTCTAGTCTATGGTTACTATCTCAAAGCTGCTGTCACTAATTCTAGTCTATGGTTACTATCTCAAACCTGCTGTCCCTAATTCTAGTCTATATTTTCTACCTCGGAATAACCAGCTTTCTGAGATGTTTTTTATTCACAGAGAAGTTATGTCAATATTTTTGAACCATAGAGCTCTGTAAAACGAAGCTATTCCCAAGCACCAGGATCAGTCAACCAGAACTGTTATCATAATCATTTTGGGGCGGACTTTTTAACAGGCTACTCGAACTTACCAAGCGAGAATGGTTTATAGAGCACACATAAGGAACGTGTTGAAGTTGTTTATTTTGGATCCAAAATGTTAGCTATCTTGGTTCTCTGTAAATCACGACACAGCGAAACTGCGCCAAATTATCGCCCTTTTTAGGTCTGAAATCACAGAACTAACGCAGACATTGTTGTTATTATTTAATTAATTAATTTAAAGTGATTATTCATCATCATCATCATGTGCCATACCGGTTGGCGTAGGTGATCATGTTCCTCCACAATCTTCTATCTACAGTGCATCGTATCAGTTCTGTTGTTGACTGTTTTCCATGCCATGACACCAAGCTATCCAGTATTTTCTATCTTTGTCGCCCGCGATCTTTCTTTCCTTTTATTTTGCCAGTTGTAACCAAGTATTCCAACTTTCCTCTTCTCATGATGTGCCCGAAAAATGTTGATTGCTTCTTTCTGATGTTTTTAAGAGCTCCCTTTTTGTGTTGGCCTCTTTGAGAACTTCCTCATTGGTCTTTTTAGCTGTCCAGGGAACTTTCAACATTCTTCTGAGAAATCCCATCTCTGTGGCCTCTAATCGCCTTTTCATTTGTTTGTCTACTGTCCATGATTCGCTTCCATAGTTCAGAATTGGTTCTATATAGCACCGATGAACTCTCTTTCTCATTTTTATTGACATAGATTTGTTGCATAAGATATTTTTTAATTTTCTGAAATGCTATTTTCGCCTGAGGTATTCTGCTTTTTATGTCTGTGGTGCATCTCCCATCTGATATTATTGTGCCCAAGTATCTGAAACGTTGCACTTGTTTCAGATTTGTCTCGTTTATTTTTATGCTGCATGATGGTGATGATTGTTTCTTCGATATAACCATTACTTCTGTTTTCTTACTATTCAGACTGAGACCTTTCTTGTTGCTTTCTTTTACTATTATATCTATCATTTCTTGTAGTTCATTCTCTGTCTCTGCTATTAAGACTGTATCATCCGCATATCACACATTATTTATGTTGTGACCGTTGACTTCAATTCCTTTTTTTGTCTACTATTGATCTCATAATATATTCGCTGTAAAGTGAAAACAAATCCGGTGACAGAACACAGCCTTGTCTGACTCCTTGCTTTATATATTGGAATTGTCCTGTTTGGTTGTTAATTCGTATAGCCGCTGTTTGTTGCTAGTACATGTTTTTTTATGATTCGCAGATCCTTGCCATCAGTGTTTAATTTCTCCAGCATATTGATTATTTCCACATGCTTTCCTTTGTAAAATGCTTTCGTGTAGTCTATAAAGCACATATATAGATCTTTCGTTACTTCTATAGATCTTTCTATCAATGTTCTTAAGATGTATATTGCATTATTGGTGCCCTTTCCTTCCACAAATCCACATTGTTCCTCACTTATTTCTGGTTTTATTTAGTTCCTTACACGTCTCATGATTATTCTTAGTAATATTTTAGTCATATGGCTCATGAGACTAATAGTGCGATGGTCTTCACAATCAGTGGCTCCTGACTTCTTCGGTATGGCTACAAAGATAGATTTTAGTAGATCTTCGGGTATGTGTCCAGTGTTATATATGTCATTGAGTAGTTTTGTTATGACTTGTACTCCCAGCTCTCCTTCTGCATTTATCTCTTTGATTGTTATATTGTCAGGACCTGGAGCTTTGCCTCTTTTCATGTGTTGAATTGCGACCTCCACTTCACTCTGCATTATTGGTGGTCCTGTGTCTTCATTTGAATTGTTTAATTCTGGTATTTCATCATCATAGAGTTGACTGATATATTCTGTACATCTTTCCATTGTCTTCTCCTGTCCCATTATTAAATTTCCTTCCTTTGATTTCACACATCTTGAAACTTTGACTTCTTTTCTTCCTGTTAATTCATTTAACTGATTGTGCATACATTTTGAGTCTTTCTTTTGTTGTTTTTCCATTTCTTCACATTTCTGTTTTAACCATCCTTCCTTTGCTTCACTGCACTTGTTTTGGATCTCTTTGTGCAATATTTTGTATGTCCGTTCTTCTTTCTTATGTTTTCTTCTTTCGTCCATTAGTTGTAATATTTCTTCTGTCATCCATTTCTTTTTGTTGATTCGTTTAGTCACTGGTATTACTTCTTTTGATGCTTGTTGAATCGATTGTTTGAGCATTTCCCACTGCTCCTGGATGTCCTGTATTTTCTCAATAGCATTATATCTATTTTGTACTATCGTGCTGTACTTATCACTCATCTGTTTATCTCCTCTTTGCATATTTAGTTCTAATTTTATATTTCTTCGTGATTTCTGTGCCTTCCGCAATTTTATTCTTATCTTTCCAACTACTGGTACATGGTCACTATTGCAATCTGCTCCTGTTCTTGTTTTAACAGATGTTAGCCCATTGCTGAATCTTCTCTGTACCAGTATAAAATCAATTTGATTGTGTACTTTTTTTGTCTGGGCTTTGCCATGTCCATAGTCGCCTAGGGTGTTGTTTGAACCAGGTGTTACCTATAATCATTTCATGTGTCTTTGCCCAATCTATCAATCTATCCCCTCTGTCATTCGTCTCTCCAAGGCCATGCCCCCCAGTCACAATTTGCACTTTAGCTGTTCCTACCTTTGCATTGAAATCCCCTAATAGAATAGTTATTTCTTGATATTTGCACTGTTCCATGGCCACCTCTAGCTCCTCGTAAAAAGTGTCAATGTCTTCTTCTTCGCTATTACTTGTTGGTGCATAAACTTGAATTATGTCGATATCCATTGGTCTACCTCTCAATTTTACTAGCAGAATTCTGTCTGATACTGGCGTTCAATTTCATTCTCTTCATTTCCTGGCTGATGTTTTCTAGTTTTCCAACCTGGAATGCTGATCCAATGTTCCAAGTTCCTATTGCTAGTGTCTCTTTATTTTTAATCTTGCATACAGTAGCTTGATGACGATCGGGTGTCACCTGTAGCACATGACGCTCCCTACCGGACGAGGTGCTGTGAAGCCCCCATTAACGTCGTTAGCTGTAAATAGAAGGTTGTGATTTGTCATGATTATTCCAGGCAATTTAAGAAGGTAGTTTGCCATTCTTTTCCTTCTTGGCAGTGACTGTACTAGTCGGAGATCGCAGCCATTGTCTCTAAAGTAATTATTAAAAATTTAATTTAGACATAGAAATTGACATGAGAATACAAAAAGCAAATGCTGTCACATACCAGCTTTCACCATTGTTAAAACATCCAAACATTTCTATAACAGCTAAACAACACATGATAAATAGCATTTTCATACCAACTTTGTTATAAAAAGTCAAACATGGACCCTTTCAAAATCACATTTAAGAAAGATAAATACATGTGAGATGCGATGCTTGAGAAAACTAACAAACAACACAAGAAGAGATAGAATACCAAATGAAACCATAAGAAAAATGGTAGGAACAAAACCCTGCCAAGAATATATAGAGCAACAACAACTTAAATGGTTGGGCCACCTGGTCAGAATGAATCCTCACCAATCACCATCAAGGGCGTTCTTCTCGAAAATGCATGGCAAAAGACCAAGAGAAAGACCTAAAAGACGATGGAAAGATGCAGTGACAGAGACATGTAACAACAAAGGAAAATCACTTATTCAAACAGTTCGAGCAGCTCAAGAACGACAAATGATGTAACTATGACACCATTTCGGTATCAGTGAGAAAGAGAACAGGAAAAAGAGGATTAAAAATAATGAAGATTATACTCACCAACTATGGAATCACAGATTGGGCTAGGCTGAAACACAAACAACGTTCAACAGGTACTTGTTAAATTTCATGCTACCCGACGATAAGGACAATAAGTACAACAGCAGCCGCCACACGGACCAGTGTCATTTCTGTCTTATATCTGTAATGGAAACGTACTGTTACGATTCTGAAGATTTTTTTCCATCTATTGCTGTAACTAAGCATATAAGTTTTATATTTTTATCGATTAATAAAGGCATGAAGTTTGTGTACCATAGTACGGACAGTGGTCCTCATGCAGATATAAGGTAGACTCTATTCCAGAATACAAAAGGTTAACAACAAATTAGTCAGTTTTCAAGATAATAAGACAAGAGAAAAGAGAGCCTGTATCTCGATTCAGGACGTACAAAGAACATATCGTGTCAGAGCCTATATCTCGATTCAGGACGTACTAAGAACATATTGTGTCAGAGCCTATATCTCGACTCAGGACGTACAAAGAACATATTGTGTCAGAGCCTATATCTCGATTCGGGACGTACAAAGAACATATTGTGTCAGAGCCTATATCTCGATTCGGGACGTACAAAGAACATATTGTGTCAGAGCATATATCTCGATTCAGGACGTACAAAGAACATATCGTGTCAGAGCCTATATCTCGATTCAGGACGTACAAAGAACATATCGTGTCAGAGCCTATATCTCGATTCAGGACGTACAAAGAACATATCGTGTCAGAGCCTATATCTCGATTCAGGACGTACAAAGAACATATCGTGTCCGAGCCTATATCTCGATTCGGGACGTACAAAGAACATATTGTGTCAGATCCTATATCTCGATTCATTATGTACAAAGAACATATCGTCAGAGCCTATATCTCGATTCAGGACGTACAAAGAACATATTGTGTCAGAGCCTATATCTCGATTCGGGACGTAGAAAGAACATATCGTGTCAGAGCCATATATCTCGATTCAGGACGTACAAGGAACATATCGTGTCAGAGCCTATATCTCGATTCAGGACGTACAAAGAACATATTGTGTCAGAGCCTATATCTCGATTCGGGACGTACAAAGAACATATTGTGTCAGAGCCATATATCTCGATTCAGGACGTAAAAGGAACTTGTGATACTGGCGAGAAAGTGGGTCAGAATCATTGCAAAGGAACGGAACATGAAGTTGTATGGATCTCCATCATCAGGGCTGCAAAAGAGCATTCGGCAAAAAACATGGAAAGACGGGAGAAGGAGAGATAGACGTAGAAAGAGGTATGGTGGTTGGTTGGTTGCGTTCGTCCTATGGCTAAAGTATTCTAGAGTATCGTGGTAGACTAGAATATTCCTCTTCATCATCCGCCCTTACAAGGACGTAATGGACGCGCCTGCGTTGTGTTGTGGTTTGCAGTATAACTGTTATATTTGCGCCTTTCGGCCCAACACATCCGACTTCAGCACGACATTTTTGAGTACCGGGTTGTCCTCCCTCTTCGATCCCTACACTCTTGGCCAGACTAGACAGGTTAGTCTGTTACTGGAGGCACCGCGGAGAGGTGGAGCAGGGTCTGGATGGTTTTGGTTCACCGATCCTGGCACAAGCCATCAGATGTGGGTTGCTGACAACTTCCAGCTCTGGTGCTGGTAGGCGCACCTTCGGAGATAATATCAAAGAAATAACTGGCTTCGACTTTGCAGTCTTAACTCTATCCGCACGTTTCGCCACACTGTGCGCCATCCGAACATCCTCTTCCGTTGCATCGAGAAAAAGGTTTGGTACGGAAAGAGTTAAAGAACATGTTCTCAGGCGTATTGTCAAACGATTGGTAGCACGCAATCATTAAGTTAATAGTTTGGTAAAATATTAGTGTCTTTTGCTGGATGTAGGAGCTGCGATAGCTCAGTGGATAGTGAATCAGACTACAAAGGACAAGTGATCGGGTTCGATCCTAATCGATGGCTTCCAGGTTCACCAGACTTAAATAGGTACCGAATTTTTTTTTTCCCAGAAGAGTAAAGCGGCACAGGCGTAATGCCGGCCACATTACTCCAAAGAATCATGCGCCGAAGATCTGTAAAAATTATGGTCACTAACATCATATTCTCTATACGCTACTTGGCGTGACGGGGAACTTTACTTTTACTTTATGTTGGGACTGTTTTGCTGAACAGCTTCTCTCGTGGCTGAAATCATCCAATACTGGCAGGCAGATTCGAGCTCATAATGAAGAAGATGTATTCGTGATGCCTGGCCTTGTCGGTCCTAATGAATGGGATTCTGATAAATTGTGAAGATTGACAAAGTTAGCCAGAAGTGTGACAACGATCCACCAGTGCTACGGTATGAGGGAGGGATTAAGGTAAAGAAATTCAAATGAATGCATAAAAATGCGAAGCTGCAGTAAAGCTGAATATGAGGAAAAATTAAAAAATACAAAAAAATGGTATGTTAGAAGCTTTACGTGATAAGTGGACGACACAGACTAAACGACGTTTCGGCCCAATAGGCCTTCAGCAGGAACAAACAAGAAAAAAACACACACACAACTAAAAACGAAACATTCAAAACAAAAATATTCGAAATATGTAAAAAAAATAAAAATGTCTATCCTGTGTGTATGAAAGGGAAATGGTAACAAAAGTGTGGCTGTCGTGAATGTGCAGAAATGTGCGCAAATGCACACCGAACCAGAGGAGTTCACACAGGGGTCAGTGTGCAAACACAAAGGAGAATCCTTCACACAGGGGTCAGTGTATGAGGGAGGGAGGAGGGAAGGAAGGACAGGCAGGAAGGAAGGAAGGAAAGTAAGGAGGGAGGACAGGAGAAAATACAGGAAGGAAGGATAAAAAAGGATTAGGAAAGGAACCTAGATAAGAAAGGACTGGGAGGGAAGGAATTACTTGAAAGCTAGTCGACAAGATATGTCCTCAATGAACCAATCTATTTATCACTTTTCTACCATATCAGTCAGTCATATTCAGTAAAAGTAAAGTGCCCCCGTCACGCCAAGTGGCGTATAGGGAAATATGGTGTTAGTGACCATAAATTTTACAGACCTTCAGCACATGATTTTTGGGGTAATGTGGTCAGTATTACGCCCGTGCTGCTTTACTTTCCCAGAAAAAAATCCGGTAACAATTTAAGGCTGGGTGAACCCGGAAGTCGTCGGTTGGGATCGAGCCCTACCCCTTGTCCGTGGTAGTCCAGTTCACTAACCACTGAGCTATCGCGGCTTCCGGTCATATTCAGTGTCCACTTTAAATTAAGCGTTATATAGAATAATGGAGACACGATTGTGAAGTAGTTTATTGAGTGGGCCAAAAGAGGTGATAATACCGGAAGCTACATCCCTCGACCGTGAATGTCAAATAATGATGAAAATAAACTGAGGAAGTAGTGAAAGTAAACGAAGAAGAAAACTGATTGATAATATTAACGGACGCACGAGAAAAACAGTATTTAATTAAAAATGCAGGCCGAGGGAGTGCACTACGATCAAGGGTCGTCTACGAAAAAGATTGACGGAATATTAGAAGCACTAGGAAAACATAACAGTAGCAGAGACGAACACAAGACAAAAAAAAAAAAACCGCAAATTATATGGCCTCTCGGCGCTGAAAGGGAAATTAGAAAGGAAAGAAGATGAAAACGGAGCGGAATGCAATAATGGAAATTTTAAAAAAAAACAACCTCGAGAACAAAGCAACAGAGGTTCTAAGGAATTAACGTAATTAGTGAAGAAGGCATACGATACGTTACAAATGCTAATTAATTATCTCTTGACGTGGTATCAATTTGTACATAGCTTAAGAGCCCATGCAATAGAGTTAAACATAATAGGTTGCACTGTTATATATTACTTAATAGTAAAAAGACAGAAGTAGTGGTAACAACAAAGGAAAAGACATCACTTCAGTGCAAAATAAAGACAAGTGGAATAATATTAAAGCAGGTAAATGAATTTAAATATTTGGGAACTTTGTTAACCTCAGACGGAAGATGTACAACAGAGGTGAGATGCAGATTTGCTCAGGCAAAAGCAGCTTTCCAAAAAATGAGGAAGATACTGTGCAATCCGTTTTTGACAATCGAAACAAGAAAAAGAGTTCTTAAATGTTATGCAGTCAGTCTTAACATATATATGTGAATCATGGACAATAAAATAACAAACAAGAAAATCACTGGAGTCTGTAGAAATGTGGTTTAAGAGAAGAATGTTGAGAATACCATGGACAGTTAAGAAGAGTAATGAAAACGTTCAGAAAGAGGTCAAAGCAAAAAGAGAGCTAATTTCCAATATTAGGAAGAAACAATCATCATTTTTTGCCCATGTAATGAGAAGGGAACAGCTGGAATATATTGTAACAACTGGGAAATTGAGCAACGGAGAGATAGAGGAAAGCAAAGAGAAAAAAATACTAGACAGCTTAAGAGAATGGCTTGGCAGAAGGTCAACAACAGAAATGATAAATAACTGTCGAGATCGAAAGTTGTGGAGAGACATGGTCACCTACGCCAGCAGGCCCGGTACTTGATGATGATAGTTATATATTCCTATATTGCGCAATCTTTTATCCATTCTTTTTGTGAAAAAATTATTGGGCGTTACTACTTTCTGTATAGAGAGTGTGGCAGAAGTTTAAAGTTATGGTTGAGTATTAGGCAGCCACAAAATTAGTTTGAGGACTGTTAGTTTCTGGGTTGATGTTTTTTATGACAAACATGAACAAAAAAATATATTATTTATGTAGTGGGTATCATTTTACTGATCTATTTCTCCTATTGTAAACACCATTTTACGTTCCATCATATGTCATACCAGTTGGCGTAGGTGATCATGTCCTTCCACAATTTTCTTTTCATATTATGTTTTCTACCAATTCTGTTGTTGACTGTATTCCACACCGAGCTATCTAGTATACTATCTCTTTGTTGTCTGCGTTCTCTCTTTCCTTGTATTTTGCCAGTTGTAACCAAGTATTCCAACTTTCCTCTTCTCATGATGTACCCGAAGAATGTCGATCGTTTCTTTCTGATGTTTTTTTAACAGCTCTATTTTTGTGTTGGCCTCTTTGAGAATGTCCTGGTTGGTCTTTTTATCCATCCAGATAATCCCATCTCTGTGGCCTTTAATAGTCTTTTCATTTGTTTGTCTACTGTTCATGATTCGCTTCCATAATTCAAAATTTGCTCAAATAGCACTGATGAACCTTCATTCTCACTTCTTTTGACATAAACTTGTTGAAGACATTTTACATTTTCAAAAAAAAAAAAAATCTATTTTGGCCTGAGCTATTCTACTATCTGTTGTGTCTATTTTCTTCTGATGCCATTATTGTGCCCAAGTATTTGACTCTCTGCACCTGTTTCAGATGTGTCCTGTTTATATTTACTTTGCATTGTGGTGATTTCATATCATACCATAAACTTGCCAACATTTTTTTTTCACTTGTATCCACTTCCCAAGTAAACGATGTTATTTATTATAAATACTGTTCAGACAACACATTTTTACATACACTTTTCTCCTCTATAGCATTTTATACTTTCATATCCTCTCTTTCACCATCATCATCAAGTACCGGGCCGGCTGGCGTTGGAGATCATGTCTCTCCACAACTTTCGATCTCGACAGTTATTTATCATTTCTGTTGTTGACATTCTGTCAAGCCATTCTCTTAAGCTGTCTGGTATCTTTTCTCTTTGCTTCCCTCTATCTCTTCGTCCCTCAATTGTCCCAGTTGTTACAATATATTCCATTTGTTTTCTTCTCATTAATTGACCACAAAATTATGATTATTTCTTCATAATATTGGAAATTAGCTCTCTTTTTGCTATAGTGTAAAAGGTTAATGGAGGCTACCATGAAGTAATCCAACCCCACTGTCTTGTGGATAAGACTTTTTAGTCAAATGCTAGCCGAGCCAACCCTAAAAAAACCGAGGGAAGGCAACAGGAAACCACCGTAGTAATTTCTTTGTACAATCAGGAATTGCCACAATAATAGAAATCACGACAAAAACGTTAAGGGGGATTCCAAATGAAAACCCTCGTTCGATTGGGGACATCATGTGCTACAGGTAATACCTTATTGTCATCAAGCTACAGTAAGCAAAATACAGATAAAACAGAGTCTGAAGATGGGTACTTGGACTGTGAGAACATTCAGCAGAAGGGTACACTGGAAAACATCAATTCTTTAAGCAACTATATTTTACCGTTCATATTCTCTATCACAGCAAACATATCTTTGCATTTCATATATCCCCTTTTTTCGTCGCTATCCGAGCGGGCTAGACATCGGGTCCTCTAAAGTACTTTACACTTACAGTCATACCCTCTCTTTCATCATCATCATCAAGTACCGGGCCTGCTGGCGTAGGTGATCATGTCTCTCTACAACTTTCGATCTCGACAGTTATTTATCATTTCTGTTGTTGACATTCTGTCAAGCAATTCTCTAAAGCTGTTTGGTATCTTTTCTCTTTGCTTCCCTCTATCGCTTCGTCCCTCAATTGTTGCAGTTGTTGCAATATATTCCAGCTGGAATATTACGACTCTGAAGAAGGATACTTGCAATGTGAGAACATTCAGCAGAAGGTTAAACTGGAAAACATCATCTTTAAGCAGCAATATTTTACCGTTCATATTCTCTATCACAGCAAACATATCTTTTAAATTTCATAGTTTCCTTCATTTTCGTCGCTTTCCAAGCAGGCAAGAAGTCAGATCCCACTATACCCATAGACCAGGGGAGGTTACGGATTCGATTTTTATGTACTTTTTGTTTCACCACGACTTTATACTACTTGTTATCTTTCTTCAGTCTTAACATATGGATGTGAATCATGGACAATAGGACAACAAATCAGAAAAATCACTGGAGTCTGTAGAAATGTGGATTTACAGAAGAATATTGAGAATACCATGGACAGTTAAGAAGAGTAATGAAATGTTCTGAGAGAGGTCAAAGCATAAAGAGAGCTAATTTCCATTATTAGGAAGAAACAATCATAATTTTTTGGCCATGTAATGAAAAGATAACAACTGGAATATATTGTAGCAGCTAGAAAAATTTAGGGACGAAGAGATAGAGATAAGCAAAGATAGAAGATACCACACAAGTTAAGAGAATGGCTTGGCAGAAAGTCAACAACAGAAATGATAAATAACTGTCGAAATCGAAAATGTGGAGAGACATGATCACCTACGCCAGCAGGCCCGTACTTAATGTTGATTTTAATTCCCTCTCTAGAATTGTCTGTATATACGCTAGTTCTTTTAATGCTGAAACCTTTTAATATATCTTCATTTATGCTCAGGATCATTGCTCTGTAATATATCTCATGTATGCTGCTCATGTTATGTATATTATTTTATCTATTCATTGATATCTGAAACCATTTCCCGCTACTTGCCAATGTTAAGGCTCTCCAGGCGGTACTCTCGATATCACTCATAAATTGATCATCATCATGTGCCATACGGTTGGCGTAGGTGATCATGTCCCTCCACAATCTTCTATCTACAGTGCATCGTATCAGTTCTGTTGTTGGATGTTTTCCATGCCATGACACCAAGCTATCCAGTATTTCTCTCTTTGTCGTCCGCGATCTCTCTTTCCTTTTATTTTGCCAGTTGTAACCAAGTATTCCAACTTTCCTCTTCTCATGATGTGTCCGAAAAATGTTGATTGCTTGTTTCTGATGTTTTTTAAGAGCTCCTTTTTGTGTTGGCCTCTTTGAGAACTTCCTCATTGGTCTTTTTTCGCTGTCCAGGGAACTTTCAACATTTTCTGAGAAATCCCATCTCTGTGGCCTCTAATCGTCTTTTTCATTTGTTTGTCTACTGTCCATGATTCGCTTTCATAGGTCAGAATTGGTTCTATATAGCACTGACGAACTCTCTTTCTCATTTTTTTTTTACATAGATTTGTTGCATAATTGATAGAAGTAGTATATTAAAGGGTACACACTACTTATTCTTTAGTTATAAGGTTAGTGCAATTTATGTTCACTGCAATGCTCAAGTAGGATCCACAGAAGTTTATTTTCATCTAAAAAAAAAAGGCATTTTAGTTCTAACCTTTGAAATTGTGCTTCATTTATGAATGTAGATGTAGCCCTCCTAATACATTCCACTCATTCTTATAATTGGTATTCTGTAGGAGTGGTTTCAAATTGTGACACTATGCACAAAATGCAACACTTTGATACTAAAATAAATATTGAATGTGCGAGTGATATTTTAGAAGTTAATCTTGGCAACAATGACAAATCTGATTGTTTTGGGAGATGCAATATTCAGTTTAACCACAAAATTCTAAGTTTAAGAAACAGCTTCCGTGCATGTATAGGTAAAAAAAAGCATGTGTATTTAATATGTGTAGCTTTATCTGGGTAGTGAGATCCGATACCTAGTCATCTCTGGGAAGTGAGATCCGATGTTTAGTCATCTCTGGGTAGTGAGATCCGATGTCTAGTCATCTCTGGGAAGTGAGATCCGATGTTAGTCATCTCTGGGTAGTGAGATCCAATGTCTAGTCATCTCTTGGAAAGTGAGATCCGATGTTAGTCATCTCTGGGTAGTGAGATCCGATTTAGTCATCTCTAGGTGCAAGATCCGATGCTAGTCATCTCTGGGTATGTGAGATCCAATGTCTAGTCATCTCTAGGTTGTAAGATCCGATGCTAGTCGTCTCTGGGTAGTGAGTGAGATCCGATGTCTAGTCATCTCTAGGTTGTAAGATCCGATGCCTAGTCGTCTCTGGGTAGTGAGATCCCAATGTCTAGTCATCTCTAGGTTGTAAGATTCGATGTCTAATCGTCTCTCGGGCAGTGATATCCGATTTCTAACCTTCTCAGAGAAGTGACATTCGATGTGTAGCCATCTCAGGGTAGTGACATCCGATATCTAGCCCAATCGGATAATTGCGAAAAACAGGAGGTCCCGTCTGCTTTCTGCACATGTTAAATCTATCTATCTATAAATCTATCTATCTATAAATCTATCTATGTTTCGTTCGCCTGAAATATTATCTGTATGTGCAATGTGGTTACATGTATAAAGTTTACTAACCATTGGCTTGAGGCGTGGCATCCTGATTGTTGTAGTGCGCCTTTTGGCTGGTTGCCTCCGACTTCAGCACTTAGACTTGCTAGAGCAGACTGTTGTCTTGCTCGGTTATAGGAAGGCCTGGCCAGTCTCGGTTTTCTGTCCTTGGTGACTGTTAAGCCCATCTCCACGACAAGGAGCTGGCCTTGATGGAGGCAACATATTAAATAACCCTTGGCATTTATAAGTCGAAAATAGTTGGCTATTAAAACCGCTGCTCGGGCAAACATTATTTAACTCTCTCCGTCCGATTCGCCGCACAGTGCGGCACTCCCAATTTGATCACTGTGAACCATCAATAAATAATATTCTTTTTACATGTCGTGTATCATTTTGTGATTATTGTCATGATTTTAAATGAAAAGACGATTGGAGGCCACAGAGATGGGATTTCTCAGAAGAATGTCGAAAGTTCCCTGGACAGCTAAAAAGACCAATGAGGAAGTTCTTAAAGAGGCCAACACAAAAAGGGAGCTCTTAAAAACATCAGAAAGAAGCAATCAACATTTTTCGGGCACATCATGAGAAGAGGAAAGTTGGAATACTGGTTACAACTGGCAAAATAAAAGGAAAGAGAGATCGCGGACGACAAAGAGAGAAAATACTGGATAGCTTAGTGTCATAGCATGGAAAACAGTCAACAACAGAACTGATACGATGCACTGTAGATAGAAGATTGTGGAGGGACATGATCACGTACGCCAACCGGTATGGCACTTGATGATGATGATGTGTCATTTTGATATTGGTGAAATCTAGTACCTTATTCAATTATCTAAAAATTCAAATACAGTATGTTCTATGTTAGTTAAATATAAATATGTAGATTAATTCTTGAAACCATGACAAATGTTTGCCCTGATATCTCTTCCATTGCATTGATAAAAAGCTTCCGTACGGAAAGAGTTTAAAAATCTACTCAAATGAAGATGGAAGTGTCGGGCTGAAAGGCGCAGAAATAACGATGCTGCCGTTAACTTAGCGACACAACACATCAACGCTAAGTTAATGGGCGCACTCTAAGAAGAAGCAGAGTTCATATAAAAATCCCTTTTGTTTGCTTGCGTTCGCCCTATGACTACTGGAGTGTATCTGTTCATCATCCGTCCTTAAAATGATGTAAAGTGGGTGTAGAAGCGTTGTGTTGTGGAGTTTAGCTATGATATTTACGCCTTTCGGCCCAATGCATCCGACTTCAGCATGATTAAAAACCTTAGCCAGTTTTTGTTTACTGTCATTAATTATTTGCATTGTAAACTTTTCACAATAATTCATATTTTATATCATTTTAATGTTTTTCTTTATTAAATTTTTATTAAAATTGTTTTTCCTTTCAGAATACCCTTACAATTATTTGCTTACATTCACAGTTTTTATTTTTCAATTATTTCCTTGAGTGCATTTTCAATGTTTACCTTTTCTTTTTCATTAACATTTTTAGGAATTATCGCGACATGTGCTGACCGTATGAGAACCACTCGATGCCTTTTGTTCTCACGCCGCACCCGAAGCATTGATTGCAGCTGGGATTAATTCCAGGAAAGTGAGTCAGGGATTTTCAAAACTATTTGATTGCCTGAAGAGGAATCTTGACACTGTTCTAAGATGGCTGTATTCGCGTGTGCAGGACCAGCTTTCTTCGTGTTGTTAGGAGTCTTATCACGGATGAGCTCTGGATGTAAGTACAGTACCTGTTTCTTTCCTGTGTAAAGTTTGAACACTCGCTGTGCGTAACCCAAAGACTAATTTGTTAATATTTCTAGTTAGCAGAAATTCTTGGAAAATGTAGTAAATTTGTGTCTATGTGCTGTCAATATGAAAATTATTTTTATTATTTCGATTATTCTTTTTCTCTAGAATACATTTTTTTTTAAAATAACGTTTGCAAAAGAATTATTATAAATTTTAAACTGTATCAATAGAATTATTATAAGAATTAACTTGTATCAATAGAATGATTATAAGTCTTAACTTGTATCAATAGAATTATTATAAGTCTTAACTTGTATCAATAGAATTATTATAAGTCTTAACTTGTATCAATAGAATTATTATAAGTCTTAACTGTATCAATAGAATATTATAAGTCTTAACTTGTATCAATAGAATTATTATAAGTCTTAACTTGTATCAATAGAATATTATAAGTCTTAACTTGTATCAATAGAATATTATAAATCTTAACTTGTATCAATAGAATTATTATAAGTCTTAACTTGTATCATTAGAATTATTATGTCTTAACTTGTATCAATAGAATTATTATAAGTCTTAACTTGTATCAATAGAATTATTATAAGTCTTAACTTGTATCAATAGAATTATTATATGTACAACTATTGTAAGTGTTAACTTTTATCAGTGTAATTATTATAATTAATGTTTTTAACGTTTACCCTTTAAATATAACTGTTATGATTAACTTTCAGGAATGTGACATCTTAAAAAGAAGACATTATATTAACATACATGTGAGAATACGCTCAATCATAAGAACACGCACGCATGCACACACTCACTAACACAGGAGCGCACACTAACTTACACATTACAGAACAATACACATACGTACGTGAGTGTTTGATTGGTCTATACGATATCGTATCGTTAACTTCCAAGGCTTATCACTTCGTATACTTAATATTGCGCTTCCATCACTATTAACGAATTCCAAACAAACGAGGAAATGAGAGAAATCTCCAATCAACCACTAATATCTTCAGTAAACAAGAAAAGACGATGGTCATATGTTGGACATGTGATGACGAGAGATATTAACCGAATAACAAAGCAAGCCCTCATATGGGAAACATCAGGCAAGAGGAAAAGAGACAGAGACACTGAGAAGACATTGATAAGAGAGGCAAGAGCAGCAGGAATTAGCTCTCTCAATGAGATAGAGCTGCTTGCACAGAACAGAGACAAATGGCGAGATTTGATAAAAGATCTTCACAAGAATTGAAAACTGCTAGAATAAAAATTTAGATAAGAGAGAATTAAAAAAAAAAGATAAGAGAGAGAGTATCTGGGTCTATGCCCTATGGGCCAGCTACGGCTCGAAAGGTCAATAGATAGATCACTATTACCAGACACATCGCCCATTACGTCATAAATCTTACCTCCCGCATTTCTGTTTTAGATGTTTGTTTTTTAAAATTCGGATTGGGAGGCGAAAGCGCGCCTCACAGCACCAGAGCTGGAAGTTGTCAGCGACCCACAGCTGATGGCTTGCGCCAGGATCGGTGAACCAAACCATCCAGACCCTGCTCCACCTCTCCGTGGTGCCTCCAGCAACAGACTAACCTGTCTAGTCTAGGCCAAGCGAGCAGGAATCGAAGAGGGAAGACAACCCTGTGCTCAAAAATGTCGTGCTGAAGTCGGATGTGTTGGGCCGAAAGGCGCAAATATAACAGTTATACTGCAAACCACATCACAACGCAGACACGTCCACTTAACGTCCTTTTAAAGACGGATGACAGAGAGGAATTCTACAGTCTACGAATACTCTAGAATACTTTAGTCATCGGGCGAACGTAAGCAAGCAAGCCAGCAAAAAGCAAGCAAACAAGCAAGCAAACAAGCAAGCATGCAAACAAGCAAGCAGGAAGCAAGCAAGCAAACAAGCAAGTATGCAAACAAGCAAGCAGGAAGCAAGCAAACAAGCAAGCATGCAAACAAGCAAGCAGGAAGCAAGCAAACAAGCAAGCAGGAAGCAAGCAAGCATGCAAACAAGCAAGCAAGCAAACAAGCAAACAAGCAAACAAGCAAGCAGGAAGCAAGCAAGCAAGCAAACAAGCAAGCAAGCAAGCAAGCAAACAAACAAGCAGGAAGCAAGCAAGCAAGCAAACAAGCAAACAAGCAAGCAGGAAGCAAGCAAGCAAGCAAACAAGCAAGCAAGCAAGCAAGCAAACAAGCAAGCAGGAAGCAAGCAAGCAAGCAAACAAGCAAACAAGCAAGCAGGAAGCAAGCAAGCAAGCAAACAAGCAAGCATGCAAACAAGCAAACAAACAAGCAGGATGCAAGCAAGCAAGCAAGCAAGCAAGCAAGCAAGCAAGCAAGCAAACAAGCAAGCATGCAAACAAGCAAGCAGGAAGCAAGCAAACACGCAAGCAAGCAAGCAAACAAGCAAGCAGGAAGCAAGCATGCAAACAAGCAAGCAGGAAGCAAGCAAACACGCAAGCAAGCAAGCAAACAAGCAAGCAAACAAGCAAGCATATTCGGATTGTTTTCTCCAAGGAATTAGTTTGGTCAGGAAGTTAAAATTGTCATTTGTGGTGCTTATTAAACCATAAAACGACTAACATATAGTGTTAATACAGGCTATTTGTTTATGTTTTAAAAATGACTCATTAGCTATTATTTGAAATGTGTATGTTATTTTGTGGATGTAAGAACAGACTACAGCCTCCGCTCTTTTTAATTGTTTACATGAAAAGATCTTTTGGGTTTGCTTTAGCTATGATTGCATTGATGCCTAGCACACAATGATGGCATGGATGGTTTAATTCATTACATTGAACTTGCTTCTCAGAAGATACATATAGTGAGAGCTAGTGGAAATTGCGTACACATACAAGAAGTCAGAAAGGAGGTCGACGTCTGGGAGTTATGGCCCAGGCGTGTGCCCATCTCCTCTAGTCCTTTCTAGATACCCAGCCACTGAAGTTGGCCGTGGGCACGTACCGTTGTAAGCAATCGACTACTGGTACAGCTCGGCGTGATTGTTTCATTAAAAATTGTCGTTGTTTTGACTTAAATAAATCCATATTTTTAAATTCACTTCGTCGTAATTCCCGCTTGCCAGTCCTAGAAATTATGGTGTTGTGCTCTATTATTTTTCATGAGTTTGTTGCAAATATGTAACTGAAACTCTTCGACATCTAATAATTTTATGGTGCTCTGTGTACATTTTATATGGATTCTTTACCAAATCCCGTATAGTAAGATTTCTAGTACTCTGTGCACACCGTGAGCTGTATTTTTCACCCGGATCGTGTTTCGATATTCCGATTGCATACGATGAATGATCATATCGTATGGCGTGACATTTCAGCTGAGTTCACTTTCGGTGCGACTTCGTCTTATAACTTATGGCATGTGCTAAGGCTGCTATGATGGGGATTACATCTGCCTTTCTTTGTTTGGATCCTTCAGTGAGATGAGATGTTAATTTGGATGATTCCACTGGCACGGGAGGGTGAACAATGTTGGTTTTCATTCGTTTGCAGTGTGGTCGGGGCCCTCAAATAACAACTACAACTGCAACTATTACTACAACTACAAATACTGCTACAACTACAACAACTACTACAAATATAAACAACTACTACTACAACTACTACTACAACTACAATTACTACTACAACTACTACTACAACTACTACAATTACTACTACAACTACAACTGTTACTACAACAACTACTACTACAACAACTACTACTATTACAGCTACTACCAAAATTACTACTACCACTACTACTACAACTACCACTTTATCGAAACACAAACGTAGAGCCAGTAGGAGGCGACCTTATCTAGAATCACTCCGCCGTGTCTGTTTATGATGTTAACTAACAGCAGAAACCATGTTTATTTCATAACTTGCAATCTTTGTATCCAAGATGACATGGCAACAAAACACATTCTACAGGATTACCCCAGTACACAGGGCTGAGGAAGACAATGTGGCCCACACACACCACCTTGGAAGGGAAACTCTACGGGACAACCGAATCACTTAGACAGCTGCCTTCATAAAAGAGTCCGGAATCATAGTCTGAATGAGTCATGATCGCAGAAGAAGGAGAGGAGGAGGAAGAAGAACTTGCAATGCAGAAAATTAAGATCATCATCAGCATTAAGTACCTGGCCTGCTGGCGTAGGTGATCATGTCTCTCCGCGACTTTTGATCTCGACAGCTATTTATCATTTATGTTGTTGATCTTCTGCAAAGCCATTCACTTAAACTGCCTAGTATCTTTTCTCGTTGCTTCCCTCTATCTCTTCGTCTCTCAATTTTCCCAGTTGTCACGATATAGTTGTTCTCTTCTCATAATATGGTTACACATTGATGATTGCTTTTTCCCTAATATTGGAAATGATCAACGGACTAGAAAACGAAAACAGCCAAGTGTGCGGTACACATGAGGCATATTCAGAACACGAAAGACGAATATGGCAGACCACAGTGAAAGAGATTGGAGCCTCATCACGTAACATTCCAAAGAAAGCCATGGAGAGAAATTCTAACTATTGTTTTAAGAATGAACTAAAAATAACTACATGGAATGTTAGGTAGCAAAATAGCAAAATTTACATCTTCTCAATATTCCTGCATGGTACAGAAACATGGACATTAGAAAAGAAAACATAACAGAAAATTGAAGCCTTTGAAATATGTATTATATTATTTATATATTTTTATTATATAAATTGAGGGACGAAGAGATAGAGGGAAGCAAAGAGAAAAAATACCAGACAGCTTAAGAGAATGACTTGGCAGAAGATCAACAACAGAAATGATAAATAGCTGTCGAGATCGAAAGTTGTGGGGAGACATGATCACCTACGCCAGCAGGCCCGGTACTTGATGATGATGATTATGATGATGATGATTCTTTATGTATAACAACCTTGCTTTCATTTTAGATTTTGTTCTTTCCCCGCATTTCGAGTCCATTTCCTTACTGGTTTCAGATACAATTTTGCATTAAGAATGTATCGTTTATAGTTTTATTTCATTGATTTTAAGACAAACCTCCATTCTTGGCTCTGACTAACCTTACGGTGCTATGTCTGAAAGCAGACACATTAGTCAGGACTGGAAACGGCTGCTTGCTGTAACGCAAAAGTGTAATTTTATGTCATCTATTATACATTTGGCACCGTGTGTGGGTGATAATGTCGCAAGTCTAATACACTCGGGCCATTCACAAAAAATATATTTTATAGTGGTTGTTCAAGTTTGTGATATACCACACGAGGGATAGTTTTATAGATTAATGGTAAGTAAATTGTCAACAATGTGGTTTTACAGAAGAATGTTGAGAATACCGTGGACAGCTAAGAAGAGTAATGAAAATGTTCTGAAAGAGGTCACGGCAAAAAGAGAGCTGGTTTCCAATATTAGGAAGAAACAATCATCATTTTTTAGCCATGTAATGAGAAGAGAACAACTGGAATATATTGTAACAACTGGAAAAATTGAGGGACGAAGAGTTAGAGGGAAGCAAAGAGAGAAAGTACCAGTCAGCTTAAGAGAATGGCTTGGCAGAAGGTCAACAACAGCAATGATAATAACTGTCGAGATCGAAAATTGTGGAGAGACATGATCACCTACGCCAGCAGGCCCGTTACTTGATGATTATTCTAGAATGCACTCTTCAAGAACATTAATCAACTATACATATAGGATTTGGAGCCGCAATAGCTCTGTGGTTAGTGAACTGAACTACAAAGGACAAGAGGTAGGGTTCGATCCCAACCGACGGCTTCCGGTTAACTCAGTCTTTAATGGGTACCGGATTTTTTTCTGGGAAAGTAAAGCGGCACGGGCGTAATACCGACCACATTACCCCAAAAATCTTGCGCCGAAGGTTTGTAAAATTTATGCCACTTGGCGTGACGGGGGTACTTTACTTTTTTTTTAACATGTATGATTACATATATATGTGGACAAATTTCTCAATAACATAATTTCTGAGTTTTGTAAGTTTTTAATACTCAATTTGTAGGAATGAAATTATTACCGTCAGTCTCAATCCATTTCTTTCTTTCTCACTTTCTCTCTCTTTATTTTTTTCTATCCGCCCTTCCTTCTTTCCTTCCTACACATTATAAATGGTTGCAACTTTCGGCCACGAATCAAATCTGCAGCCTTTTCTCCTATCATGATCGTTGCAGCGTTGGTATTTGCGGACACAATAAAAGGCATGATAGACGCGTCAGCGACTCGTAAACCTTCAATACCACGAACCCTTAGTTGAGGGTCAACTACAGCCGACGAGTCGTTGGTCTGACCCATCTTGCAGGTTCCCACATGGTGATAGACAGTGGTTGGTCTTGATTTGAATATACACGACCAATGCTCGTTAGAACCAACTTTAAACTGGTTGCAGATCCTCACAGGGTAAGTGTCCACCGGCTTGGCTGCCACGCTAGAAAGTGCATTGGTACCAATAAGTTTATGAACGATTTCAATACCTCTCAACATCGTGTCAACGTCGTCCTTGTTCTGGTAGTAATTAGGAACTATAAGGGGGTGGTCAAACGAATCAGAGCTTCTTAGTTTGATCGTGCCTCTACTTGCAGGACGCATTACGCAAACGAGAAATATAAGACTATTAGTCACATTGTCTCGATATACATAGTCTTTTATCAGATCTGGGTCTGTGTTTAGTATTTCCAAATATTCGGTGCCGACTTTATATCCATTTGACGGAATAATAATTTGAATATCTGGCCAGTCTTGATCTTTGGTTTTCTTTGTGGTTGAAGTAAACATGACTAATTCACTGCCAAGCATGGACATCGGTCCAGTTTTGAATAATTGATACTCAAGAAGTTTCAAAGCTTCTTTCAAACTTGATGGTTCTTCATTATCTTTATTTGTAAACTCCACTGGGATCTCGACGTATGTGTGATCGTGAAGATTCTCCCCAACTGGAAGATCTACTATGACTGGAATGTTTAGCTCTTCCAGTTGTTTCTTTGGCCCAATTCCCGACAGCATTAAAATTTGAGGAGTGTCTATAGAACCCGCTGACAGAATCACTTCTTTTCTTACCTGAACGAATATTTTCTTGCCCTTACTTATCAGCTCAACGCCTTCTACTTTGTTTTTGTTGATCCTTACTCTTTGTACATGAGAGTTAAGAGCTATGTTAAGGTTTGGTCGCTCAAGAAACGGTCTGAGAAAAGCTTGTGATGTGCTTGATCTTTCGCCATTGTAAATGTTCTCTTGTGAAACAGATATACCCTCCATGTTTTTCCCGTTATAGTCTTCGTTGTAAGTGTAGCCTAATTCCTGGAATCCGGCAATGACTTTCGGGGAAATGAAGCTTTTGGCCGTAACTCTGGTAACCCCAGAAGACCGTCGCTACCGTGGTAAACTGACTTTTCCAACTCTGGGCTATTCGTTCTCTCTGATCTCTTAAAATAAGGTAGGACATGGTTGTAGTTCCAGGTTGGATCTCCGGTGTAAGCTGCCCAGTGATCAAAGTCATTTCTTGACCCTCGAACATAAAGCATGTGGTTGATACTGCTACTTCCTCCAAGTATTCGCCCTCGTGGCCACTTCGATTGTCCATTCTTCATGCCAGTGTAAGTAGCCTTGTTAGGTTCTGAAAAAATGTAAAAAATCTGTGTTCGTGGTTTTAAACGCACAATAAAGACAAGTGAAACAATATTAAAACAGGTAAATTCATGTAAATATCTGGGAACATTGTTAACCTCAGAAGGTGGATGTACAACAGATGTGATGTGGAGAACAGCTCAGGCATAAGCAGCTTTAAAAAAAATTAGGACGATACATTTTTGACAATAGAAACAAGAAGAAAAGTTCTTAAATGTTATGTAGAACAAATCGCAACATATGGATGTGAATCAAGGACAATAGGATAGCATACAAGAAAACCACTGGCGGCTGTAGAGATGTGATTTTACAGAAGAATGTTGAGAATATCATGGACAGCTAAGAAGAGTAATGAAAACGTCCAATGGAAGCCAAATCGAAAAGAGAGCTACTTTCCAATATTATGATGAGACAACCATCATATTTTCGCCATGTAATTAAAAATGATATATATATATATATATATATATATATATATATATAGATATATGCACACCACACACACACACACACACACACACATAATATAGTGTGACTACTGGGGAAATTAAGGGAAGCAAAGATAAAAGATACCTTGCAGTTTAAGAGAATGGCTTGTCATGAGGTCTACATCAGAAATGATAAATATCTGTCGAGATCGAAAGTTATTGCGAGTCATGGTCATCTACACCATGGTACTTGATGATGGTTGCTAAAGTGGTTGCCAAAGTTATATTTTACTTTAAATATTTCACTGATGATGCTATATAGAGCATCATAAAAGTCTTCTTCGTCTTCTATCTTTTTAGCTCCTAGTGGAGCATAGGTCTTCAACAAACACTTTCCAAGTCGTTCTGTTTTTTGCCATTCTTTTAAGATCATTCCATGTCTTGCCCATCATCTTCATCTCTGCTTCTATCAGTCTTCTCCAAGAATTCCTTGGTCTTCCTCTTTGTCTTTTCCCCTGGGGATTCCAAAAAAGGGCCTGTTGTGTAATACTCTCAGTTGGCTTCCGTAGTGTGTGTCCTATCCAGCACCAACGTCTTCGCTGTATCTCTTTATCCACTGGTGTTTGACTGGTACATTTCCATAATTCCACGTTAGTGACTTTGTCCTGCCATTTCCATCCCTTTATTCTGCGCAAGCATCCATTAATGAAAGTCTGTACCTTCGTGATTGTCGATTTTGTTATTCTCCATGTTTCACAGCCATATAATAGGACCGCCTTAACATTTGAGTTGAAAATTTTTATTTTTGTATTTAACCTAATTTCTTTGGACTTCCATATGTTTCCCTGTGCAATGAAAGCTCCTCTTGCTTTTGATATCCTCATTTTGGTATCATTTTCTGTTCCTCCCTCTTTATCTATATTACTGCCCAGATATATGTAAGATTGTACATCTAATAGAGGTAATTCTCTTAGTTTTATTTGGTTATTGCCAAACTGTATTAATTCTCATAATGTTGGTCTTATCTCTATTAATCTTCAGTCCTATCTGTTGTGATCTCTCATCAAGTTTGCTCATTTTATCCTGCATCTGTTGATGGATGTGTGATAGGAGAGCTATGTCATCAGCAAAGTCTAAATCATCAAGTTGTTTGGTCAGTGACCACTGGATTCCATGTCTGTTATTTTGAGTTATTTTTATAATCCAATCTATGGCCAGTAGAAAGAGAAATGGAGACAGAAGGCATCCCTGCCTTACTCCTGTTCTTATTTCAAATGCTTCTGTAATCTGTCCTTCATGCACCACACTACATTTCGTTCCTTCATACATTGTTTTTATCAGGTTAATAAACTTTATGGGGATTCCGTAATGACTCAGCAACTTCCAAAGCATTCTTCTGTCTAAACTATCAAATAAAAGTGGTTAACAAATATTACTTACCATGCTGAGTCAGATTCAGTGGACAACACTTAATCAAAAGGATTTACACATCTTGAAGTGACTGACTAAAAGGCAAAGCTTAGCAAGATGGGAATGCCAAAGAAGGTAATCCGATGTCCACAAATGCTATTTTGAAGCTGAACTGGATGTGTTGAGCCAAAATACATAAATAAGACAGCTTGATGTAATATGTAGCGAAATACGTATCTACACAAATTTCTAACGTCATTGAAGGTGATCAATGAGTATAGCTAGTTGACGGGATTTATCAGAGAAAAAGAACAATATGTCAAATTATAAAGTAATATTATCTTCAGCAATCACTGAGACTATCTCTACACAGACATACAATCTTACATATATCTGGACAGCAATATAGACAAAAAGAAGGAACAGAAAATTATACCAAAATAAAGATATCAAAAGCAAGAGGAGCATTCGTTGCACTGGGAAACATATGGAAGTCCAAAGAAATTAGGTTAAATTAAAAAAAATTGAAATTTTCAACTCCAATGTTACGTCAGTCTTATTACGTGGCTGTGAAACATGGAGAACAAAAATGGTAATCATGAAAATACAGACCTTCATTAATGGATGCTTGCGCAGGATAACATGATGGAATTGGACTTCCGTTTCAAAATGGTGGAACGTTTCACGTTCTCTCGATCACTGCAGAAAATACATCTGGGGTTTGCTTCATTTCGGCTCTCTGATGCAATTGTCTGTGTTGAAATCCAAATGATGTTCTATTTAGCAAATCTGCGCCGACGAAGTGGACAAATCTGCGCGGCTGAGTACGTACAGCGATGTTTCTTTTTGACAAGTCAAGTATTGTAAATGCGACCTTCACCGTCTAGTGTTGACATGCGGTTTACGTCATATTGAGTGCTGTTCAATGGCCGACGTTGGAATTGTTTGACGCAAGTTATTTACATGCTGAAATGCAATGGATTGCTCCGTCAAGTCGACCGAAGATTTTCCTCTTTGGGGAATTTGCACCGTGTTTCGTTCGTTGTACGCTAACCGCAGGGTCTGTTGTTTGATGTGTGACGGTGATATGTCGACGACTAACTGTGTGTTTATATATTCGGTTGGAGTCAAGAACGATGTCCTAACATCATCAAACGCTATACATTTTTTGTTCTCAATATGACGATCATTCTTTTCGCGATGACGTGAACTTCCGGTATATTGTGGATAGCGGCAGGAACCATTGAAGGCTATGTCTGAAAAGTGTTCCTTGTTGCAGTTCCTCATATTCCAAGTCCGGCTTTTTGCAGGAGCTACTGAGTTAAGTGCTCTGTGCACGCCGTGAGCTGTGTGTCTCATCCGTTTTGATCTTGTTTCGATATTACAATTGTTTACGATGAATGATGATATCGTATGACAAGGAACAGTTGGCTGTGTTCACTTTCTGTTGCGGTTTCGCCTTATGCCTTTTGGCGTGTGCTGAGACTGCTACGATGGGGACTACAGTTACCTTTCTTTGTTTGGGAGATGAGATATTAATTCGGATGATTACGCTGGCACGGGTGGTTGAGAAATTATGGATTTTAATTCGTTTGCAGTGATACCGAGGCCTTCCATAACCAATAACCAATAACCAAATGATGGAATTGGTAGGACAAAATCGCTAACATAAAATTATGGAAATGTACCAGTCAACAAATACTTGTGGATAAAGAGATACAGCGAAAACGATGGCGCTGGATAGGACACACACTGCGGAAGCCAACTGAGAGTATTACACAACAAGCCCTGTTTTGGAACCCCAAGAAAAAGACAAAGAGGAAGACCAAGATATTCTTGGAGAAGACAGACAGAAGCAGAGATGAAGATGATGGGGAAGACATGGAATGATCTTAAAAGAATGGCAAGAAACTGAAACCTTTGAAATGTGGATTTATAGAAGAATTGGAAGAAGGAAAACAAACGTTGAAGTCTTAAAATAAGTAAAAATGAAAAGAAAACTATTAAACACAATTCAAACAAGACAAGATATATTTTGGGGCATGTTATAAGAAACACAGCAGCCTAGTAAATATAATCTTGGAAAGGGAAAATAAAGGTAAATGAGGCAGACCAAGAATAACATGGACGAGTAACATCAAAAGACGGGCAAGTCAGCCTATGACAACCTGCACCATCAGAGCAAGAAACAGACCGGATTGGCGCTCCTTGGTAGCCAACCTTCGATGCGGAGACGCACTGAATGAAAGAAATGATACAAAGTAAATATGCTGTTAATTCTGGTAGCTCGCTGTTATCACATACCCTCTCAGTTCTGCTTCCCAATCTGATCGGTTCTGATTCCCGATTCTAGTAGCATCATAACCACACACACACTACATCATCATCAAACAATCGGAGCAGGCTTATCAATATCGAAGATTATCATCAGCCTAAATGGTTTGGCCACTTGGTCAGAATGAATCCTGACCAATCACCATCAAGGGCGTTCTTCTCGAGAATGCATGGATAAAGACCAAGAGGAAGACCCAGAAGAAAATGGATAGAAGCAGTGACAGAGACACGTAACAACAAAGGAAAATCACTAATTCAGACAGTTCGAGCAGCTCAAGAACGACAAATGATATAAACCACGACACCTTTTAGGTACCAGTGAGAAAGAAAAAAAAGAAGAAAAGAGGATCATCAGCTTTATTTTGCATCTCTCTGCATCTTGGTGGATCTTGATGCATTTACTCCTTATCAATATCGTCCTTGGTTACCTCCGAAGCTCCCACAGCTATTGCCTTCCAACAGCATTGCTATATATTACTTAACTAACTGGCCATACATACACACATGCTCAACACGAAATTCAAGGCCCTGTTATCTTATCTACGTCTGGGAAACATTCGTAGTCTGTAAACAAAGCATGTCAGATAAAGAAAAAAAACTCATGTTTTATTATAGACCGTCTACACTAAGCCGTGAACAAACGGCAAGTCTGTTGTAAATCACTGAGCAATTTGTAGTATTTAATTATTGTTGGATTGTTTCGCTATCTTTAAAGTTTGAACAGAAAGATATAGCTATCTTTTAATGAGTTTGTTTTCTTAAGAAGTCATCGTCATGTGCCATAATGTTTGGGGTAGGCGATCATGTCCTTCCAAAATCTTCTATCTACCGTCCATCGTATCAGTTCTGTTGTTGACTGTTTTCCATGCCATGACACCAAGCTATCCAGCATTTTCTCCCTTTGCCGCCCGCGATCAATTGTTCCCATATTTTGCCAGTTGTAACCAAGTATTCCAATTTTACTCTTCTCATGATGTTCCCGAAAAATGTTGATTGTTTCTTTCTTATGTTTCTTAAGAGCTCCCGTTTTGTGTTGGCCTTTTTGAGAATTCCTCGTTGATCTTTTTAGCTGTCCAGGGAACTTTCAAAATTCTTCTCAGAAATCCATCTCTGTGGCCTCCAATCGTTAGAACCAGTGAGAAACAATATGAACCAGGGGAATGAAATGCCAAGCTAATTGCAAATGCTCTTTCCTTGATGCCACAATTTAATCTCCGATTTATTTTGCCCACTCTTTTCTCTTCATCTTCTTTCCTATCATTGTTTATAACTATCCCTCTAATATATTTTCAAATGCTTTTTATTTATTTCAACACTTCACATAATCGTATTGTTACACATGTATTCTCAAACAATTATTGTGTGCGGTATTTAGTCACGGCAATAGACCAAGGTCGATGATGTATAAGAGAGAGTTCTCTATTAACTATATAAATTAGGAAAATATTGAGTCATATCATAACACATGGAAAACAAGGGGAAAATGGCACAGCCACATTTGAAGAAATGATAATGTTAAATTCAGAAGATAAAAGGCGATGGAGCAAGACGATGAGGTCAGACACCATAAAAGCATCGATGTTCATTCTGCAGTTGAAACTGTTATATACAAATTTGACTCAAATTCGTCATACTCTGCCAACTGGTTAGCGTCCAAGATGACTCAAATTCGTCATGCTCTGCCATCTGGTTAGCGTCCAAGATGACTCAAATTCGTCATGCTCTGCCATCTGGTTAGCGTCCAAGATGACTCAAATTCGTCATGCTCTGCCATCTGGTTAGCATCCAAGATGACTCAAATTCGTCATGCTCTGCCATCTGGTTAGCGTCCAAGATGACTCAAATTCGTCATGCTCTGCCATCTGGTTAGCGTCCAAGATGACTCAAATTCGTCATGCTCTGCCATCTGGTTAGCGTCCAAGATGACTCAAATTCGTCATGCTCTGCCATCTGGTTAGCGTCCAAGATGACTCAAATTCGTCCTGCTCTGCCAACTGGTTAGCGTCCAAACTGACTCAAATTCGTCCTGCCCTGCCAACTGGTTAGCGTCCAAACTGACTCAAATTCGTCCTGCTCTGCCAACTGGTTAGCGTCCAAACTGACTCAAATTCGTCCTGCTCTGCCAACTGGTTAGCGTCCAAACTGACTCAAATTCGTCCTGCTCTGCCAACTGGTTAGCGTCCAAACTGACTCAAATTCGTCCTGCTCTGCCAACTGGTTAGCGTCCAAACTGACTCAAATTCGTCCTGCTCTGCCAACTGGTTAGCGTCCAAACTGACTCAAATTCGTCCTGCTCTGCCAACTGGTTAGCGTCCAAACTGACTCAAATTCGTCCTGCTCTGCCAACTGGTTAGCGTCCAAATTGACTCAAATTCGTCCTGCTCTGCCAACTGGTTAGCGTCTAAATTGACAAATTCAGCCACGAGCAAAGCTGCTCATCAAAACAACATCCATCATTTTTATCTTTTCTTCGTTGATCTAAAGACTTATTTTACAAGGCATTGATGACAGGGCATTTGATTTTTTTCCTTGTATCGTGTTTCACATTTTTAATTATAAGAACTATGTTCTCAGCAAAATCAAGATCTTCTAACTGAGATCCAGTTGTCCACTCAATGTCTCTGCTATCTGGACATCATTTCTGTATTATGAAGTCGATGGCAACTCCAAATAACAAGGGAGATAAAATGCATCCGTTGATTCACTCCGCTATCAATCTGCAACCATTGACTCAGTTCAACCTCCGCGCCAGCTGCACATGATACAGAGTCGTACAGATCTTCGAAGCTGTTAACAATTTCAGGTGGCATTCCATATTGTCTGATGTTCCACAATGAGTCTCTGTGTAGTTTGTCAATAACCTTTTTGAAATTAATTAAATTTATATATGGAATATGGGAAATATATATAATGGAATAATATATATATATATATATATATATATATATATATATAGAATGTTGAGAATACCATGGACAGCTAAGATGAATAATGAAAACGTTCTTAAAGATGTCACAGCAAACAGAGAGCTAATTTTCAATATTAGGAAAAAACAATCATTATTTTTGGGCCATGTAATGAAATGAGAACAACTGGAATATATTGTAACAACTGTGAAAATTGAGGGACGAAGAGATACAGGGAAGCAAAGAGAAAAGATACCAGGCAGCTTAAGAGAATGGCTTGGCAGAAGGTCAACAACAGAAATGATAAATAACTGTCGAGATCGAAAGTTGTGGAGAGACATGATCAACTTCGCCAGCAGGTTTGGTACTTGGTGATGATGATGATGATATATATATATATATATATATATATATATATATATATATATATATATATATATATATATATATATATATTATGTATAACTTAAATCTTCATAATTCATTTTATCATTTTATGGGGGTTGTGTATAATTTAAAAATACCTGTGAAATAGTTAGTGACCACATCCGGGTCAAGAACCTGAATTAATGGCGCTAAACGTGGAGTTGATATTCGGGTGTTTCCGGAATCGTCACCTCCGGCCTCCACGAGCAGAACAGTGACGTCAGGGTCCTCGCTGAGCCTGCTAGCAACCACTGCCCCGGCAGAGCCAGCTCCCACTGTTGTTGACACACAATGATACAGACATATACATGTATGTGTGTGAATATATAAACATTAATGTGATCATCGTTATACATATATTCGTTTTTTAAACGGTTATCATCTGAATGCAGAAGAAAATCGAGAAAAACATGTTAGTAAATTTAAGCCTGTTCTCTTTCTTTCTTTATTTCTTCTTGCACCCTTTTGAGTTCTGGTTCTCGCCCTTTTGGCGGTTGCACTCATTGTCGATTGATGCTATTGTTGCGCCTCTTTATGTTACTTGTCCATCACACTCCAGATCTGCCCCTTTCTCTTTTCCTGTTCTCCTCTTTTGTTATATGCTTGTATGGTAATAAACCTCTCGGCATTCTTTCTAGATGGGCAGACCAGTTTATTTATTTTTTTTCTGCATGTAGATTAAACAAGAAAAGAGTTCTTAAATGTTTTGTAGAGCCAGTCTTAACATATGGATGTGAATCATGGATAATAGGACAACAGACAAGAAAATCACTGGAGTCTGTAAAAATGTGATTTTACAGAAGAATGTTGAGAATACCATGGGCAGCTAAGAAGAGTAATGAAAACGATCTGAAAGAGGCCAAAGCTAAAATATAGCTAATTTTCAATATTAGGAAGAAACAATCATCATTTTTTTGGCCACGTAATGAGAAGAGAACAGCTGGAATATATTGTGACAACTGGGAAAAATTAATGGATGAATAGATAGAGGGAAGCAAAGAGGAAATATACCAGACAGATTAAGAGAATAGCTTGGCAGAAAGTCAACAACAGAAAAGATAAATTACTGTCGAGATCGAAAGTTGTGGAGAGACATGATCACCTACACCAGCAGGCCCGGTACTTGGTGATATTGATATGTAGATTGGGATTGTCTCAATGTCTACTCTTTCTCTTATCATATCATTTCTGATTCTGGTGTCACATTTTAAATAGTTAATAGAACAAACACAATAACAAATGTACTTTTAACGATATTCTGTAGTTTTCATCAAACACATTTCTTTGTTTTCCAATGTTCTTAGAACTGTCGGCCCTAAATTCATTTTATCAACAGAAAATTATCACCGTTAAATCAAGTTTAATCTTCTTCGTCTTTCCGTCTTAGTTGTATTTCTTCTCCTCTTTTCTATTTCTGCTTCTTTCATCTCTTCTCTCTCTTCTTCTACTTATTCCTCTCCTTGTTCTTAACCTTTTCCTTGATGACGACGGCTGCCGGTTCTTCCCCATCACAGAGAGCAACATTGCCTACAAAGCAGCCTCGGCCAAATACAGACGTGAGGTCATGATATCAGCAAGACAGAGCTGGATAGACAAAACAGAGAGCCTTAATCTAGACAAAAATGGTCATAAACTATGGAAACTTGCGAAAGCTCTGAGCGACGAAAACAACTGCCGACCTCCAATATCATTGACACACAATCAGAATATCCTCACAGGCAAAAGGGCAGCAAATCTACTGATAGAGAATTACAAAAACATTAGTAGAATAAACATTCCAACAGACAAACAGAAAGCTGCAAGACAGGAAAACCAAGATGCAAAACACATACCTTTGGCACCAGAAGAGCATCAGACGACCATCTTTACCCCAACTGAATTAGATGTTGCCCTCAAAGGATTGAAGCTCAAAAGTTCACCTGGTAAAGATGGAATCACCAACGAAATGCTCCCAAATCTGGGACAGAAAGCCAAGAGCCAGCTTCTAAGGATAATAAATGCTAGATGGAAGAGAGGGCATGTGCCGGCAATCTGGAAAGAAGCTATTATGGTGCCGATCCTCAAGCGTGTAAAAGACCCACTAGACCCAAGTATCTATAGACCAATTAGCCTACTGAGCTGCCTGAGTAAACTCATGGAAAGGCTGGTTAACAGAAGACTTATGTCGCATTTGGAGACAAAACAACAAATCATACCACAACAAAGTGGCTTCCATCAGCACAGATCAACTGAAGACCTGGTCACCTACATTGCACTGGAAATAGAGGATGTTCTACAAGAAAAGAAACACACACTGGCAGTGTGGGTCGACATGGAGAAGGCTTTTGATAGGGTATGGCGAGAGGGTTTAAAGAACAAGCTTTTTAGACTTGGCATCCAGGGTCGTTTATTCAATTGGGTCTCTCAATACCTTCAGGATAGAACGGCCAGAGTACAAGTTCAAGGTCAACTAAGTAAGAAGGTCTCTATCGAACAAGGTGTCCCACAAGGCGGAGTCTTGTCCCCAACACTCTTTTTAATTTTCATAAATGACATTGTAATGGACATTCCACCCAGAATACACTCAGCAATATACGCAGATGATCTGGCGTTATGGGCTCGCGAGGAAAGTATGTCGGTGGCTGGACCCAGGATGTAAGACGCCCTAGGAGAACTTGAAAAGTGGACGAACACCTGGTTCTTACCAATCAACGAAAAAAACATACATATACAATTTTCAGCCTATCAAGAAACACACTCTCTGCAAATTTGAAGATAAAAGATCATACACTCCCTATTGACCACAACCCAACATATCTTAGCGTCAACATGAATCTCAGAATGACTTGGAAAAATCAGATAGACAGAGCAAGGAAAAAAGCCAGAAAACGAACAAAATATTATGAAGAAATTGGCAGGAACGGACTGGGGAGCAGACAGCAATATTTTGAAAGGACTATACGTAGGAAAGTCTTTTCTAGAGTATGGAGTCACAGCCTGGGCTATGGCGTCCAAATCACACAGAACGCAAAATTAACAGAACACAGAACCAGGCTGCCCTTATCATCACTGGTGCTATGCAATCTACACCTATCAAGACTCTAGAAACAGTAACAGGATTACAACCCTTAGATGACAGACGGGTCACTATAGTATTGCAACAAGTGGAGAAATATAGAAGACTCCTTAGCCACCCCATGCACCAAAAAATATCTGGTTCAGGAATTGTACGACTAAAGATGATCAACTTCGCTGCAATTGACAATGAACTAACTACTGGAGACCCAGTACTTTCCCAAACAATATCGAAACCCTTGGGCCCATCTGATATGTCTCCTCACGGGAAACATAAAATATCAGAACTTAAGGAAAATATAACAGGAATCATGAAAAAAGGCACCCAATCAGACACAGAAAGAAAACACGTAACAGAAAAACAATTACACGATACCTACCCACAGGACTCTTGGTCCCACATTTACACAGATGGCTCTGCTACAAATGCCACCAGAAATGGAGGGGGAGGTGTGTTCTTGACGCTGAATAATCAGGACGAGATCACCAAGTCAATAGCTACTGGAAAATTCTCAAATAACTTTAAAGCCGAAACTGAGGCCATCAGAGATGCTGCAACACTAGCTACTCAACACAAAAATAACATGCACAATAAATTGGTGATTCTGACTGATGCACTGTCAGTATTATCAGCTCTAAAAAAACCACAAGAACAATGAACTAGATGACTTGAGAACAACCCTGGACCAACTATGCAATAACTTCCAGGGAGTAGTCATTCAGTGGATACCATCACACTGTAATATACACGGGAACGAACGCGCAGACAAATTAGCTAAAGAGGGAGGGAGATTACCACAAGAGAATCATCCGCTCAGTTATGATAAAGCCAAATCCATCCTCAAGGGTCAGTTCCATGAAAAATGGAAACGAGAACATCCAAAGCATAACGAGAGTGACGGATACCACCAACTATCAAGGAGGGATCAAGTCATGAAACTTCGCCTACGCACTGGCCACACTAGAATGAGAAATCACATGTTCACCAAATTAAAAATAGGTACAACCAGCCTATGTCACTGTACACTGGACAATATGACTACAAAACATGTTCTACAGGATTGCCCCAAGTACACAGACCTGAGAAGAGCAATGTGGTCCACACCCACCTCCCTGGAAGAGAAACCATATGGGGCAATCGATTCACTTAAACAGACAGCTGACTTCATGAGAGAGTCTGGAATCTAACTCTGATTGAGTCTTGATCGCAGAGAGAGAACCTTTTTCCTAATTTTCCATTCTTCATCTTAACCCCCCTCCCCGCTACTTATTCTTTCTGACACCTTCATTCTCTTGTTAGTTGCATTCTTTTTTCTTCTTCTTTCACTTTAATAGTTTCTTTTCCTCCTTCCCCTTCATCTTCACTCATGTCTCGGTACAAGTCTATTCATGAGACGTGACGAGGCTTGTGACAAAGAAGTGTTTTGGACATTTTTGTTTAGTGCCAGTGTAACTCGACAGCGCATGTACTTTAGAGTTCAGTTAGTCATTACTAATTGATGATATCGGGATAAATGAACCATAACTGATTAAGATCCTAATTGACATTATTGCGGCGGATCAAGAACAGATTACCCAGTCTCACCAGACTGGCCAGACAACCCAGATTAGCCAGACTACCCAGACAACCCAGATTAGCCAGACAACCCAGATTAGCCAGACTACCCAAACTACCAAGACTGGCCAGACTACCAAGACTGGCCAGACTACCAAGACTGGCCAGACTACCAAGACTGGCCAGACTACCAAGACTGGCCAGACTACCAAGACTGGCCAGACTACCAAGACTGACCAGACTACCAAGACTGGCCAGACTACCAAGACTGGCCAGACTACCAAGACTGGCCAGACTACCAAGACTACCAAGACTGGCCAGACTACCAAGACTGGCCAGACTACCAAGACTGGCCAGACTACCAAGACTACCAAGACTGGCCAGACTACCCAGACTACCAAGACTGGCCAGACTACCAAGACTACCAAGATGGCCAGACTACCAAGACTACCAAGACTACCAAGACTGGCCAGACTACCAAGACTGGCCAGACTACCAAGACTACCAAGACTGGCCAGACTACCAAGACTACCAAGACTGGCCAGACTACCAAGACTACCAAGACTGGCCAGACTACCAAGACTGGCCAGACTACCAAGACTGGCCAGACTACCAAGACTACCAAGACTGGCCAGACTACCAAGACTACCAAGACTGGCCAGACTACCAAGACTACCAAGACTGGCCAGACTACCAAGACTACCAAGACTGGCCAGACTACCAAGACTACCAAGACTGGCCAGACTACCAGACTGGCCAGACTACCAAGACTACCAAGACTGGCCAGACTACCAAGACTGGCAGACTACCAAGACTGGCCAGACTACCAAGACTGGCCAGACTACCAAGACTACCAAGACTGGCCAGAATACCAAGACTACCAAGACTGGCCAGACTACCAAGACTACCAAGACTGGCCAGACTACCAAGACTACCAAGACTGGCCAGACTACCAAGACTACCAAGACTGGCCAGACTACCAAGACTGGCCAGACTACCAAGACTGGCCAGACTACCAAGACTGGCCAGACTACCAAGACTGGCCAGACTACCAAGACTGGCCAGACTACCAAGACTACCAAGACTGGCCAGACTACCAAGACTACCAAGACTGGCCAGACTACCAAGACTACCAAGACTGGCCAGACTACCAAGACTACCAAGACTGGCCAGACTACCAAGACTGGCCAGACTACCAAGACTACCCAGACTACCAAGACTGGCCAGACTACCAGACTACCAAGACTGGCCAGACTACCAAGACTACCAAGACTGGCCAGACTACCAAGACTACCAAGACTGGCCAGACTACCAAGATGGCCAGACTAACCAGACTACCAAGACTGGCCAGACTACCCAGACTACCAAGACTACCAAGACTACCCAGACTACCAAGACTACCAAGACTACCCAGACTACCAAGACTGGCCAGACTACCAGACTACCAAGACTGGCCAGGACTACCCAGACTACCAAGACTGGCCAGACTACCAAGACTACCAAGACTGGCCAGGACTACCCAGACTACCAAGACTGGCCAGACTACCCAGACTACCAAGACTGGCCAGACTACCCAGACTACCAAGATGGCCAGACTACCCAGACTACCAAGACTGGCCAGACTACCAAGACTACCAAGACTGGCCAGACTACCCAGACTACCAAGACTGGCCAGACTACCCAGACTACCAAGACTGGCCAGACTACCAAGACTGGCCAGACTACCCAGACTACCAAGACTGGCCAGACTACCAAGACTGGCCAGACTACCAAGACTGGCCAGACTACCAAGACTACCAAGACTGGCCAGACTACCCAGACTACCAAGACTGGCCAGACTACCCAGACTACCAAGACTGGCCAGACTACCAAGACTGGCCAGACTACCCAGACTACCAAGACTGGCCAGATTACCAAGACTACAAGACTGGCCAGACTACCCAGACTACCAAGACTACCCAGACTACCCAGACTACCAAGACTGGCCAGACTACCCAGACTACCAAGACTGGCCAGACTACCCAGACTACCAAGACTGGCCAGACTACCCAGACTACCAAGACTGGCCAGACTACCCAGACTACCCAGACTGGCCAGACTACCCAGACTACCAAGACTGGCCAGACTACCCAGACTACCCAGACTACCCAGACTACCAAGACTACCAAGACTACCCAGACTACCCAGACTACCAAGACTGGCAGACTACCCAGACTGGCCAGACTGGCCAGACTACCCAAACTACCAAGACTGGCCAGACAACCCAGACTGGCCAGACAACCAAGACTGGCCAGACTACCCAGACTGGCTAGACAACCCAGACTGGCCAGACTACCCAGACTGGCCAGACTGCCTAGACTGTTCACACAACCCAGATTTGCTAGACATCCCAGACTCCCCAGACTGGTCAGACAACCCAGACAACCAAGACTGGTCAGACAACCCAGACTCCCCAGACTGGTCAGACAACCCAGACAGCCAAGACTGGTCAGACAACCCAGACTCCCCAGACTGGCCAGACCACCCAGACTGCCAAGACTGGTTAGACAACCCAGACTGCCAAGACTGGTTAGACAACCCAGACTGGTCAGACAACCCAGACTACCCAGACAACCCAGACTGGCCAGACAACCCAGACTGGCCAGACTTCACAGACTGGCCAGAGACTCCAGACTGACCAGACTCTCCAGACTGGCCAGTCAACCCAGACTACTCAAACTAGCCAGACAATCCCGACTGACCAGACAACTCAGACTCCACAGACTGGCCAGACCACCCAGACAACTCAGACTACCCAGACTGGCCAGACAACCCAGACTACTCAGACTGGCCAGACCACCCAGACTACTCAGACTACCCAGACTGGCCAGACAACCCACACTCCCAGACAGGCCAGACTACCCAGACTGGCCAGACAACCCACACTCCCAGACAGGCCAGACTACCCAGACTGGCCAGACAACCCAGACTGGTCAGACAACCCAGACTGGCCAGACCACCCAGACTACTCAGACTACCCAGACTGGCCAGACAACCCACACTCCCCAGACAGGCCAGACTACCCAGACTGGCCAGACAACCCACACTCCCAGACAGGCCAGACTACCCAGACTGGCCAGACAACCCAGACTGGTCAGACAACCCAGACTACCAGACTGGTCAGACAACCCAGACTGGTCAGACAACCAAGACTACCCAGACTGGCCAGACAACCCAGATTTCCCAGACTGGTCATTCTACACAGTCTGGCCAGATAACCCAGACTACTCAGACTGGTCAGACAACCCAGACTGGCCAGACAACCCAGATTAGCCAGTTTACCCAGACTGGCCAGACAACCCAGATTGGCCAGACTACTCAGAGTGGCCAGGACTCCGCACGCTGGCCAGACTAATCAGACTGGCCAAGCAAGTAAAGATATAGAGGTCAGGATCCCTCGAAGCTGAATATTTTGAATCAGAAAGAGCTAATATCGCTTTTATTTAAAACCATGCCTGATTAAAACCTTTTAAAGCCCAACGACATTAAGGATTAATATAACAATTGATACAGAAAGAAATATGTATAATGGAATTTAAATAATTTATTTTCATGAAACATTTAAAAGAATCAAGTGATACTCACCCACTATGTAATCATAGGATGAATTAGGCTGAGAGACAATAGATCGTACAACAGGTTCTTGTTTACCCACAAACCACATGACGAAAATGGCGGTTGAGCGCAACAACAGCCGCTACACGAACCAGTGTCATTTCTGTCTTATATTTGTAAAGGAGCCTACTTTCTCGAATGTAGATGGCTCTGTTCGTCTTGTAGGATATCTGAGCACATAAGTTCTCTATATTAATAAATAGACGCAGAAAGTAATGCCTTAGAACGGACAGTGGTTTCTAGATAGTTTTAAGTGCGCATTCTAGAATCATCAAGTAACGGGCTGCTGGCTGTGTAGTAACCTATCATCATCGTTATCATAAAGTGCTGTGGAAGGTGATCACGTCTCTCCACAAATTTCGATCTCCACAGTCATTTATCATTTCTGTTGTTGACCTTCTGCCAAGCCATTGTCTTAAGCTGTCTGGTATTTTTTTCTCTTTGTTTTCTCTTTCTCTTCGTCCCTCAATTTTCCAATTTGTTACAAAATATTCTAGTTGTTCTCTTTTCATTACATGGACAAAAAATGATGATTGCTTCTTCCTAATATTGGAAATTAGCTCTCTTTTGCTTTGGCCTCTTTCAGAACGTTTTAATTAATCTTCTTATCTAGAATAGAAAACATCTAAAAATATTAGTCATTTTTCAAGAGAATATGAAAAAATGACAAGAAAGAAATCATATTTCGCATCTTCACTAATAAGAAATATTGTGTTTTCTTCTTCTTCTTTTACACCCATGTGGAGCATAGGTCTTCAACAAACACTTTCAAAACACGATCCTCTTCATTTCTCCTTCTGCGTGTCTTATTCGACTATATTTTGTTATTCCCCTTTGTCTCCTCTCGTGTGGGCTCCAAAAAAGGGTCGACCGTGTAATGCGCTCCGTTAGCTTCTGCTGTCTTACCCAGCGCCCAGGACTGTGTCTTATTGTATTGTCCACTGATATTTGTCTTGGTACTGGTAACGTCAGTACCCCTATTGATTTTTGTTGTGTTGTTGTTTAGAACTCGACATATTGTTAGGAAATGTGTTTAGGATTATTGTAACAAAGGAGAAAATAAAATGGTTTGGCCACGTATGTTGATCATCTAGGTGGCAAAAACCTTTTGAATGGAACTGTGAAAGGAGGAGAAGGAGAGGTAGATGGAGAAGTAGATGGAGAAGCAGATGGAAAGATAATAACAAATAATGAACTAGACTTGACTTCGTAAAGTCCTGGAATTTGACTGTAGATAGAAATCAGTCTAGATGATTTATAAAGTCTCTTATTAGTGATTCAAAGATCTAACCCCCCCCCTTCCCCCCCCCAAAGGTTACGAGATCAGAAAGGAATGAAGAGATGAATAGAGAGTGAGGAAGGAAGGGAGGGGGAAGGAGAAAGGGAAGAAATACAGAAGAAATGAAGGAGGGGAAGGAGGGAGGAAGAAAGAAAGAAAGAAGGAAGGAATGAAGGAGTGTAAGAATGGAGGAAGAAAGAAGGAAGGAAGGAATGAAGGAGTGTAAGAATGGAGGAACGAAGAAAGAAGGAAGGAATGAAGGAGTGTAAGAATGGAGGAAGGAAGGAATGAAGGAGTGTAAGAATGGTGGAAGAAAGAAAGAAGGATGGAATAAGGGAGGGGAAGGAGGGAGGAAGAAAGAATGAAGGAAGGAATGAAGGAGTGTAAGAATGGAGGAAGGAAGAAAGAAGGAAGGAATGAAGGAGTGTAAGAATGGAGGAAGGAAGGAATGAAGGAGAGTAAGAATGGAGGAAGGAAGAAAGAAGGAAGGAATGAAGGAGTGTAAGAATGGAGGAAGGAAGGAATGAAGGAGTGTAAGAATGGTGGAAGAAAGAAAGAAGGATGGAATAAGGGAGGGGAAGGAGGGAGGAAGAAAGAATGAAGGAAGGAATGAAGGAGTGTAAGAATGGAGGAAGGAAGAAAGAAGGAAGGAATGAAGGAGTGTAAGAATGGAGGAAGGAAGGAATGAAGGAGAGTAAGAATGGAGGAAGAAAGAAAGAAGGAAGGAATGAAGGAGTGTAAGAATGGAGGAAGGAAGGAAGAAATGAAGGAGTGTAAGAATGGAGGAAGGAAGGAATGAAGGAGTGTAAGAATGGAGGAAGGAAGGAATGAAGGAGTGTAAGAATGGAGGGAGGAAGGAATGAAGGAGTGTAAGAATGGAGGAAGAAAGAAAGAAGGAAGGAGTGTAAGAATGAGGAGGAAGAAAGAAAGAAGGAAGGAATGAAGGAGTGTAAGAATGGTGAAGAAAGAAAGAAGGATGGAATAAGGGAGGGGAAGGAGAGAGGAAGGAAGAAATGAAGGAAGGAATGAAGGACGGAATGAAGGAAGGAATGAAGAAGTGTAAGAATGGAGAAAGAAAGAAAGACAGGCAGGGCGACGGAGGGATGTAGATTGGGCTGTTAGGCGATGGAGAAAGATAACCTGATAATCGTTAATTGGGATTTGTTCACAATATTACAAGTCAATGACGGCTTTCTCAGCCGAGGAAGTCAATCCTATTTCAAGTACATATTCAATTAAACGCCACAAAGCGGAATAAAGCAGTAAATGTGGAGAAGTTAACAAAGCAGCTTCAAATGATTACTTAGTTCAGGTTCCACTCACAACTACTGGAATAATTGTCCCATCAAAACAGCTTCTAAAATTCGCCGATTTTTTTTTTTTTTTTTAATGGGAAAACATGAACTTTCAAATAGGACAGTAAGACGAGCTGGCGTGGTTCTTTCCATGAAGTTGCAGATGATGATAGAAACATACGAAAAAAAGTACCCCCGTCACGCCAATGGCGTAAAGGGAATATGGTGTTAGTGACCATAAATTTTACAGACCTTCAGCACATGATTTTTGGGTAATGTGGTCGGTATTACGCCCGTGCCGCTTCACTTTCCCAGAAAAAAAATCCGGTACCCATTAAAGGCTGGGTGAACCCGAAAGCCGTCAGTTAGGATCGAACCCTAGCCCTTGTCCTTTGTAGTCCAGTTCACTAACCACTGAGCTATCCAAACAAAATAATCGAAACTGGTTTAAGAAAAGAAATAATTTCTCCCTGTGTCGTAGACCGTGGCCGGAACGAGAAAAGGAGAGAGTCTGCGCAGGGGTACGCTGTAATACCCTGCTGGTCAAGGGTCAAACAGTGTTAAGGTTTCTAAAAAATATGTGCGTTGTGGGAACACTGTCTAGGTTACCAGACTATAAAGACATTGACAATATCTATAAGTATCTAAGAGGTCACATATACATGTATACATACACTCGCACAAAAGAGCGCATATATACATCTACAAACATAATTGCACAACAATACATATCTACACACACACACATATATATATATATATATATATGTAGATATATATATATGTAGATATACATACATATATACATACATATATACATATATACAGATATATATATATATATATATATATATATATATTATATATATATATATATATATATGCATACATGCAGTTTAATAGATTTTGAAGCTGAAACACCAGCAGAAGAATTAGATGTAAATTTAGTTATTTCACTTTGAGTGAAATAGAGACACCTTAAAGCGTATGGCCAACAACAAGGCTGCGGGAGAGGATAAGTTAACAGCTGAGATCCTCAAGGCAATTGATAGCCATAATCTAATACATCTCCAGAAAATGTTCAACATCGTTTGGAAAGCAGAGAAGACGCCTCATAAATGGAAAAAAGGAATCATTGTTAAGATTCCAAAAAAGGGCAATCTTAGAGATTGTAACAACTGGAGAGGCGTGACACTTTTGTCAGTTGCCTCAAAGTTATTCTGCAAAATCATCCTAAATAGAATAAAGGATTCAATAGATACAGTAATGCGTGAAGAACAGGCAGGGTTTAGAAAAGGGAGAAGCTGCCTTGACCACATTTTACTCTACGACTTATATGGAGGAGGAACACATTGAAAAGCAAAACCGTTTGTACTTAACTTCATCGACTTCAAAAAAGCATTGATAGTATTCATAGAGATTCTTTGTGGAAAATTCTGAAGCAATGTGGCTTACCATCAAAAATCATAAATATTATCAAAGACATGTCTGATGGTTACACATGTGCAGTTCGAACAGAGGAATGACTGAGCGAATGTTCCCAATAGAAACTGGGGTTAAACAAGGATGTATTTTATCGCCCTTTTTATTTGGAATTGTTATGGACTTCATAATGAAGAAATGCTGCACTGGTAATAAAGGCATCGAGTGGATTCAAGGAGACCATTTGGAGGACCTCGACTTTGCTGATGACATAGTTCTCATCAGCAGTCAGATAAAAACGATGCAGGAAACACAAATGAACTATCAACAATAGTCAGCAAAATTGGGCTTGAGATCAATCATGAAAAGACTAAAGTCATGAAAAGCTTATTCCAACAGACGACAAAATATACATGGAAAAACAAACATTAGAAGAGATCGATCACTTTATCTATCTTGGAAGTCACATTGATCGAGAAGGGGATACAAGCAAAGAAATTAGCATCAGAATATCTAAAGCAGCAATGCCTTTCAGAAGCCTTGAAAAGTTGTGGAAATCAAAACTCATCAGCACAAAGACAAAACTTAGACTGTTCAAATCAAATGTACTATCAACCCTTACGTATGCGTGTGAAAGCTGGAAAACAAAAAGAGATATAGAAACAAATTTGAAACGCATTCGAAAATAAATGTCAAAGGAAAATACTTGGTATAGCGTGGAACGAATTCAAAACAAACGAGGAAATTAGAGAAATCGCCAATCGACCACTAATATCTCAGTAATAAAGAAAAGACGATGGTCATACGTTGGACATGTGATGAGAAGAGATAGTAACCGAAAAGTAAAGCAAGCCTTCATGTGGGAAACAACAGATAAGAGGAGAAGAGGGCGACCCAGAGAGACACATGAGAAGAACATTGGTGAGAGAGGCAAGAGCAGCAGGAATCGGCTCCCTCAATGAGATAGAGGTGCTTGCGCAGAACAGAGACAAATGGCGAGATTTGATAAAATATCTTTAAAAGAATTGAAAACTGCTAGAACAAAAATTCAGATAAGAGAATGAGTATCTTGGTCTACGCCCTATGGGCCGGCTACGGCTCGAAAGGTCAATGGATGGATGGATACAAGCATACCGTACCCATACATATGAGCACATGCATGCATATGCAAATCCATACAGTGACAATCATATATGTGCATAAAAGTGCGCATAGCGCTCATTAAGGACTGTCCCACTTAAGGCTGGGTGAACCGAGAAAGCCGTCGATCAGAATCTAAACCGGCCTCTTGTCCTTTGTAGTCCAGTTCACTAACTGAGCTATCGCGGCACCCACTTCCACGGATATGATCTTCATCTGATAGTCTGTCATTGTGAGAACACCACTTTCCTAACTGCCAGTCAAGATGTTTATCGTTGTCAAGGAACACCGCCTATTTCAGAGATGACTGTTGTCCCTACGGGTCTTGACGAATTCAGTTAATCATCTTTAACGTCGACTTTTCTTCACCTTCTATCAAACAAAGTCTCTTTTATTTATTTTCTCCCGCGGCAGGCCAATGTAACGTTTGATTTTTGGCGAAAATATTTCCATTTATTTTATAATTGAATTTGCTGTTCTTTTGCTTTCATTTTCTTAACAGATTATAGTTGTTCTTTAGTTTATCCAGGACACCACTAATTATGTAATGTAAAGTGTACAACATTCCTTCTTATATAATAGAAAGATATTTTATCTTCAAAGTAAAGTGTATAACATTCCTATCTTTGTATGATAGAAAGATTATTTATCTTCAAAGTAAAATGTACAACATTCCTATCTTTGTATGATAGAAAGATTATTTATCTTCAAACTAAAATGTACAACATTCCTTCTTTGTATGATAGAAAGATGTTTTATCATCAAAGTAAAGTGTACAACATTACTTCCTTGTATGATAGAAAGATCTTTTATCATCAAAGTAAAGTGTACAACATTCCTTCCTTGTATGATAGAAAGATCTTTTATCTTCAAAGTAAAGTGTAAAATCTAAATACTTTAATGCAAACTACATTTCTTTCCACGGTTAAAATTCTATCTATTTCTTTAGTTTAAACAGACACGTCCAATTTCTCATCCAAAAGTCACAACTATATTCCTTATTTGAAATAACGTAATTAATTCAACGGAAAGTCCATATTTCCCTTCAATTAAAATTGTTGCGTATATTCTCTCTCTATTTTTTCTCTCGCTTCTTCTATTTCTTCTTTCTCATTTTACCGCTTCAAATGTCGAGGAAAATAGAAAGTTCTTATTCATTTTCTCTTCTACCTGCCTCAGTCACAGCCACTGCATGCTGTTGTAGAGTTTGTTTGACTTTGTTTCTACAATGTACTCCGTGCTTGCCTCGACCTCTGCTTCCATGTCCTCATTTGATTTTGTATGTATGTCTTGTATGGTATGACATCACTAGACATTTACATAAGGCGGGAGGGCAAACCATTTTATTTGTTATCTTTGTATGCAATTCAAATGTATGCATACAGCAGCATATTTCATAAACATATTCATTCAGTATTACCTTTCGTCATAGTTACTGTGAGAACCTCATTGTAAAACTCATTAATATTTTTTACACCTCGCATTATTTGTGCTATACTGTCTAGAAACTATATTGAGAATACTATAATTACTGTTAAGTATTACTACTCTTACTCATAATCAGTACCAAATCCTTACAGAAAGATTAAACTTTTATTTTACAAGATACTCCCAGCAGCTTACACACTGAACTTAGTTAGCTTTTTGTGAAAGCTTTTCCGAGATTAAGTGTGGATGGCAGTTCCCTCACAGCAATGGTTTATTTAAGGCATTTCCTGAAACCACCTTTCTTATAGCACTATACAATACAATCTTCATCCCAACGTTATGCTACCAATGCCAGATCCTGGACCCTAGATGCAAGAACAATAAGAAAAATAACCTCTACAGAGATGAAATATGTTAGACGAATGACAGGAAACAATGTGAGAGATAAGATCAGAAAAGAAGAACTGAGAAAAAAGCTAGGAATAGCCCCCGCCATAGAATATATAAGGAAACAACAGATAAAATGGGTTTGGCCACGTGGCAAGGCAGAAAGAACAAAACACAACGAGCCTTCAACAAAACGTTGTGAGAACACCTGACCAAGGGTCGACCACGAAAAAGATGGATCGATGGAATATTAGAAGCACTAGCAAACATAACAGCAGCAGAGGCGAACAGAAGAGCAAAAGACCGCAAATTGTATCTTCCCTCGACGCTGAAAGGCAGATGAGGAAAGAAAGAAGAAGAAGAAAACCTTTCTTATGTGAAGTATTAACTTTACTTATAACTAATTTCGGGTGTCCGGTTAGCGCAATCGATAGGCGGTTGGCTACCACGGCAACAGCCGGGGTTCGTTCCTGGCGAGGACACCTGGTTTTACTAATTCCCTAAAAATTAGTGGGAGCCGCGATAGCTCAGTGGTTAGTGAACTGGACTACTACGGACAAGGGGTAGGGTTCGATCCCAACCGACGGCTCCGGGTTCACCCAGCCTTAAATGGGTACCGGATTTTTTCTGGGAAAGTAAAGCAGCACGGGCGTAATACCGACCACATTACCCCAAAAATCATGTGCTGAAGGTCTGTAAAATATAGGGTCACTAACACCATATTCCCTATACGCCACTGGCGTGACGGGGGGTACTTTACTTTTTTTTTACTATAACTAATTTCAGAGTTACCAAATGTGATACCGTGTGTTACCGGGGCCTCATTATGAGGGAGTAAAGAATAGTGGACACTGTGGCCTTTCAGGCATTCGTAAGAGGCGACTAATGGCTTGACAAGCTGTCATTGTAAAAAGTATTGTTAAGGAAACAGAGTAATAGAGTTTAGAAGCAGTGATCTCTGCAATATGTGCCATTTTGACACGCAAGGTTTCTGTTTTTGAGATTGTGGTTCTGCCATATGTGCCGTCTTCAGCTCGAAAGGACAACAGATAGATAGATTGTATGCAATTCAAAATTGCCATCCCTCTCTCCTCTCTCTCTCTCTTTCTTATTTATTCATTCATTCTTCTGTTGCCGTTTCCACATTGACAATCGCTACAATGAAGTGCCACTTTACTCTGTCTCTTGTTTTAATCGTGCACGTTTTCATTTATCCACCTGGAACTGGGAAATTACGGAGTAAATGGCAGGATGTACAGATGGGTCAAAGCATAATAATAATGTACCTGACTACAACACTACAGACAAAACTATATGGCCCACTGCAAGAATTACAAAAGACAGTGACATTTATACAGGAAACGACATTGCAGATATAGACAATACTTCAGGCGAAAGAAAATATAGATAGATAGATAAATAGAAGGATAGATAGATAGATAGAAGGATAGATAGATAGATAGAAGGATAGATAGATAGATAGAAGGATACATAGATAGATAGATAGCAGGATAGATAGATAGATAGATAGATAGATAGATAGATAGATAGATAGATAGATAGATAGATAGATAGATAGATAGATAGATAGATAGATAGATAGATAGATAGATAGATAGATAGATAGATAGATAGAAGGATAGATAGATAGATAGAAGGATAGATAGATAGATAGAAGGATAGATAGATAGATAGATAGATAGATAGAAGGATAGATAGATAGATAGAAGAATACATAGATAGATAGATGGATAGATAGATAGATAGAAGGATACATAGATAGATAGAGGATGGATGGATGGGTGGGGAATGGATGATGGATGGGTTGGTGGGGGTGAGGGATGGATGGATGGTGTCCACCTGATCACTTCTACATAATATCAGTCTACTTTAGCCTTGGTCTGCCTCTGCCTGGTCTGCCTTGTATCTCCCCTCCCAAGATGACATTTAGAATGGTGTTATGTCTCTACACATGTCCAAACAATTTCCGTTGTCTTTTTCGAATTTTGTTAATTAACATGTTCTTTTTTTCATATTCACCTGATTCAGAACTTCATTGTTTGTCTTCTTTCCCAATTCTCCCCATTTTCCTATAGATCCACACTTCAAAGGCTTCAATTTTCTGCTCTGTTTTCTTATTTAATGTCCATGTTTCTGCACCATACAGGAATGTTGAGTAAATATAAAAATTTCCTATTCGTATTTTAGTTCTGATGTTATTTTCTTTGATGTGAGTATATTGTTCATGTTGTTAAAACCTGTTTTTGCCATTCCTATTCTTTGTTTATTTCTGTCTTACATTTTCTACCATTTGTTATTATAATATGCCTAAGACAGCAATATCTTGAACTCTTTGTAGCTTCTTTCCATCTACTTCTATATTTCATGTTATATTTTGTGCCTTTTCTCTGATAATAATCAGAGTTTTTTGTCGTTATTACTATTTATTTCCAATCAATTTTCTTTTATTGTCCTTTTTTTTTGTTCACTAGTTGTTGTAGGTCTTCTGGACTTTCTACCATTAATTCGGTGTCATCAGCATATTATAGATTTTTTATTATATACCCATTGATGTTAGTCCTGGCATCCCCAAGATATCTTTGAAGATCTGCTCAGTGTATTAGTTAAATAGACAAGGTGATAGAATGCAGCCCTGTCTTCAACCTCTTATTATATCAATCGGTGCAGAGTTCTCATTGTTGTACTTTATCAGAGCGTTTGTTCCCAGTATAAATTACATATCAGTCTTATGTCTGATCATCCAGATGTGCAATCTCTTATAGCCTTGTTTTTTTTTTTTTTTTTTTAATTGTCTCTTCGATTCACTCCTACAACCTTTCTCAAACATTTCATTTCTGTGGTGACTAACTTCTCAAACATTTCATCTCTGTTGTGACTAACTTCTCAAACATTTCATTTCTGTGGTGACTAACTTCTCAAACATTTCATTTCTGTGGTGACTAACTTCTCAAACATTTCATTTCTGTGGTGACTAACTTCTCAAACATTTCATTTCTGTGGTGACTAACTTCTCAAACATTTAATCTCTGTGGTGACTAACTTCTCAAACATCTCATTTTAGGGTGAATAACTCTTAAACATCTCATTTTATGATGACTAACTTCTCAAACATCTCATCTTTATGGTAAATAACTTCTCAAATATCCAATTTCGAAGATGACCTTCTTAAACATCTCATTTATGTGGTGACTAATTTCTCCAACATCTCATTTATGTGGTGACTAACTTCTCGAAATCTCATTTATGTGGTGACTAACTTCTCGAACATCTCATTTATGTGGTGAATAACTTCTCGAACATCTCATTTATGTGGTGACCAACTTCTTGAACATCTCATTTATGTGGTGACTAACTCTGAAACATCTTATTTCTATTGTGACTAAAATTCATTTCTGAAGGAAATTAAGTATCAGAAATAGAGCCGGAAAGTAAACAAAAAGATAAAATGGATGAATAATCTCAAAGATAAATACCAGGTAAATATTGGATCAAAATCAGGAAAGGCCAATAAAATAGAAGATTGAAAGAAAATAGAGAACAACACAACATGTGCCGAAAGAAATTGCGTTATTAGTCAAGTGGCATGAGAAAGAATGGAACATTAAAAAATCATTTATTGATTGTGCATTATTAATTGGATTGTAGTTTGTGCATCCTGTTGTAGTATTAAACATTATAGAGTGCTAGTGTTATATATTCCACCTGTGTGTTACCAAGGACTTATACAAGGGAAGTAAAGAATAGTAACACTGCGACCTTCTAGGCATGTCGTAATCGGCGAATAAGGAGTTTGATGAAGCAGTGTTGTCTGCAATATGTGCTATTTTGGCACGCAAGTTTTCTGTTTTTAAGACTGTGGTTCTGCTCTATATGCCGTCTTCGGCTCGAAAAGACAATAGATACATAGTGTTATATATTCCCATAATATTGTCTTTATTTTTTGTGTTTGGTGCTTCGGGACTTTCTATGTAGCGAGTATCAGAAGCTCAATGTTATAGTTGGATAATAGGCAGATGTACGTACACACAAAAACAAAGCAGTCAAATTCTGGACCAAAGTTTTAAATTGCCCTCTGTAATGACAAACACGTGTAGAATATACAATTCGTGCTGTGTTTATTATGACTGTGCTGTTATATTTCCCTTATTGTAAACACCAGCTTATGTTGCCTATCGGTCCATTGTCATTTTTTCTTTATGGGCATCCCCTTATCAAGTCAAAGTTTCTCTTTTCTTTAATTCAAAATATACAATCTTCAAACGTTGCATTTTAACATTTATTATTTCATTCACCTCAAGCTTTTTTTTTATATTTTATTCATATTGTCTTCTCTTCTCTGCTCCTCTCCGCTTCTCTCTTCTCATCTCTTCTGTTTTCTTTTCTTCGTTCTCTTCTCCTCTTTTTGTTTTCTGATCTGTTCTGTTCTCCTCTCTTCTGTTATCTTCTCTTCTCCACTTTTTCTGTTCTGTTCTCTTCTCTCCTCTACTCTCCTTTCCTCTCCTCACCTCAACTCTCTTCTCTCCTCTCCTCTTCTCTTTGCTCTCCTCTACTCTGCTCTCCTCACCTCTCTTCTCTCATCTTGTCTTCTCTCCTCTACTTCTCTCTTCTTCTCTTTTCTCCTCCTCTCTTCCCTCTTTTCTCTCCTCTACTCTTCTTTCTCTCCTCTCTTCACTCCTCTACTCTTCTCTTATCTACTCTTCTCTACTTTCTTCTCTTATCCTCTTCTCTCCTCTCTTCTTTTCTCCTCTCCTCTTCTCTTCTTTTTTGTTCTCTTCTCTCCTCTCCTCTCTTTCCCTCCCCTCCTTTCCTCTCTTCTCTCGTTGTTACAGAGTCGACTTGTAATGTTCTTGTTAATCTTTATCTTCTTTAATGGTCACAGTACATCACTGAGTTAATATGTAAGATCATGACAGAGTCTTTCTTGTTACAAAGAATGATAATCAAGTTTATTGAATTATTCGCCTGGCACACGTGATCTATAGTTCTGGATGCAATTATTAAATTAATGTTCATAATTTAGGAATATGTCTGAGGCAAGTCGCCGTATGGGTTGTCCGGTTAGCGCAATCGATAGGCGGTTGGCTTACCACGGCAACAGCCGGGGTTCGTTCCCTGGCGAGGACACCTGGGTTTTACTAATTCCCTAAAAAATTAGTGGGAGCCACGATAGCTCAGTGGTTAGTGAACTGGACTACTACGGACAAGGGGTAGGGTTCGATCCCAACCGACGGCTCCGGGTTCACCCAGCCTTAAATGGGTACCGGATTATTTCTGGGAAAGTAAAGCAGCACGGGCGTAATACCGACCACATTACCCCAAAAATCATGTGCTGAAGGTCTGTAAAATATAGGGTCACTAACACCATATTTCCCTATACGCACTTGGCGTGACGGGGGGTACTTTACTTTACTTACTTTTAAGTCGCCGTATATTTATAAAGATATTCCAGCATCCATGTCATACAATTTATT